>CANIUD010000591.1:0-237038 GCA_947470075.1 Closterium sp. Yama58-4
CCCCACACAACTCCGTGCCCTCCTTCGTAGTCCAATCCCGTTGTAGGGTGA
Organism: Closterium sp. Yama58-4; assembly: GCA_947470075.1. Lineage (NCBI taxonomy): Eukaryota > Viridiplantae > Streptophyta > Zygnematophyceae > Desmidiales > Closteriaceae > Closterium > Closterium sp. Yama58-4. Next base: position 52 of record CANIUD010000591.1, read on the forward strand.
CTCTCCGCAGTTTCCACATGCGCCCATCCATGCTCCACCTTGTGCACCACCATGGGTTTGCACACATCCGGTGTACCGTACATGCCATCCCCCTGTTCCCACACCCCTGCCGCCCTCTCTCCTTCACCACCCACTCCGTCCGAGTCCCAACCAGCGCCTTTTCAATCCATCCACCCCGCCCGCAGCTACCTGAACCACGGTGACGTGGCGGACACGGATTGGATGCCAGCGGAGTGTCTCTAGTTTCTGAAACACATTACAACAACCTTGACAACCATCGCACACCTTCGGGAAACCTTATCGACCAGGTAATTGGAATGTGCTTGTTACAGCCTAGGTTGACACAACCCAAAGACACTTACAAAGTCAATATCCCGTGCATACTTCCCGCGCAGTCCGCGGGCAGCTGGCTATACCTCCCGCGCACCCGACTGCACGGACGACTTTGTCCAAACGATGGCGGGGCCATTTACCGTCAACAAGAATTGCCACCCAATCACGTGTCAGAAACTAGAGACAGGACTGGATCAACTAGCAGGAAGTTTGGTACAAGTATGAAACCCTAATGGGGTTGTACCCCATATTGGCTACCTCACTACAGCCTACATATATATAATACATATATCATTTGACACGCAAAGTGGGGGAGAGCAAATGGTCACAAGACTAGTCAAGAAAGACAAAGCAAACTCAGGGCGGATCACAACGTCACCACACACACTAAGCACAAGCAAAGGGCCACAAGGCCAGTTCACATGTAGAGGTATATATGCAACAATAGCATCACAGTGATCACTACCTAGCAAGAGCAAGCATGCAGGTATATATTTATATATGTGTATATACATATATATACAATATATATATCACAGTACAAGCAAAGACTACAACAATTGTGAAAACGTAGGCACAAGGCCTAACAGAGTACAAAAGCGCTGATGATCACCAGACGGAAGTGCCTTGGTGAATATATCAGCAGTGTTGGCCCGAGTGGCCACGTGAGCAAGACGAAGCTGACCTCGCTGCTGCAACTCTCGAGCCAGGAAGTAACGCAGAGCGATGTGCTTTGTTCTGTGCTCCAGTCTGTGCTCCTGACACAAGGCAATGGCGGCCTTGTTGTCGACGTACAGAACTGGAGGAGAACGAGGCCTCTCTCCCAAGACGCGTCAGAGTGTCCAGTGAGGACAACGTCACCCCGTCCTCCAAGCACGAGCCCCATGCCCGATGTACTGCACAGGTAGCGCAGTACCCTCTTAGCAGCATCCATGTGCACCTTTTGTGCGACCAGGAGCCACTTAGCGAGCCAAAAGGCCAAGAGGGTATGCAAGGTCAGGTCGAGTGCAGGTCATCAGGTACATGAGGCTGTTGAACTATACTTATATATGTTCTTTATAATTGATTGCAGTGTAGAGTGTAGCACATCCCAACTTGCTGTAGGTGGTGCACCATGCTTCTCCTTGCTATATCTTGTACTCATGTTTCTTAGTGAAACCTCTCCTTTTGCCTAACTCTCTCTTGCCTAGCTAGGTAAACCCTAGCTATGGCTCCTTCCTCTAGCTACTATTGTGACATGTTATCAGAGCTCGTTATGTCCTGGCCTGTGGGCCCCTATTATGCTTCCGCTGCTGTGCCGCGCGCTCGGGGCATGCGGCGTTTTTTCTTCCCGCCGCGCGCTCGGGGCGCGCGGCGGTTTTTTTGCCCCGTCGGCCTGCGCGTCGCCTCCCCCGCTTTCCCCGTCGCGGCGCTCTGGGGAGCCGTGCGCGGCCCCCGTTTCCCCGTCGCGGCGCCCAGGGGAGCCGCGCGCGGCCCCCCGCTGCCCCGTCGAGGCGCCCTGGGGAGCCGCGCGCGGCCCCCGTTTCTCCGTCGCGGCGCCCTGGGGAGCCGCGCGCGGCCCCCCGCTGACTCGTCGCGGCGCCCAGGGGAGCCGCGCGCCGACCCCAGGGACGCGCGCGCCCGTCCCCCTGGACCCGCGCGCCCCTCCCCTGGACCCACGCGCCGCCCCCGGAGACCTCCGCGCTCCCCCCCGTCGACCTGCGCGCCGCCCCTGCTGCTTCCCGCGCTCCTACCTACGTTAGGGTTTGGGGGTGGCGGACCTGGGGGTGCACGGTGTGGGTAACCTGCAGCTCCTCCTCCTCCTTCGTCTCCCACTGCTGCAGCTGCCGCTGAGGGGGGGTGGATGTGTGGGAGCCGAGGGTTTAGGGTTTAAGGGGGGTGCCGTGGGAGTGGAGCTAGGGTTTCAGCAGGGGGTGTGTGAAAGGGGGTGGAACAGTTGGGGGAGTTTGAGTGGAGGTAGCAGTCTTGTCGTCCGCAGCGCCTGTAGTCCGGGGCCCTTGCCGCTGGTAGCCCAGAGAGCCTGCTGCGCCTGTCGCCCGTGGGTCCGTTGCTCCTGTCTGAGCCTGTTACTCCTGTAGTCCGGGGCCCTTGCTCCGGTAGCAACTGAGCCAGCCGCTCCTGTGGCCGGTTTGTGTTTGCAACTTCAGCAGTCGCCTCCCATCTCTTCTCCTCTCACAGTCACTCCTCCTCCTCACTTCGCCTCTTCTTCTGCTGCAGCTGCCGCTGAGGGGGGTGGGTGTGTGGGAGCCGAGGGTTTAGGGTTTAAGGGGGGTGCCGTGGGGCAGCCCACTAGCTCTACGTAAGGACCACTCGACTCTACGGACTCGTCCGAAGGTGGAGCTGAGAGCGAATGACCTGTAGCAAGAGGAGTGGACTGTGCGGAGGACCAGGTGAAGCCGAAGCGCCGAAGGACCTGCTGCACCATGTGTGACTAAGTCAGTGTGATGGTGCGGCGTGCTCGGTCCCGGGTGATCTGCAAGCCAAGGTAACTGCGCACGTGTGTCTCTTCTGCAGCTCCGACTTCACTAGGGCGAGAGCCTCAGTGTCAGCAGTGGCAAAGACCAAGTCGTCGACGTACACGAGGATGTAGAACGGCAGCAGCGAAGTGTCGGTGCGCAGAAACAGCGACGGGTCTGCAGTCGAAGGAGCAAACCCAAGAGCCGCAAGTGTCATCCTCAGTGTGTCGTGCCACTCACGAGGCGCCTGGCGGAGACCGTAGACTGGCCGCTGGAGGCTCCACTGGGTGCCAGGAGGGAACGACCCAGTGAAGCCAGGTGGGCGGCGCAACCAGATCTCCTCGTGCAGGCTGCCCTGTAAGAAGGTTGTGCTGAAGTCAAGAGAGTGAAGCTCGTAGTCACGCTGAGCGGCAACGTGCAGCAGCACCCGAAGAGTGGTCATCTTCGGGGTAGGGGAGAAGGTCTGGAAGAAGTCAACTCCCTCACGCTGACTGAAGCCTCTAGCAACATAACGAGCCTTGAAGACAGGCGGAGAACCCGACGGCCGCTTCACCCTGAAAATCCACATGCCATCGACGATGTTCGCCCCAGGAGGAGGAACCTCGTCGACGTAAGTGACTGTGGACTTCCAGGATGCCATCTCTGCGTCCATGGCTGTCTGCCACTGAGAGGAGTACTCACCCGCGATCGCCTCAGCGTAAGAGCGCGGGGTCGGGATGTCTGGTGCATCCGGGTCTCCCTCAGGGGCAAGCAGCATGGCCACGAGATGAGGCGCAGCGGCTGCAAGACACTCAAGGTCCTCGTGCCTGTCCTCAAGGACGTCCGTGCCAAGATCACAGTCACCCCCGACGGACGGAGGACAGACACACTCAGACTCAGCAACAAGACTAGCGGCGTAGTCTAGACGATAGGCAGCAGCAAAGTCAACAAGCTCAGCGACTAAGGCAGACGCAGCAGCAGAATCAGACGACGGGTCAGTGACAACCGTGGCTAACAGACGCGTGACAGTTGGGTGTGCGGCACGAAATGGTCAGACTCAGGGTCCGGAACGTCAGGCAGAGAAGACGTAGGAGGAGACGGCAGAGGAACACGCTGCGGAGCAGAGGAAGGACGACAGAATCATGTGGTGTGTGCCGGGGAAAGCCGGTGGACGCTGACGAGGAACACGACGACCAGTACGACCAGTGCGAACAGCACGAACAGGCGAGACAGGACGCGACGCAGGCTCACGACGCGCAACACGACTACCAGGCTGCTCAGTGTAAGGAGAAGGAGCAGGCAGCTAGGAGCCAGGCTGTAACGGAAGACCAGTAGACAACGGGAGTGTAAGAACCTGACGAAGTACAGTGTTAGACGGTGGTAGAGACGACAGAGATGGCGGAGCGAAGAACAATCGTGGCTCCGTAGTGCCACCAACACTAGCAGCTCCAGTACCTCCAGCAGCTCCAGCACCTCCAGCAGCTCCAGTACCTCCAGTAGCTCTAGCACCAGCCAGTAGCACCAACACCACCAGCAGCTCTAGCACCGCCAGGAGCTTCAGCACCGCCAGCAGCTCCAGCACCTCCAGCGCCAGCACCTCCAGGACTAGCGCCACCAGTAGCCACCCCCAGAACCAACACCACCAGTCCCTAGGTCTCCAGTCTCAGTGTCTCCAGCAGCAGCACCCCCAGAACCGGCACCTCCAGTCCCAGTGTCTCCAGCAGCAGCACCCCCAGACGCAGCACCTCCAGCCCCAGCAGCTCCAGTACCTCCAGTTAGAGCACCTTCGGGAGAGCAGCTACACCAGCACCTCCTGTAGACAGGGAACCAGTACCTCTCCCAGCTCCAGCGACGACAGTAGAACCACCTCCACCAGCAGCGCGACCCTGACGGCGAGTGTACCACTCGTGCAGCTGCTGTGGGGAGAGAGGCGCACGCGGACGAAGGCGGCCACTCCAAGGAGACCGCGCACCAGCAGTCTCAGTACCCTCAGGCGCCGCACCCCCAGACTCAGTACTCTTAGGCTTAGTACCCCCAGACGCAGCACCCAGAGAGAGCAGACGCACTAGCACCTAGAGTTGCAGGCGATATACCTGGGTCTATACCTGGGTCACGCGGCACACACAAGTAGCAGTCACCCCTCCTTGCTTCGCCTTCGTGGCATGCACTCTTCGCTCTGATACCATGTCAGAAACTAGAGACAGGAATGAATCAACTAGCAGGAAGTTTGGTACAAGTATGAAACCCTAATGGGGTTGTACCCCATATTGGCTACCCCACTACAGCCTACACATATATAATACATATATCATTTGACACGGGCCTGAGAACGTGCTAAGGGAGGGGGATGGCAGCTTTTGGGCGGCTCAGGATGGGGTGCTGTCGGCTGCTCTCCACTTCGACCTCGGGCAGGTGAAAACTTTCCACGTGGTGCGTCTGGAAGAGCCTGTGGCGTACGGGCAGCGGATAAAGTCGTTCAGAGTGGAAGTGCTCGACCCGGACACTGCTGCTGCACCCGCCGCCACTCCAGCCGCCGCTTCGGCCCAAGTCAGTGCTGCTGGTGCTGGCGGGTGTGGGTCAGGCGGGTGCAATGGCAGGGATGGTGCCCCCCCTGCCTGGTGTGCCAGGCGGGAGTGTGCACGCGGCTCACACACCGCATGGCGCCCAGGGGGCAGTGCGCTGCATGCTGAGTGCACGGGGAGGGGCGGGGAGAGCGGGCGAGTGGAGAGTGATAGCGAGTGGCAGCACAGTGGGGCGCAAGAGGCTGTTTCGGGTGGAGGCAGTGAAAGCGCGGCATGTGAGGGTGGTAATTCACGATGCGCGGGCTGCCCCGCTGCTCTCCTACGTTGCACTCTACAGGAGTGGCGACCCGAGTGCAGTATGATGCGTGAGGTCTATATGACACTTTATGGCTTGGGCTGTTTGATCTGCCTTGTGTGGACTGGACTGGACTCAACACAGGTCTGTCATGGGAGCCCTAGTGCTACTGTCATGTGGGATTGCACATGGAGGAGCAAACTGCAATAGGTAAGTCGCCCACTCAACGCTTGTGCGTTGTACTTGTGGTATGAGCTCAGCTGTATGCTGTGAATTTTTCCACATCATTTGAAGTTGTATGTATGTATATAGCGAAATGCAATCTAATTTTTGCTGTGAAACACCAGATTCTGCTATTCGAGACTTCAACTTAACGATCACGAAGTTGATCCTGTAATGCGAACATTTAGCTCGAAGGAAGCGTTGCTCCCCGTTCGTCACACACAACCTTCATTCTCTCGATAAGGGAATCTAAACTGCACTTTATCGAATCTGAACTTGCGGCTGCAGAATGCACCCATATTGAAGGGGCCAATGTCTGGCGAGAGCGAAATGGAGCAGATGGCGGCGGGGACGGGCAGGGGCGACGAGCGCAAGGAGGCGCAGCAAAAGAAGGAAGTGCGCTTCTCGGGGAACGACGACGACGATGATGACGATGCCGCCAAGTGCGCGCCCTTCCCCGTCCGCTCCCCCCTCCTCGCGAAGCTTCCGCGCGATTTATTGTCGCTCTTGTCCATGCGACACTTCCGTTCGCCTGCGACGCAATCGTCACCACTCCCCGCCACCCCGCCTTTCCCCCCTTGACCCCTCCTCTTTTTCCTCCATCCCCCGCCCCGCCCATGCGGTGCGGGCGCCAGGCTACGGCGCGAGGTGCTGCCGGAGAAGAAGCCGAAGAAGGAAGGGCGCGCCCGCCACTCTTAGGATCGTAAACGCCTTAGTCAGCACTAGTCTACTTGCTATTGCTTATCGTGTTCTCCACGATCTCACGAATCCAATGATATGCGCAGCTCTGCTTGAAGTTGAAGTCTGGTCCAATTAAAAGGAATGTGGTTTGTTTCAATGTTGTCAATGTTATGATTTCCAGAATGAGTACAGCAGTTTTATAGTCAACCAAGGTACAAAATGCGATTCGTAACGTAACTTCTTTCCCAAGCAATCTCGCGCGCGCCTCGTTTCACCGCGAGTCGCACGCGGAAACCGAACCGAATGCACCAAACACTCCTTCAGTTCGAATCTTGAACCTTCTCGAATGCGCCTTGGTCTCGAACCACATTTTCCCCCGTCGATTCTCATTCTTGATACTTCTCCACTCTTCTTCCTCCATTTCTCTCGTTTCTTCCCGATTTCTCTCTCCCGCTTCTCACGCCGTAGCTTCTAGTCTTCGCCGTAGGCTGATTCCACCGTTTCGCCGTCGCACCGAATCGCGCCGTAGGTTCCGTGGTTGGGCGAACCAACCCTAACAGCCGCCGCTGACGTCAGCGCGATGGTCCTCGACGACCTCGGCGCGGAGCCGGCGCGGCGGCGCTGATGGGCTCCGCGGATCCGCGCGTGGCGGCGCAGGCGCGCGCGCAGCAGCGGAAGAAGGGGAAGAGCAAGTGGGGAGACACTGCTTTCGGGGGCGTGGAGGACGTGGCGCGCGCCGAGGAGGACTTCCAGGTGCGGGCGAGGGGAGGGGACGGGGGGGGGGGGGGGTAGGGGGGAAGGAGAAAGGGGAGTGAGGAGAGGGGAGGGGATAGGAGGGGAGGGGAGTGGAGGGGAGGGGAACAAGGATAGGGAGGGAGCAGGGGAGCAGAAAGAGAGGGCACGGACAGAAGGAGGGGGGGGCGGGGGGGAAAGGGAAGGTGGGGGAAGCGAGGAGGGAATAGATATGTGTGTGGGTGGGGGCGATTGGGATGGTGATCACACTGGACAGGTGAGGGAAGGGGGCTAAGTGAATCACAGGGGTGTTGAGTGCCGTGAGCCTCATGGTAGGGCCGGTTGGGGTGAATGCGTCTCAGAAACGGTTCACTGGGCAAGCGGTGCTGGCAGTGCTGGCGGTGGGGAGGGGGGAGTATTGGCAGTGGGGAGGAAGGAGTGCCGTGCTCCAAGCTGGTTGACCCTCACCCGCATTCTTTCCTCTCCTGCTCTGCCCTGCTTGGCATGCCCTGCCGTGCCGTGCCGTGCCGTGCTGTGCTGTGCTGTGCTGTGCTGTGCTGTGTGCTGCGCTGTGCTGTGTGCTGCGCTGTGCTGTGTGCTGCGCTGTGCTGTGTGCTGGGTGGTGTGATGGCATGGGCGCATGGGCTCATGGCATGGTGACAGGGCGAGAGAGGAGGAGCAGGAGGCAATGGAGCCGTTCAACCTGCAGCAGGAGCGCGAGGAGGGGTACTTTGATGCCGAGGGCAACTATGTGGAATACAGAGAGGACACCGAGGCCACGGTGAGTGCAGGGAGGGAAGAGAGGCCACGGTGAGTGCAGGGAGGAAGAGGTGACGGTGAGAAGGGAGGTGTGTGGTTGTGGGTGCAAATGAGGGCCAAGACAGTGAGGCCAAGACAGTGAGGCCGCCACAGCAAGGAAGGAAGACGTGATGGGGGCAAGGGATGCGTTTCAAACGCTTTCATCTGCCTCTCTTCCCTCTCCCTCTGCGCGCCGGAAATTCTGGTGCTTGTTAGCACGGCAGCACCACGCACCCTGGCAGTGGTGTGGCCCCTCTCATGCCGTTCTCCCCCTCTGTGCACTCCTCTCCTCCCCTCTCCCCGTTTCCTCTCTCCCCCCATCCTCTCACACTCCCTCCCCCCCTTGCAGGATGGCTGGCTGGCGGCCAAGGCAGCAGCGCGCACAGGCAGCAGCGCGCACAGGCAGCAGCGCGCACAGGCAGCAGCGCGCACAGGCAGCAGCGCGACCCCTTCACATTCTCACCTCCCATCTTCCCCGCCTCTCCTTTGCCCATCTCCCCCCTCTTCCCATCTCCCTCTTCCCCCTCCCACGACGCATGGCCGGCAACAGCAGAGGTGGGCCCCACCTTGGCCGCCAAGGCAGCAGCACGACCCCTCCACGCATACTCACTCCAGCACGAGCATGGAGGATGGCAGCGACGCCGACGACTGGGAGGAGCCCGCCCGCCACGCCGCCAACGGCGCCGCGGAGGCGATCGGCAACGACTCCGCTGAAGCCGCGTCTCCGGCCGGCACGGACCGCCGCGACTCCCCCAGTCGCGACGACTCGCAGTCGCAATCGCCGTCGCGGTCGTCGCGATCGTTGTCGTCGCAGTCGTCTAGGTCGTCGGCGTCGTCGCGATCATCGCACAGCGACGCGGAGAGTGAAGATCGAGGCGCTGGGGACGAGAGGAGGGAAGGCAATGGGGAGAGAGAGGAGGAGAAGGAAGGCGGGTATGACGGGGAAGGGCTAGACGGGGATGTGAAGGGCAGCGGTGTCGAGGAGTCGACGGGACGAGACCCGCAGGGTGATGCGCGCGAGGGCGGCGAGCAGGGGGGATGGCGGATGGGGGACGGGGCTGGGCGTGACCCTGGACTTTGACGAGGACGATGGGAGTGACTATAGCGAGTCCAGCGACGGCGAGGGAGGCGGGTCGGGGGGAGTGACAGAAGCGGAGAGGAGTGGCAAGTAAACGGGGGGGGGAGCAGGAGCATGCGAGTGGCGTGAAGCGGAAGGAGCGAGGCGCGGGCGAGGCAGCAGAGGGGGATGAGCGGCCGGCGAAGCGGATGGACAGGTGGGGGGGGCAGGTGAGGGCGGGGCAGGCGGGGCGGAGGGGAGGGGCTGCTGGTGCGCGTGGTGGCGGACCACTACAGCCGGCGCGACAACCAGCAGCGGCACGAGCGCGAGGCGAGTCCCATCATCCACCTGAAGAAGCTCAACAACTGGATCAAGTCCGTGCTCATCCGCCTCCCACCCACCCCGCCCGTGGCGCGCGCGTGCTGGACCTGGCGTGCGGCAAGGGCGGCGACCTGACCAAGTGGGCGCGCGTCAACGTGGGCTTCTACCTCGGAGTGGACGTGGCGGAGGGCTCCGTGCACGACGCCATGGCGCGCTACAACGGCGACTCGCACCGCTCCTTCGCCGGGGGAGACGGGGCGGACAGCGACCGGCGGCAGATGCGGTTCCCGGCGAAGCTGGCGTGTGCGGACTGCTTCGGCGTGGCGCTGGACCGCGAGCTGCTGCCGTGGGCGCCCTTTGACATCTGCTCCACGCAGTTCGCGCTGCACTACTCCTTCGAGACCGAGCAGCGCGCTCGCTGCGGGCTGCGCAACATCGCGGCGCTGCTGCGGCCGGCGGGCGGCATGTTCATCGGCACCATCCCCGACGCCAACGTGCTCGTGCAGAAATTACGAGCCTCGCCGAACCTCAGGTTCGGCAACTCCGTCTACTCGATAGAATTCGCCCCGGAGTTCGCAGACAAGAAGTTCCCGTCAACCCGGCCGTACGGCATCCGGTACGAGTTCCGGCTGGAGGACGCGGTGGACTGCCCCGAGTGGCTCGTGCCGTTCGCCTTCCTGCAGCGCCTGGCGGGCGAGTACGGGCTGCAGGCACTCTACCACGCCAACTTCCACACCTTCATCAAGACGCACGCCGCCGTCGAGCCGCACGCGTCGCTGCTGCGCCGCATTGCGGGCGAGCGGTGGCGCGAGGAGATGACGGCGGACGAGTGGGACGCTGCTTACCTCTACTGCGTGTTTGTCTTCCGCAAGGAGGGCCAAGGGGGGCCTGAGGGGGGTGGCGCTGCAGGGGAGAGGAGGGAGGAGGTTATTAGGAGAATGGAAAGTGATGATATTCTGATTCTCTAATACCGTACTGGTACACGTTGAAGAAGTGATGCGAGGCAAGGCAAGGAAAAGTGAATTGATTGTGGTTCTTGTGACACAAATTTCCAGTGTACTGTTCACTAAAATGTCACAGAAGTAAATGTGAGAGCTGACACCGAGTATTCGAGTGTCCAATGTCGGGAACATCTGTCATGCAAATTCGTTTGATAATGTGCTGCTGCCCCTCCCATTCCTATCATCCCTTCTAGTTCCGCCATTGCCGTTCCCTGTCGCGCACGCCACACGCGCCGGCATGGGCGATTTCCCCCCCCATCCTCGCCACCGCCCACGCGCGCTCTCTCTTCTTCTTGCCGCTCCGCTGCTCCTCCTCCTCCCCGCGCTCGCGTGCGTTAGCCCTCCTCCCCCACTCGCCTCACTCCTTTCCTCCCTGTCCCTCGCCCTCCCCGCTCTCTCCGCGTGCTTCTCCTCTCCCCTTCCTCCGCCCCCGCCGCTGCTTCCCATCCCCACGGCGCGCCAGCTGACACGTCAGCGTGCTGAGCTGGCGGCGTTCTTCCACGTGGGCATGAACACGTTCACGGACCGCGAGTGGGGCACGGGGGCGAGGACCCGCGGCTGTTCAACCCGGCGGCGCTCAACGCGTCGCAGTGGGTCGACACCGTCAAGGCCGCCGGCTTCCAGGTGCGCGCAACGCGCTGGGCCTTGAGGTGCGCCCCGCTCTCTCGTAGCCGTGCGCGCTGGGAGAGACCGTCCTCTCCCTGCGTCTCTCGTAACGGTGGTGGGGGCGGCCGAGTGACGCAGGTGATGGCGGCGAGGGGGGAACGCGCGAAGGAGGGGGAAGCGCAAGAGGGGAGCGCGCGAGGGGAGAGCGCGCGATGGGAGAGCGCGAGGGGGAGAGCGCGCGATGGGAGAGCGTGCGAGGGGAGAGCGTGCGAGGTGGAGGGAGAGGGGGGGGGGGGGGGGTTCGTGAGCGGCTGTCGCTGGAGCTGTGGGCGGTGGGATCACGCGGCAGAGGAGGCGAGCGTGGAGAGGTCGCGCTGTGGAGCCCGCGCGACGCTTGCAGGCGTGCTGCTGCTGTTGCTGCTGTTAGTGCTGGGAAGGTGGTTCAAACAAACACCTGCCCCACGTCGTGTGTCCCCTGCTGCATACCTTATGTCTGTATCCCACACCTGCCAGTTTATGGTTGCCCCACACATACCCACAACCCCCACACTTCTTGTGAGCCCACCCAAGCTTCACAAGCCCCTCCCCGCTTTCACCAATTCTGGTGCTGCTCCTCAACCGTCTCACCCTTCATGCGCCTCTCTCCCCTCTCGCCTTTCGCTCCTCACCCCATCTCCCAGCTGGTGGTGCTGACAGCCAAGCACCACGACGGCTTCTGCCTGTGGCCCTCGGCGCTCACCAACCACTCTGTGCGCCGCTCGCCCTGGAAGGCCGGTCAAGGTGACGTCGTTGCTGACGTGGCGGCGGCGGCGGCGGGCGGCGGGCGGTGGGAGTGGGGCTGGGTTGTATCTGTCGCCGTGGGACCGCAACGCGCGGGCGTATGAGGAGGGCAGTGCGGCGTACAACGCCTTGTACGAGGGGCAGCTGAGGGAGCTGCTCACTCGGTGAGTGAGAGGGGAGGATGGGGCGTGCTCACGTGGTGGTGGGGAGGGGGAGGGTGGGGGGTGTGGAGAGCAAATGCTGGGGGCTGGGGATGGGGAGCGGGGCACCGTGATGGATGCGGTGGGCGTATGAGCGCTGGGCAGATGCGTGTGAGCAGTAGGGCCGTGGTGAGGGCCGTGGTGAGGGCCGTGGTGAAGGGACGGATGGAAAGGGCATGTGTTCACTGCATTTCAATTATTTGCCCTTCTCACACCTGCTCTTCTTTCCTGCCGCCCCAAACAAACTCCTCTCCCTTTTCCCCCTTCAACCTCTCACTGTACTCCTTGTACCACCCTCGCCTGCACCGTACCTTCCCTCCTTGTGTTTCTCTCCGTTGCTGCCTGTCACCCTCCCCGCTCTTCTCTTCCCTCACGTGCTCCCTCTCTCTCTTTTTCTTTCTTTTTACAACTTGCAATCTACAGTTCTCGTCTCTCATTGTCCGCATCATCTCTACGTCTTCCCGCATCCCCCCTCTTCCCGCATCCCCCCTCTTCCCCCATCCCCCCTCTTCCCCATCCCCCCTCTTCCCGCATCCCCCCTCTTCCCGCATCCCCTCTCTTCCCCACAACCAGCGCCGCTCCACTATCTCCCGTGGTGCAGGTGCGATGCAGCACGCGCAGAGGAGGAGCAGCTCGGCCCCAAGCCATGCCCTAGCCTACCTCCACCCACCTGCGCCACCCTCCCCTGCCCCTCCCGCCTCGCCCTGCTGCCCGCCCGCACTGCAGCTACGGGCCCGTGGCGGAGCTGTGGCTGGCTGGACGCGCCCAAGCCACCTGCGCCGCTCTTCCCTTGCCCTCCCTCCCCTGCCCCTCCTGTCTGCGCCCTACCACCCACAGCTACGGGCCCGTGGCGGAGGTGTGGCTGGACGGCGCCAAGGGGGACCGCCGCCCCATGACCTACCACACTGCCACGTGGCAGGCTCTCATTCGGCAGCTGCAGCCGGCAGCAGCGGTGTTTTCAGCGCAGGGCCCCGACTTGCGGTGGGCGGGCAACGAGCGCGGCGAGGCGGGCGAGGCGTGCTGGGGGATGGTGAACGGCAGCCAGCTCACGCTGGAGGGGTGGGACACCCAGTGCGTGCTCACAGGGTGACTCGGGTGGCATTTGGGGTGATTGGGGGGTGGTGCATGGTGAAGCGGCGTTGCCCTGTTTGTTGGTTCCACAGCCACTCATCCATGCACCCCCATGTGCACCCCATGTGCACCCCATGTGCACCCCATGTGCACCACCGTGGCTTTCCATGCATCCGTTGAGCCATACATGCCATCCCAACCCACAGCCCCACATCCCACCCTCCTTAACCACCCATAACCCATCCGCCACCTGCAGCTACCTGAACCACGGTGACGTGGCGGGCACGGATTGGATGCCAGCGGAGTGTGACGTGTCCATCCGCCCGGGGTGGTTCTGGCACCCCTCAGAGCGCCCCAAGCCGCTCGCCCGCCTGCTGGACCTCTATTTCGCCTCGGTGGGGCGCGGGTGTGCGCTGCTGCTGAACGTGCCGCCCAACACCACGGGGCTGCTGCATGGGGAGGACGTGCAGCGCGTGGGACAGTTTGGCCCCGCGCTGCAAGTGCTGTTCCAGGAGGACGTCAGCGCCGGTGCTCGCGTGCTCGCCAGCAGCGTGTATGGCTGCGAGGGGGGGGGTGGAGGCAGAAGGAAGAGAGGAGAGGGGTTTACGAAGGGAATGGTTTGGGATGGGGTTATGGGGATGGTGGGGGGGTTGGGTGCGAGGGAGAGGGCGGTGTGATTACGGGCCTGAGAACGTGCTGAGTGCTGGAGATGCAACCTTCTGGGCGGCTCAGGATGGGGTGCTGTCTGCTACTCTTGAGTTCGACCTCGGGCAGGGAAAAACTTTCCATGTGGTTCGGCTGGAGGAGCCTGTGGCGTATGGGCAGAGAATAAAATCGTTCACTGTAGAGGTGATCGACCCAGACCCTGCTGCTGCCCGCCGCCGCTCCAGCTGCCCCTGTGGCCCAAGTTGGTGGTGCCGGTGCTGGCGGGTGTGGGCCAGGCGGGTGCAATACCGAGGATGGTGTGCTGCCGTCCCTGCCTGGTGTGCCGAGCCTGGGTGAGCCTGCGCTCCACACATCGCATGGCCCGCAAGCGGCAGCACGCAGCATGCTGGAGAGGACGGGGAGTGCGGGGAGGCGGGGGCGAGTGGAGGGTGGGTGGCGAGGGGCAGCACGGTGGGGCGCAAGAGGCTGTTTCGGTTGGAAGCGGTGAGAGCGCAGCATGTGAGGCTCGTCATTCACGATGCCAGGGCTGCCCCGCTGCTCTCCTTCTTTGCGCTCTACAGGAGTGGTGATTTGAGCACCATATGATCTCACGGGCCCTACCACATCACTGCCCAATCCACCTTGCAGTCCTTCATTCGTGCTGTATAGTGGAAAGGAGAATAGAAGCAGATGCCTATATTTTTTTCAGCACTAATCATGCAGGTGAACAGATGGTGGTGACGCTTCTGCATGTATAGTACCGGTACTGACTTGGATTCGAAGGTCCCCCACCCCCTGCCCCCGCCCTGACCCCCTCATAGAATGCACGAGAGTGACATGTGTAGTGTATGTAAGTAATGGAGAACAGAGGCTTATTCCCTTAGCTGACTAGTGTTGACTCGATCCTATTAGGCTAACACCTGAACTTTTTGGGTTGCGAAGCAACCTTTTTTTTCTCTCGTAACCTCAAGCACACTCTCTTCTAAAGCCTGGATTTCAAGTTCTGGTTTTGGCCTGCGCCGGGCAAGATTCAGAGCGGCTCAGGGCTCCAAGTATTGCTCCCAGACACTTCGACAAACTGATTTACACAGAAAGAAAGGCTTTGGACGGCAGCTAGCTAACTTCAGTATTTTACACCAACTACCCAGTTTACAAATCATACGCAATCGCCAACTAAGCAAGGGGTAAACCCAGGGTGCTGTACCTTCGCGAAGAGTCTTCAACCGATCTTATCGGTTCAGTAACCACGCACGCACAAGTAACCTTTGCAGGTTACGACGAGAACACTTCCAAGCAATTTTCTCTCCACATAAAACGCACGAGAACTGAGACGACTTTTGAGGCGTCTCAAAAGCTAGGCAACCGGTGTCCTGTGCCCCTTATATACCTGCGTCTTCCTTCACAGGCACAGCCGTTCCACCCACGCAGGTCCTGTTGCAGCACAGGATGGGTTGAGTAGCTCAAAGTGCCGGCAGTGACGGGTGCGGATGCGTTCACCGTGCACACTCCTCCTGCCTCCCAGCATAGCAGCAGCACACCATTGGTGCCACAGTAGACACACTCTGCCACACCTCTTTCAACCGTGCTGATGGTGGTTCACTTGGTGGGCGCAACGAGGCAGTTAGAGGTGCCGTCACACCCGGTGTAGGAGGCCGTTGGCAGGTCCAATCCAACCTAATAAGACCGGTGGCGAGCGCAGGCATGGTGCCATGACATGAGGTCTGACAGCGCAACTGGGCAAGGGAGAGAGCAGTGAGCGGGGGAATGATGTGCGCAGACATGATGAGAGGAAGGGTGAGGGAGGAAGGGTAACGGTTCGCAGCAGCATGCAGCCATAAGAGGATGAGAAGTGACCTGATGTCATCCCAACGAACCTACAACAGGCTCGCTCGCATCTGCCGCGTGACGACAATTGAGGAGAAAAATAATAAAAACAAAGATAAAACCACGCGCGCGCGCCCACCACCCCCCCACCCTCCCTCCTCCCTCCCCCTCCCCACACCACACTGGTGGACAGCAGGCACGAGCACAAACAGGGGTTGGAAATCTGAGAAAGAAACGGGTGCTGGAGCTAAGCTGAGGCAACAGAACAGTACCATCTTCTCAATACCTCCGCCCTGCCTACTCTGCCCTGCCTGCCCTCACTCTGCCCTGCCTCGCCACACTCTGCCATGCCTCTGCCACTCATAAGCCGGCCCGCACTGGCTAGGATCGAAGGGGTGGTGGCGAATGAACCGATGGGGTAGCTGAGTAGTTTGCTTGACAGCCACCTGTTAGGGGCGAGCAGAGGATGAAGTCTCGGAAGTGAGGCCATAGCTGTCGACCGTTGACCACATGCAATGCAGCAGCAGTATGACACCCGCATGTTTGAAACGCTTCAAAAATGCATTACGGCTCCACGAGACAGCTGTCCTGTATGAACTTGGGACTGGCAAGAGAAAGACCATTCTGATCCGCCGAGATAATAGAAAGAGTGGCAGATACAGAAACAGGGTGCACTGGCATTCTGAAGCCGATAGAGCAACATTCGAAGGAAGCAGACGCAAGGCACATGCAGGTGAGAGGCGTGAGCGTGGAGATGTCGGCATGAAGTGAGCCCTTGAGGCGTGCAGATGTCGGCATGAAGTGAGCCCTTGAGGCGTGGAGATGTCGGCATGAAGTGAGCCCTTGAGGCGTGCGCTGTCCAAAGCTCTAATGCACGGTGAGACAACAATGCATAGTATGGCACCTGGATGAGGAAGCAGGGAAAGCGAGGGGGAACTGTGAGAAATGGGTTGTGGGTGATTTGGACTGTAATTGGGGGAGCAGTGGTGGGAAGGGAATGGAGCATGACGACAGGGAAAGGAATGGTAAAGTGGAGATTGGGGAATGGAATAGTACAGAGGGAGATTTAGGGGTCAAGGACGGTGGCACCGAGGGCGACAGGCTGAGATACGTTTGGAGAAGCGGAAAGGAGAGCGGAATTGTGGGGGAAGGGGAATGGAATTGTGGGGGAAGGGGAGTAAAATTGTGGTTGAAGTGCAAGAGGGAATGGAATTGTGGGGAAAGTGCAAGAGGGGGTGAAGGTGAGCAGAGGAACGGGAGTGCAACCAGATAGGGGGGAGGGGACCAGATATGAGGGGGAGGGGACCACATATGAGGGGGAGGGGACCAGATATGAGGGGGAAGGGGACCAGATATGAGGGGGGAGGGGACCAGATATGAGGGGGGAGGGGACCACATATGAGGGGGGAGGGGACCAGATATGAGGGGGGAGGGGACCACATATGAGGGGGGAGGGGACCACATATGAGGGGGGAGGGGACCAGATATGAGGGGGGAGGGGACCAGATATGAGGGGGAGGGGACCAGATATGAGGGGGGAGGGGACCAGATATGAGGGGGGAGGGGACCAGATATGAGGGGGAAGGGACCAGATATGAGGGGGGAGGGGACCAGATATGAGGGGGAAGGTGATCAGATTTGAGGGGGGAGGGGACCACATATGAGGGGGGAGGGGACCAGATATGAGGGGGGAGGGGACCAGATATGAGGGGGGAGGGGACCAGATATGAGGGGGAGGGGACCAGATATGAGGGGGGAGGGGACCAGATATGAGGGGGAGGGGGACCAGATATGAGGGGGGAGGGGACCAGATATGAGGGGGAGGGGACCAGATATGAGGGGGGAGGGGACCAGATATGAGGGGGGAGGGACCAGATATGAGGGGGGAGGGGACCACATATGAGGGGGGAGGGGGGGGACCAGATATGAGGGGGAGGGGACCAGATATGAGGGGGGAGGGGACCAGATATGAGGGGGGAGGGGACCACATATGAGGGGGGAGGGGACCAGATATGAGGGGGGAGGGGACCAGATATGAGGGGGGAGGGGACCACATATGAGGGGAGAGGGGACCAGATATGAGGGGGGAGGGGACCAGATATGAGGGGGGAGGGGACCAGATATGAGGGGGAAGGGACCAGATATGAGGGGGGAGGGGACCAGATATGAGGGGGAAGGTGATCAGATTTGAGGGGGAAGGGAGTGGAACAGTGGGGGGAGGGCAGTGGAACAGTGGGGGGAGGGCAGTGGAATAGTGGAGGGAGGGCAGTGGAACAGTGGGGAATGAGGAGTGCAACATTAGGGGAAGGGGTGTGTTCCTGTGAGAGAAGGGGAGTGGAATAATGGGGGAATGGGAGTGTTCGTGTGGGAAAGCGGAGTGGCTTTTTGGGGGATGGAAATTGCATGGGGGCAAAGGGTTGTGGAATTGAGGGGAAATCGGTGCGTTTAGGGGAACCCTCCCTAACCTCCAATCCTTCTCACCACTCGATCTTATCAACTTGCTTCTCATACATCATACTTCTTACCTTGCTTCTCATATCTCATTCTTCCCACCTTCCTTCTCATATCTCATTCTTCCCACCTTCCTTCTCATATCTCATTCTTCCCACCTTCCTTCTCATATCTCAGTCTTCCACCTTGCTTCTCATATCTCATTCTTCCCACCTTCCTTCTCATATCTCAGTCTTCCCACCTTGCTTCTCATATCTCATTCTTCCCACCTTCCTTCTCATATCTCAGTCTTCCCACCTTGCTTCTCATATCTCATTCTTCCCACCTTCCTTCTCATATCTCAGTCTTCCCACCTTGCTTCTCATATCTCAGTCTTCCCACCTTGCTTCTCATATCTCAGTCTTCCCACCTTCCTTCTCATATCTCATTCTTCCCACCTTCCTTCGCATATCCCAGTCTTCCCACCTTCCTTCTCATATCTCAGTCTTCCCACCTTGCTTCTCATATCTCAGTCTTCCCACCTTCCTTCTCATATCTCAGTCTTCCCACCTTCCTTCTCATATCTCAGTCTTCCCACCTTGCTTCTCATATCTCAGTCTTCCCACCTTCCTTCTCATATCTCATTCTTCCCACCTTCCTTCGCATATCCCAGTCTTCCCACCTTCCTTCTCATATCTCAGTCTTCCCACCTTGCTTCTCATATCTCAGTCTTCCCACCTTCCTTCTCATATCTCAGTCTTCCCACCTTGCTTCTCATATCTCAGTCTTCCCACCTTGCTTCTCATATCTCATTCTTCCCACCTTCCTTCTCATATCTCAGTCTTCCCACCTTGCTTCTCATATCTCAGTCTTCCCACCTTGCTTCTCATATCTCAGTCTTCCCACCTTCCTTCTCATATCTCATTCTTCCCACCTTCCTTCGCATATCCCAGTCTTCCCACCTTCCTTCTCATATCTCAGTCTTCCCACCTTGCTTCTCATATCTCAGTCTTCCCACCTTCCTTCTCATATCTCAGTCTTCCCACCTTGCTTCTCATATCTCAGTCTTCCCACCTTCCTTCTCATATCTCATTCTTCCCACCTTCCTTCGCATATCCCTGTCTTCCCACCTTCCTTCTCATATCTCAGTCTTCCCACCTTGCTTCTCATATCTCAGTCTTCCCACCTTCCTTCTCATATCTCAGTCTTCCCACCTTGCTTCTCATATCTCAGTCTTCCCACCTTGCTTCTCATATCTCATTCTTCCCACCTTCCTTCTCATATCTCAGTCTTCCCACCTTGCTTCTCATATCTCAGTCTTCCCACCTTGCTTCTCATATCTCAGTCTTCCCACCTTCCTTCTCATATCTCATTCTTCCCACCTTCCTTCGCATATCCCAGTCTTCCCACCTTCCTTCTCATATCTCAGTCTTCCCACCTTGCTTCTCATATCTCAGTCTTCCCACCTTCCTTCTCATATCTCAGTCTTCCCACCTTCCTTCTCATATCTCAGTCTTCCCACCTTGCTTCTCATATCTCAGTCTTCCCACCTTCCTTCTCATATCTCATTCTTCCCACCTTCCTTCGCATATCCCAGTCTTCCCACCTTCCTTCTCATATCTCAGTCTTCCCACCTTGCTTCTCAATCTCAGTCTTCCACCTTCCTTCTCATATCTCATTCTTCCCACCTCCTTCTCATTTCTCATTCTTCCCACCTTTCCTTCTCATTTCCCATGTCTGCTCCGGCTGCTGCTACAACTGCTGCTACAAATGTACTGATTCTCGCTGCCCCCACCTCTTCTTCCACTACCACTGCTCTCACTCTCCCTCCTCCCCCTCCTCCTCCTCCTCCTCCCCCTCCTCCTCCTCCTCCTCATCCTCCTCCTCCTCCTCCTCCTCCTCCTCCTCCTCCTCCTCCTCCTCCTACCCCTCCCTCCCCCTCCCTCCCTCTCCAAATCCCTTTCTTGCTTCTGAGGAGGCTTTGGAGTTAGGGGGGAGGGGGAACTAGGAAAGGTGGATGCAGGAGAGGAGCAGAAGCAAGCAGACAGGGGGATGCGGAAAGGAGAGAGGGGGGGGGCGGAAAAGAGAGGGGGGGTGTGGAAAAGGAGAGGGGGGATGCGAAAAGAGGGGGAAAGCGGAAAAAAAAAAAGGGGAAAGCAAAAACAGGGAAGAAGCGTGTGAGGGGGGAGAGAAGGAGAGAGAGGGGGAGCAGAAAGAGAGGGGGGAGTGGAAAAGGTATGCGGAAAAGGTATGCGGAAAAGGTATGCGGAAAAGGTATGCGGAAAAGGTATGCGGAAAAGGTATGCGGAAAAGGTATGCGGAAAAGGTATGCGGAAAAGGTATGCGGAAAAGGTATGCGGAAAAGGTATGCGGAAAAGGTATGCGGAAAAGGTATGCGGAAAAGGTATGCGGAAAAGGTATGCGGAAAAGGTATGCGGAAAAGGTATGCGGAAAAGGTATGCGGAAAAGAGGGAGGAGGCGGTAAGGAGAGTGGGGAAGTGAAAAGAGAGGGGGGATCGAACAAGAGAGAGGGGAAATGAAAAGTGAGAAGTGAAGCAGATGGGAAGGGAGCCCTCAAGCATTTTCTGAGGGTAGGCCACAAGAGGATGGGGGACATGAATGGAGGTAGGAGAGGAGGCAGGAGCAAGCACAAGGGGGAGGCAGATAAGGCAGGAGCCCCTCAGCAGTGAGTGAGAATTTTGAAGAAAACGCGTGCAATATCAGAGAGGAGCCTGTGAGTAGACTCATTCTCCCTTATAAATGCTGATATGCTGGAGGCAGGTCAAAATATTCTATACTACAGGCGGATCAGAGGGAACCCTTCTGAGGTGCTTGAAGAAACAGCTTTTGAGGCGTCTGCAAAGTAGCTGGAGGTGGGTCAGCACCTCTCATATTGCAAGCGGATAACAGTGGATTTTGTGAGATTTTGGGAGGAGCAAGGTGAGGCGATTGGCTCGGTAGATGAGGGTCATGATGGATGGATGTGACTTTTGAGTCTATCCAAGAATCACTTGAGGGAGGACCCTGTGAGATGCTGAAAGGGGCGAGGCATGAATCAATCAGTCAACAGACGAGGGTTGGGACTCAGGAGGGATGTGCGGGGTTCTGCAAGGAGGGGTTGCAATGGAAGCACCGCAATGGGGGGACTGCAATGGGGGGACCACAAGGGAAGAACTGCTAAGGAGGGAACTGCTAAGGGGGGAACTGCTAAGAGGGGAAGCTGCAAATGATGCCTCAAAAATGTGAACAAGATACCCTTGCCCTTGTGATTCGCTAAACTGGCCAGATTCTTTTTAGCGAAAGTGATCAGAAAGTGATCTGATATATGTCAGAGCACTAAACTCAGGGTGGTCAAGCGAAATAAAAACAAACAAATGCACCCATATTTGAGAACAATTGTCTACAGTGCGGCCACCCGCCCACCTTTATTTGCCTTACAGGAAAGGCCATCCGCTAGGGGCACGGACTGAAACGGGGCCGACTAATCCCCCCCTTCCATCCAAAACAAACCGGTCCATCCGAACCTAACCTCGCATCCTGCAGCCCCCAGCCACCCAACAACCAGTTTCGAAGTTGTAAGAACTTCCACCCTACCAACAAATCTACCACTCCACTGGTTTAGGGTTGCAAGAAGTTGATTCCACCCTCTCCACAAATCTACCTACCAACAGTCTCAAGAGTCCAAAGCCGTACGTTGTGCCACTAGGACGCGGTCCTCTTAGGCAGCAGCGGCGGCGTAGCTCGCGTATTTGCAGTCGGGCGCGACGACAGACGACGAAATGTAATCCTCGACCTGCCCGTCCAGGAAGCCCTGCCCGTCCGCCTTGTCCAAGTCCACGGGGCGGTGCAGCAGCGCCGCCAGCATCGAGTACTTCACGGCGCGCTTCAGCTGCTCCGCCGTGTTCCTAAACGTCTGCCCCAGCACGCCGTGCACGGCTGACGTCATCTTCACGTCCGACAGCTCCACGTTGAAGTGCGCCTCCGCCTCCGCCGGCGTCTGCAGCAGCGGGTGCGCCACGCGCACGCGCACGTCGAGCTCCCCCAGCCCCGCCACGCGCACCTGGAACCGATCCACGTCGAACGGCCCCTCTTTCGCCGCCTCCGCGATTTTAGTTACTTCCAACCCGCTTTCCGTCGCGATCGACTCGCCAACGGTGGGAGGCGCCGTGGGCTGGCCGTCGATCTCAATGAGCGACACGAAGCCGTCGCTGCCGCGCTCCTGCTGCTTGCCCTTGCGCGCAACCATGCGCAGCGTGTGGTTCGCGCCGTCGGGCGTCATCCACACCACGCCGAGCTCCTTAATCCACGTGTGCAGCTCCGTGCTCGTCTCCTTGTCCTTATTCGCCGACGCCGACGCGGGAAGCGCGGGCGGCGTGCCCTGGTACCCGTCGAGCAGCATTGACGTGGAACCGACAGTCGGAAAAGAGGCAGAAGGACTTATTGAGCCGGCCGGTGAAGTCGTAGTGCGTTCCGTGAGCGCCCGTGAGATGCGGGTCGTTTTCGACGAGCGCCGTGCCGTTGCAGAGCCCGCCGACGAAGCTCAGCGGGTATTTGGCCGCGTTTGCCGTCTGCTCCGCGGTGCTCCCCGCGTATGGCGTCTTGAAGGACCCTGACGTGCCCGTGCCGCCATTCTTCTCCAGCAGGTAGCACTGCACGCGGTCGATGAAGCCCTTCACGTTCACGTTCTCGCCAGCCAGACGAGTGCTGTGGAGAGCGGTGAAAAATGGGGAAACGAAGGCAGCAAAAGAAACGAATTTAGTCAGCTTCGGATATTTCAGCAAGGTGAAAACGGAAAAACGCTACTTCGCTGAAAGGAATTGGCCTTAATTCATACGTAACCTAACCTCAGGACTACTAATCTAGGAGATGGTGCTCACTTCTTGAACCAGTGCCACTGGTAGCAGTAGGTGGATCGAGCGCACGCGCGGCAGCACTCCTGAAGTGTATCGCCATACACACCCTTCACGATGTCGAAAACGGTCCCCACCTCCGTGTACCGCTCGAAATTCACGGAGCCGGACCCGCGCTGATGTGGTGTGTATTTCCCGCCCTGTCTGTTGAACTGTCCAAAGTATTCGCCAATGTTTTTGTAACTGGTGAACGTGGACTGGGTGATTGTCGCAGTAGCGAGGTTGTCAATGTAGGGGCACACATAGCGGGTGTGGCAACCAGCGGCGGGCATGTTTGTTGCCGAGGCGATATGCACAAGGCCAACCAGCACAAGCAGGGCGAATTGGCCGTTGGGGAATGCCATCGTCGCAAAAGACTTGCACTTCTGAAAAACTGGGAGTGTGAGTGAGGCGAACGAAGTGATTGAATGGTTGATTGCTTTGCCGCTAGTCTCTTTATACAGCTAATGCTCGTTAGAGCCCCTCCCGGTTGCCTTGTGAAGGGGGACTGTAAGCTAAAACGTCATTTCGTCTGTTCGTCGAGGGTTTCGTCAGGCTTTGCGCATGCATTTAACGCGCACATGGTTACCACTCACTTTGTCCGTTATGTAATAGTGTCGGGTGGCACCTATTGTCACATGTGCGCGTTACCGAAATCCTTACGAAAGCAGAACAAACGCGTAAAGCAACATCAACATTTGTTCAACTTAGATTGAAACAGCTGACACACAAAGCCGGGCCAATCACAATCTACCACATGGCCATTCACCCCCGAGCTCCACAACATCCCCTCTACTGCAAATGTGACCGTTATGTGCACAATCCCAACACTTATCAAATCCTCAGAAACTCCCCGATCCCAACCTTCAACTCCTGCTCGTGAGTCCAACATTCCAACTCACACCTGCATCCATTCTGCCGCCTCCACGTACCCGCCCATCGCGGCGCCAACCCCGCCGTCCAGAAGCTGCTGACGGCGGGACGGCTGGGTCATCCAGCCAGGCAGCACTCGGCCCCGCGGACGCGGGGTGTCAGGCGGCGGAGTTGCGAAAGGCGAAAGCCTGGGCGGCGGGGCCGTGTTGAGATTGAGCGCGGGGCTTGCCCGCTTGACAGCAGCCATGTCGGCGCTCGCCGCCTCGCCGGTGGCGGCACGGCATCGCACTCCCTGGCGCCGCAACGCACGGCGCACCCAGCCAATGGAGCAACGGAACACGGGCGGAATGCCCATGTTGCGCGCCATGGTCGCCACGTGGTCGCGGATCGTCTGCAGAGTGAGTGGTGTCAAAAGAAGAGACTGGGGTGGTAGAACTGCCAACCAGGGGCGTCCGGGACAAAGCCAAGGAAGACGCAGGGGACAGCGCGACGGGAGAGCTTGTCCGCGGACGTGTCGCGGACAAAAGCTCGGGATCCCCAGACCCGAAAACGCGACGCATCGCCAGCCTCTCCCGTCCAACGCAGTGTCGGAGAAGTCTCGGGCAAGGAGACACGGGGCCAGAGGTTGAGCTGATGCGCAGCGTATCGGACTGCAAACGGCCACAGAAAATGGGGGGCAGCCGCATGGCTCAAGGAGGTACGAGCGACCTCCATGACCAGACCAATGCGGCGCTCAGCAACCCCATTCTGCTGTGGAGAGTCCGGAAGCGTGTACGACTGCTCAATGCCCTCCTGCTGACAGAAGGCCTCCAATAGGCCAGAGGAGAACTCCCCACCTCTGTCAGAGTGCAGACGTAGGACAGGGAAGTCGGAGCGGAAACGCTCACGGAGCTGGAGACGAGATCTGCGGATCCAAGGGATCAAGACCTCAGGGACGTCACCCTTGGCGCGCAAGGGGAAGACCGTGGTGTAGCGCGAGAAGTCGTCAACAACAATCAGGAAGTACCTCTCCTGACCCTGACCACGGACGCGGGCTGGGCCCCACACGTCCATGTGGAGCGTCTGCAAGGGGGCAGTCGTCGGGGGAAAGGAGGAGGAGTGAGGAGCGGCGCGCTGCCGTCCCTCGACACAGGGAATACAGGGAGGAGCAGGCGAGTCGGGAAGGGGAGGGAGCACCCTGGGAAGACCAGCAACAAGGTCCCGCTGGTGCATGGCCCGAAGGCGCTGCACAGACGGGTGACCAAGGCGGTGGTGCCAAAGGACAGTCTCATGTGCCAGAGAGCGACACGAGCAGGGGGCGGACAGCTGACCTGACGCAGACGCAGACGCAGACGCAGCTACCTGAGGGGACACAGTGGTCAGTGTGTAAAGGTCCGACCCCGGCTCTCGAGTGAAGGTAGCCAGGTGGCGACCCGTCCGAGCACACGTGCAGTGTGTCACGCGCTCGTAGGCAGGGGTGAACTGGTGAACACCGCCGTCCTGGAGCGCACTACCTGCCACCAAGTTCGTAGAGAACGAGGGGAGGTAGAGACCTGACAGCGTGCCGGACGGGACGGCCGGACAAGGAAGGACAGTGGAGGAGGTCGCAATGACCGGACCCCCAGAGGGGTCAGCAAGGGAGACAGCAACTGGCCGAGCGAGGGGCTCAAGGACAGTGCGGTCACGAAAGAAAGAGCGAGAAGCACCTGAGTCCAGTGTGAAGGTGTGCAGTGCTGCAGTCGACTCAGTACCAGGGGGCACAGACGCACTAGCACCTAGGGCAGCAGCCTCACCAGGACCTGCGGGAGCGGACGCACTAGCACCTAGAGCGGCAGCTGGACTGGCCTGAATACCCGGGTCAGGCGGAACACGCAAGTACTGAGCACCCTCTCCACTAATAGACATCGCATACATGGCAGTGAGAATAGCATCAAAGTCTAAAGCCCAAATATCAACGCCCCTCTTTTCCAGCTCAGGCCAGCGCGGCAGCTCAGCGGCAGTAGGAAACTGGGTGCGCCACGCGTCGGTAAGGCGGGCGAAGCAGCGCTGCGTGGGGTGCGGCCTCCCACACTGCTGGCCGCGGCGGTCACCTGTGCGAATGACGTACGTGCAGGTAACGCTACGCTGCGCATACCACTCACGGGCGGCCTGAAGCGTCGGGGCGGACTGCTGACTCTGCCCTCCGCCAGTGCCCCCACGACCACCACCCCCTCCGCCTCCGCCCCGGCCACCTCCACCCCTGCCGCCACCACGACCACCTCCGCCTCCGCTGTCGCCTCCGCCCCTGCCACCACTCCCGCCGCTGCTGTCGCCTCCCCCACTACCGCCACTAGCCTCCTCAGCCGCGCCTCCACTCCCACCGCCTCCACCCCCACCTCCTCCGCCGCCACCCCCGCCCCTGCCCCCTTTGCCCCTGCGGCGCCCGCTCGAAGCAGACGCGGTCCCGACCTTCTCAGCACCAAGGAGGTCGACAGCAGCAGCAGAGGCGACAGAGGGGAGGAGGGGGGAAGGGGAACACCCCTCGAAGAACGGGGTGCGGGGGTCATCACGAGAGGTGCCTACAGCGACGATGCTCGCCTCAGCTGCAAGCAGTTCCTTCTCGAGGAGGGCAACAGTGAGCTCAGTGGGGGAGCGAGAGAGGAAGTGGTCCCTGACTGCGCGCAGAGAGTCAGGGAGGCGGGTGACGATGTGGTAGAGAGTGATCCAGAGCGGGGGGGGGTTGCTAGTGAGAAACTCGGCAGGCATAGCAGCGCGAAAGCGGGCCTCACTAGTCTTAAGGTGGGTGATGAGGTCTGCGACAGTGTGAAAGGAGGCTAGGTCGGGGAACAGGTAGGGAAGAGTGAGGCGGCCTAGCGTAGCAGAAGCGGGTGAGGAGTAACGGGCAACTACAGCGGTGTAGAGGTCCCTAGCAGTCTTGCACTGGCCAAAGTGCTCGCGCTCATCTAACGGCAGGGAGTTG
Organism: Closterium sp. Yama58-4; assembly: GCA_947470075.1. NCBI lineage: Eukaryota > Viridiplantae > Streptophyta > Zygnematophyceae > Desmidiales > Closteriaceae > Closterium > Closterium sp. Yama58-4. The sequence goes on from CANIUD010000591.1 coordinate 26,705, forward strand.
CGGATGGCAAAGCGAGCGTGGGCGTCACGAGTCTGCCACTGTGAGCGGGTAGTGCTGTCAGCATCAGTAGCAGGGGCAGGAGCATGGCCGAGGGCGTGGTCATACAGTGAGATATCCTCCTTGGCAGTGAGCTGTAGGAAGAGGTGCAGGTCATCAAGCCAAGTATCAAACTTCACTGGGCGGCCCTCAGCATCGAAAGCTAGTACAGGCGGGGTAGCCATAGTAGCAGTAGGAGTAGCCGTAGCAGTAGCAGTAAGTGAGTCCTAAACGCAGTGGGCAGCGCGACGGAGGTAGGGCGGCTCGGTCCAGAGAAGTTGCTCAGTGCGGGCGGCGCGGCTCGGTTCTGGCTGCTCGGCTCGGCTCGGACTGGGCGGCTCGGTTCGGGCGGCCTGTTGCTGGCGGGGCCGCGGCTGTCGCGTGCGGTGCGGGTAGGGGCGGCGGGTAGGGTCGACGGAGCCGCTTTGGGGCGGCGGATAGGGTCGACGGGGCCTCTAAGCGGGGCGCGCGCGGGGTCGACGGGTCAAGCGGGGCCGTAAGCGGGGCGCGTGCGGGTCGACGGGGCCAAACGGGGCCGTAAGCGGGGCGCGCGCGGGTCGACGGGGCCAAACGGGGCCACTAAGCGGGGCGCGCGCGGGGTCGACGGGGCCAAACGGGGCCGTAAGCGGGGCGCGTGCGGGTCGACGGGGCCAAACGGGGCCTCTAAGCGGGGTGCGGGCGGGTCGACGGGGCCAAACGGGGCCACTAAGCGGGCCGCGGGCGGGTCGACGGGGCCAAACGGGGCCGTAAGCGGGGCGCGCGCGGGTCGACGGGGCTAAACGGGGCCACTAAGCGGGCCGCGGGCGGGTCGACGGGGCCAAACGGGGCCTTAAGCGGGGCGCGCGCGGGTCGACGGGGCCTCTAAGGAGCGACGCGCGGGTCACTAAGGGGCGGCGCGCGGGGTCAACGAAGCCTTAAGGGGCCGTACACGAGGGCGCACTAGGGCGCTGAGAGGGGGAGGCGCTAACGCAGCACTCCGACAGTAGATAGGTAGGTAGGTATTCAGTGGTGGGCCCTAAGAACGGTCCTAGCGAAGGACCTGCTCTGAAACCATGTCAAAAAGAAGAGACTGGAATGATTGAACTAACAGAGAAATCAGTACAAATAGCAAACCCTAGAATTGTGTACCCCATATAGGCTAACCCACTATAGCCTAACAAACCCAACATATATAATGTTTGACAAGTGGTACGCCCGCGGGGCCAGCGTTGGCGATCCAGCGCGCCATGGCCTGCTCAAGCTCAGGCCATGCGCCACCTCGACGGCGCACTTGATTAGCGGCAGTGGGTTCGGTGAGCGCCCAACGGTCGGCATTCTTCAAGATGCGGCCGACCGTCGAGCGGTCAGGTCGCAGGCCATACTGGGCGTAAACCCAGCGGGCGAGATCTACGTGACGCAGGCGAGGGTGCTCGACGTGATGCGCGCATAATGCGCGCTTGATGTGCAGCGGAAGCTGCTCACGGCGATTAAACCGCGGCATGGTGGGAGGCGGTGACGGGAAAAGAGCGATGCTTTGGTGACTCTGTGCATCGAATTTTAACTTTGGTTGGAGGACGAGGCTGATCGGTGCGGGGGCCTGTTTGGTGTGGAGGGTTTGTTTCGTGTGGTGGCTGTTCGTTGCATGCACCCTGCTTACAATTTCGAACATGTGGTTGGGTTACCACCTCGGTGAAAATCTGAGGGAAAATATGTCAATGGTAACAAACATGGGGCACTGTAACGCGTACGGTAACGATTTCAACGCGTTTGGTAACTCGCTTAACGCGTTTGGTAACTTGCTTAACACGTTTAGTCACTCGCTTAACACATTTGGTAACTCTACACTAGCAGCCCATCACGCGAATGGTAACTAAATGAAATTCCCGCCGAAATGAGCCTGAAAAAGAGGAATTTATCGATTTGGAAAGCTTTTACGCATAGTATTATTCATTTGAACAAAGTCCCGCCGCGAATTTGAAGGACCCCGTTTGTTCTAATACCACAGACCACAAAGATTTAGGGCCATTATATATATATATATATATATATATATATATGAGCTCGTACAAAAATGGTTAAATTCTAAAATTTAATAGCATGGATTGCGAACTTGCAAAACGATTAAAAAAAAATCAGAAAGGACCTTGGGAATTTTACCGTTTATAATTAATGCAACGTTGGAGAATTTTTGCACGTGGGAAAAAACACTCCTCTTGAAAATTAAATGTTTCGTATTTCAAATAAAGAACCATAAACGCCTGGTCGCAAGAAGTTTAAGTTTGTTTCTCTCAGATTTATCTGCCATTTGAAAGGAGTATAGATTTGTTTGCCCCGGCTGCACGATAGAAAAAAGTACTAAAGTTTGCGGAAGGAGCGCCAGAATTTTAATTATGTATGAACAGATATTTTCACAACACTTCTGTTTTTGCAATATTTTTGAAAATCGGAAAGTGTGTCAGGATTTCGGAGAGTGTGTCAGAATTTCGGAAAACAGTGTCAGAATTTCGGAGAGTGTGTCAGAGGTTCCTGCTTCAGAATTCGTCAAATTTTTCTGAAGCGAGCGGGAAAAAACCAGAATCAGGCTCAATTTCGGCGGGAATTTCATGTAGTTACCATTCGCGTGATGGGCTGCTAGTGTAGAGTTACCAAATGTGTTACGCGAGTGACCAAACGTGTTAAGTGAGTTACCAAACGCGTTAAGCGAGTTACCAAACGCGTTGAAATCGTTACCGTACGCGTTACAGTGCCCCATGTTTGTTACCATTGACATATTTTCCCAAAATCTGACGTGGGGTAGGCGAACAACGCCTGGTTGTTAATGGGCTTGTACCCCACAAGTGCGAAATACACGTGGCAGCGTGCACCAGCCCAGATGTCTGTTACACGCACCATGATCCTCGCCTAGGTGGCGGGGCAGGTGTGCGAATGCATTTACGAAACCACGTTCATTTCGTCCACTCGTTTCGTCAGGTTGACTCCTGGCCTAGAAACAAGGGAGACATGGGTCGGCACTGCTTGTAGTGGTCTGCACGTGGGGGGGTGGCCGGGCCGCGTGCACTGTAGTTAGCCATCCAGGTGCCTGTACATGGGGTGCATCAAGCAGGGGTTTCGACCTCGGGGGCAGCGTGTCCATCCGGTGCATGGCAAATTCGCGTGCACTGGTCGGGCATCATGTGTATCGTAGACTTGCAACTCCTTATCAGTGATAAGTTATCATGCTCACTCCTGATTGGTTAGGAAGATGTACGGTCAAGAGGGTGATGGAGTCGAGTGATGATGAATCTGGTTTGAATTTGGATCTAGAGGGACTGTTCATACTCTACAGTGTTGTTGTTGGTGGGGAGTGAGTGGCCAGCCTATCGAGATAGTAGGGCGAAAGATAGAACAGAGAAGAGGGCTTTGTACTAGCAGCATGCAAGGTACATATAGGAAACCCTAATTTGGGTTGTACTCGCTATAGAGTACCCCACTGCAGGCTAGACAATTACAACATTCTGACACACCCCCATAGCCAAAGTGGGGTGTAATCAGCACAAATAACCAGTCATAGATCAAGTCCACAAATGCAAGTAAAGCTAGAGGCAGTCACAGAGGGCAAGTGAGGAGGAGGAGAGACTGTGAGGGGCGATCTGCTGCAGGCGATGGGCGAAGCTGCAGACACAACGGGCAACAGGAGCGGCGTGCACAGTGGCTACCGAGCGCACGAGGGCACCGGACTACGGGAGTATCTGGCTCCGCGGCTACGACGAGCACACACAGGAGCAACTGACCCACAGGCGACTGGCGAAGCAGGCTCGCTGGGCTACCGAAACGCGCGAGGGCATCCGGACTACTGGCGCTGCTAGCGTCACGACGGCTACCTCCACGCAACCTCCCCCGACCGTCCCACGCCCCTCTCACACACCCCCTGCTGACACCCTAGCTCCACTTCCACGACACCCCCCTTAAACCCTAAACCTCGGCTCCCACACATCCACCCCCCTCAGCGGCAGCTGCAGCAGTGGGAGACGGAGGAGGAGGAGGAGCAGGGGACGGCGCACACACACGGCACCCCCATAGCTGCCACCCCCACACTCCTCACCCCCAAACCCTAAAACGGGTGGGATAGGGGCAGGAGCGCGGGGGATGGTGAGGGGGGATGGCGCGCGACCCCCAGGGCGCCAGAACGGACGGGCTGGGCGGGTGGAGGGGGGTGGCGCGCGCTGCTCCCCAGGGCGCCGCGGCGGACGGGCGGGGGGGACGCGCGCGCAACTCCCCAGGGCGCCGCGACGGCCTGGCGGGGCGCACGCGGGCTCCCGAGGGCGCCGCGACGAACTGGCGGGGCGAGCGCGGGCTCCCCAGGACGTCGCGACGAACGGGCGGGGCGTTCGCGGGCTCCCCAGTGCGTCGCGACGGACGGGCGGGGCGCTCGCGGGCTCCCCAGGGCGTCGCGACGAACGGGCGGGGCGCTCGCGGGCTCCCCAGGGCGTCGCGACAGACGGGCGGGGCGCTCGCGGACTCCCCAGGGCGTCGCGACGTGCAAGGTGGGGGCCGCGCGTGCTCCCCAGGGCGCCACGACGGACGGGCGGGGCGCGCGCGGGCTCCCCCACGGCAGGAAACCGCCGCGCGCGCTCGGGGCGTGCGGCGGGATGAAAATGTGAAGGTCGCGCGCCACGGGGCGCGCGACACAGAGTAGGGCAGCGGAAGCAGCAGTGGGGCCCACAGGCCAGGAGCGTGAACGCTCTGATACCATATCGAGATAGTAGGGCGAAAGATAGAACAGAGAAGAGGGCTTTGTACTAGCAGCATGCAAGGTACATATAGGAAACCCTAATTTGGGTTGTACTCGCTATAGAGTACCCCACTGCAGGCTAGACAATTACAACATTCTGACACAGCCATGTGCGAATCGCAGATGTCAACAATAGGCGTCAGGGCTTACCGCACATTTTCGCATTGTACCGAAGCTATATATACATAAACCGTCTGTGCCCCTCAAAACCCCCAAATGCGACTCCGCTCCGCGACGGTCTGTACGGGTGTCCGCCGCATGGTGCTAGACGGTCTGTACGGTCTGGACGGTCTGTACGGTCTATTGTTGCTGGACATTATTCTACACCACTCTACCTTCGGCAAACCTTGATGCTTGGGCTTGTGTTGTGAACTTGTGATACTCTTATGAATAATTGAATCATCATAAAGTTTGCGCAAATAATGAAATAACGAAGCTATGACAATACGGAGAGAGAAGAGAGTAAATTTTACTAAATAATATAGCGGTGAAACCTTTATGAATTGAGGCAAGGCACGGAAAGGACGAATGTAACGCGATGCAACTTTAGTGTCATCTTCCAAGCATGCTCAAGAGAGATTGGGTTGTACGCGAAGTAGTAAAGCCTTTATAAGTTTTTTTTTAGTGTATATATATCAAATCAGGCACCCTGACATACCTAGCAAAAACTATGATGGGAGAGCCAGCATCTTCTTCCAGTGATATCACAGCCAGAATGGTAGGCAAGAGTCAACGTCTCAATCATTCCCGAGGAGATAGAGTCGCCACTCGGAGGTGGCAGGTGGGGGAGCAGGCAGCCAGCATGGAGGCACTGACGAGCCTTCACACATGAGGGAGGAGGTTAATGTGAGGAGCTGCTGGGTGTGAGGGGTGTGAGGGGTGTGAGGGGTGTGAGGGGCGAGAGCGCCTAGAGTGCGCTGGGGTACTTGGGGGCGAGGGGATGGGGCGGAGCAAGGCAGGGGCAGCAGGAAGGCATCCCACTGGCGCCGCACTGCTGTGAGGCCACGCAGGGGCACGTGGTGTGCTCCCCCCTCCCTGCTGCCACGCATGTCTCCCTGCCCCTGCCCCTGTCCCTGGCCTGCCTCCTCCATCTCCCCCCCATCTCCCCCATCCCCCCCATCGACTCCACTCTCACCAACGGCCGTTCTTGCTTCCGCTGCTGGCTGCTCCCACACGCATGCTCTTTGCTTTGCTTCCTCATCCAAACCCCCTCTCCCCTCCTCTTGCTCCTCCGCCTCTTCCCTTCCTTTCTCGTGCCCCGCCGCCTCTCCCCTCCCCTCCTTGTGCCCATGCACGTCCCCCCGCCTGTCCTCCTGCTGCACGGCGTCCCTCACAGCGCGCATGAACGCATCCTCCTCGCCCTCCACCACCCGCCCTGCCAGCGTGCTCCCACACACCACACGGCACGGCATGAGAACACCGGGGGAGGGCGAGGGGGAGAGAAGAGATTGTACAACACAGGGGCACGCGGAAGAGGAAATAATGGGCAAGAGAGAGGCGGCGTCTCTCTCTGTGTGCAGGAGAGTAGCAGCATCGTCCTCCTCCCCAGGACCAGGTTCCAAGACTCAGGGAGGACTGGCAGATGGTAACCACTTTTAGATACTCGTGATTGAGTGAGCGGCAGTTCTATGGAACGTTTTGCAAGGGGAGAAATAAACAGTGAAGAAACGCTAGCTGATTCACGCATGCAGGTTCTAAGACAGAGCCAAACATGTTCCAGCTGCCGGAAATACCCTAACAGGTCAATGAGACACAACTGCGGAGAAAACACTTCTAGAGGAAGCTCTGGAGTTGATCTGTGGGTAAACTTCACTCAGTTCACCCCGAATAACAGTGACCAATCCAGCCAGACCTTTGCGGAAAAACCTGGAAGCCACGTCTTGAGCCCTCGAGGGTGTTTTTGGTCTCAGGGCCTGATCTGTTGTCTCACCGCAAACTCTAAAGTTGAGAAAAAGCACCAATGCTTCAATAAGCCACACCTTGTCCTTCAAGCACCAAAAATTCTGTCTAGAAGAGGAGCCTATTGTCCCCCCCCCTTTCCAGCTCAACTCCCACTATCTCTCCTGGTGCACACTATCTCTCCTGGTGCACACTATCTCTCCTGGTGCACACTATCTCTCCTGGTGCACACTATCTCTCCTGGTGCACACTATCTCTCCTGGTGCACACTATCTCTCCTGGTGCACACTATCTCTCCTGGTGCACACTATCTCTCCTGGTGCACACTATCTCTCCTGGTGCACACTATCTCTCCTGGTGCACACTATCTCTCCTGGTGCACACTATCTCTCCTGGTGCACACTATCTCTCCTGGTGCACACTATCTCTCCTGGTGCACACTATCTCTCCTGGTGCACACTATCTCTCCTGGTGCACACTATCTGTGGGTAAACTTCACTCAGTTCACCCCGAATAACAGTGACCAATCCAGCCAGACCTTTGCGGAAAAACCTGGAAGCCACGTCTTGAGCCCTCGAGGGTGTTTTTGGTCTCAGGGCCTGATCTGTTGTCTCACCGCAAACTCTAAAGTTGAGAAAAAGCACCAATGCTTCAATAAGCCACACCTTGTCCTTCAAGCACCAAAAATTCTGTCTAGAAGAGGAGCCTATTGTCCCCCCCCCTTTCCAGCTCAACTCCCACTATCTCTCCTGGTGCACACTATCTCTCCTGGTGCACACTATCTCTCCTGGTGCACACTATCTCTCCTGGTGCACACTATCTCTCCTGGTGCACACTATCTCTCCTGGTGCACACTATCTCTCCTGGTGCACACTATCTCTCCTGGTGCACACTATCTCTCCTGGTGCACACTATCTCTCCTGGTGCACACTATCTCTCCTGGTGCACACTATCTCTCCTGGTGCACACTATCTCTCCTGGTGCACACTATCTCTCCTGGTGCACACTATCTCTCCTGGTGCACACTATCTCTCCTGGTGCACACTATCTCTCCTGGTGCACACTATCTCTCCTGGTGCACACTATCTCTCCTGGTGCACACTATCTCTCCTGGTGCACACTATCTCTCCTGGTGCACACTATCTCTCCTGGTGCACACTATCTCTCCTGGTGCACACTATCTCTCCTGGTGCACACTATCTCTCCTGGTGCACACTATCTCTCCTGGTGCACACTATCTCTCCTGGTGCACACTATCTCTCCTGGTGCACACTATCTCTCCTGGTGCACACTATCTCTCCTGGTGCACACTATCTCTCCTGGTGCACACTATCTCTCCTGGTGCACACTATCTCTCCTGGTGCACACTATCTCTCCTGGTGCACACTATCTCTCCTGGTGCACACTATCTCTCCTGGTGCACACTATCTCTCCTGGTGCACACTATCTCTCCTGGTGCACACTATCTCTCCTGGTGCACACTATCTCTCCTGGTGCACACTATCTCTCCTGGTGCACACTATCTCTCCTGGTGCACACTATCTCTCCTGGTGCACACTATCTCTCCTGGTGCACACTATCTCTCCTGGTGCACACTATCTCTCCTGGTGCACACTATCTCTCCTGGTGCACACTATCTCTCCTGGTGCACACTATCTCTCCTGGTGCACACTATCTCTCCTGGTGCACACTATCTCTCCTGGTGCACACTATCTCTCCTGGTGCACACTATCTCTCCTGGTGCACACTATCTCTCCTGGTGCACACTATCTCTCCTGGTGCACACTATCTCTCCTGGTGCACACTATCTCTCCTGGTGCACACTATCTCTCCTGGTGCACACTATCTCTCCTGGTGCACACTATCTCTCCTGGTGCACACTATCTCTCCTGGTGCACACTATCTCTCCTGGTGCACACTATCTCTCCTGGTGCACACTATCTCTCCTGGTGCACACTATCTCTCCTGGTGCACACTATCTCTCCTGGTGCACACTATCTCTCCTGGTGCACACTATCTCTCCTGGTGCACACTATCTCTCCTGGTGCACACTATCTCTCCTGGTGCACACTATCTCTCCTGGTGCACACTATCTCTCCTGGTGCACACTATCTCTCCTGGTGCACACTATCTCCCCCTGCTCCCCTCGTCCCCTCGCCCACCGTGCCTGCGCGCGCGCAGCCCTCGCAGGCGCCGCAGCTCCCTCAGGCGCGCCAGCAGCACGAGGGCGTCCAGCTGGGGGCAGGTGCGCGGGCGGGTGCAGTGAGTGGGGGAGAAAGGGAGGGGACGGAAGGAGGAAGTAAGGAGCGAGCGTGCAGCATGCCAGGCGCAGCTCCCTCAGGCGCGCCAGCAGCAGGAGCGCGTCCACCTGGGGGCAGTGCGGTCGGTGCATGGGGGTGCAGGGGGAGGGGGGGACAAGAAAGGAGCATGGGAGGAGGGAGAGAGAGGGGAGCATGCAGCGCGCCAGCAGCAGGAGCGCGTCCACCTGACCTGAGAGCAGTGCGGCCAGTGCATGGAGGGGGGAAGAGGGGGGGGGGGGAGGGAGCGGGGAAGGCGGGAGAGAGGACTGGCGGGCGGCGCAGCTTCCGCAGGCGCGCCAGCAGCAGGAGCGCGTCCACCTGGGGGCAGTGCGCCCAGTGCACGGAAGGGGAGAGAGGGAAGGGGGAGGGAGTGAGGGGGAATCAAATGGGGAAGGAGAGGAGGGGGGAGGAGGGGCGGAGGGAGGAAGGGGAGAGCAGGCAATAGCCGCCCAGGTGAAAGCAGCAGAGCCCCAGGTGTGTTGCTCAGGCATGTTTGAGCACAGTCGTGAAGGATGGGCATGAGCATCACATGCCAACCATGTTCCACACCTGCACATGCACTTGGCAGCTGCATTACTCCCCTACAGGCATCACCGTCACCCATCTGCAGTGCCAGTGACACTGACACACCACCCATCTCCGCCCACCACACACCATGGTCGCCCCACATGGCATACAGCATTCACAGCTCCACCGCAATGCACCTGCTTGCACCGCACTGCACCTGCTTCTGCAGCTGGGCCCGCTCCCTCTTCTCCCTCGCCTCTTCCTCCGCCTGCTGCTGACGTGCCTGCCAGGGCGGGGCAGGGCAGGGCAGGGCAGGGCAGGGCAGGGCAGGACGAGGGGGGAGGAGCGGGACTGTGGCATGGAGAGAAGATGGCAGCAGGGTGGTGGCAAATCTGATTGTATATATCAGCAGAGGGGAGAGCAGCAGCGGATTATGCAACCACTCTGATTTTAATTCCGATGTACTGATCGTTCCGATTATACATAGCCATCTGAGTCGTGGGGTTTGTTTCGTTCTCCTCAAATCACATACCGACTAAGTTGATGGAAGTGAGGCCTCAGCAGCCCAGTTTTGTGTGGTCCACAAGAACGGCAGCAGAGTGTCAGAAGCATACATGAAGAGCAAGTGCGGCACTCTGGCTCATACGACTTGTCCCCCCATGCCTGCGCATGCATGCACATGGTTTAGCAGCACTCACCATGCTCCACTCACCATGCTCCACTCACCATGCTCCATGCACCATGCGCCACTCACCATGCTCGCCTGCGCATCTCTCTCCATCACCCGCGCCCGCCACGCGTCTATCCTCGCCTCCACCACCCGCCGCTGCTGCTCCCTCTGCCCCTCCCACCCACGGCACCCCGCACGTCCACACGCACAGAGAGGGGTCACCCATCAGAAAGGTGGGGAGAGAGAAGGCGGGGAAGGGGGTGTTGGAAGAGAGAGGGATCGTGGGGAACGGGTAGGGTAGGGTAGGGAAGAAATAAGTGGGGAGGGCAGCAGAGAAGAAAGTGGGGAGCAGGGAGAGAAGCACGACTCCTTATCTTTATTGCCTCTGCCTGCTCCTCACCCACATACAAACCCACACATGCACACGCCACTGGTCAGAGAGAGAGAGGGGGGCAGAAACAGGCCCGCTTGAGAGAGGGGCAGAGGGCGGTGGAAGAAACAGGGGTAGGGCGTGGTGACCTGCCATTAGTAGGGTGGGACAGGAGCAAGTGAGTGGGGAGGCGGGGATGGGGGGAAGAAGCAAAGCTTTTTCACGTTCTCACCTGCTGCCATGCAATAGCTTGCTCTGCTCGCCTCTTCTCTCGCCATCGCTTCTTCCTCACCGCTCTGCCCCGTGCCCTCACCACTCGCAGTGCCTCCACTCGCTCCACCCACCCCACTGCTCCCTCCCCTGCCTCTTCGTCCCCAACCTCCGTGCCTCCTCCTCTCACGCACTCTATGTCTCGTCTTCCCTCTCCTCCTGCCCTTTCTCCCTCTCTTCCGTTACCACCCGCCCCCCTCATTCCCTCATCAACTTGGGTTTCCCCACTCTCCTCCCCCTGCAGGGCGAGCAGCACGCGGGAGAGGGGAGACATGAGGCGCTGCACCTGGCCGCCCACCTGCTCGCCTGCCCGCGCCCACACCGCCTCCTCTTCTGCCCACCCCGCTGCTGCCGTTCCTGCTGTTTCCCCTGCCGCCGCTGCTTCTGCTGCCCTCGCTGCTGCTGTGGGGCTGGGTACTGGCGGGGCGGTGCGCAGTGGTGCCCATGGTGCTGCTGCTGCTGCTGCTGCAACACTGCTCGCCTGCTCATCGCCTGGCGCCGCTGCTGGCGCTGCTGCCAACAAGCACTGGCGCTCGTGGAGGCTGGTGGGGGCGAGGGGACCGGATTCGGCCGGCACAGGAGAATATCAAACAATGGGAGTGCGGGTGAGTGATAGGTGGCTCTGTGGCCGGAGACTGGGATTGGTATGGTGAAAATGAGTGTGTGATTCGTGAGAGAAGAGGGCGGCGGGGAATGAGGAAGAGCGGGGAGCAGGGCGGGGGGCGCAAGGAGGGGGGCTCACAGGGCGGAGAGCAGCTGCGATTGGCGCCACAGCGCCTCCACCGCTCGCCTCACCCCCTCCGCGCTCCTATACCCCGCGCCTTCCCTGTCGTCCCCCCACTCGCCCCTCACACTCGCACCCGTTGCGCCACTCCCCTTCCCCACGTCCCGTCCCTCCCGCTCGTTCCGCGCATTAGCACTCGTGAGCCCGCCCCCGCCAATGCAATCCCCCCATCCGCCACAGTCGCCCCCTCGCATCCGCCCTCCCACTCCGCCACCAGCGCAGTGCGCTGTACACGTGTGCTGCGCGCTGCAGCGCCGCGAGCGGGGCGGCGCACAAGACTGCGCGGCGCTGCTGCGCTGCCTCAGGGGCGACGTCGTTGGGACGAACGCGCGATGCTCGCAACGGCTACGATACGCCTTGCCGACACGCCTCGCTGCGGCGCGTGCAAAGTGGGCGAATGTCGTGCGCCTCGTTGCCGGAATTCAATGTAACCTCGACGAGGCTAAGAAACGAACGAATGGACGATCAGCAGCAAGCCTCCTGGCGGTAGATTCACGCAAAAGATCTAATGCTAAAGCTAAGCAGAAGCGGAGGCGGTGATGTCGTGAATTGAGCGAGTGATCGGCCTCAATGTGTGGAAACGCGTTTCGGCGAGCGATGGTCTTCATCACTGCGGGCGCACACTGCGCTCGACGCCGCCCACGGGTGGCGGCAGCGCGGCGAGATCACGTCCCTCAACTCAGCGTTTCCAAATGTGCAGCCCTGGTCTGTGTGGTGAGCGGCTGGTGCGTGGTGGATGTGCAACCCTAATCTGCGTCCGTCGCGCCAACTCCCCAGCAAACACTCGGTTCCAATTTTCTGGTTGGCGCCATACCGAACCGCCTCCGCGGCGTCTGCCGCAACGCGCCTATTGTCCAGCGTGGGGGAAGTGTGAATAGGTTTGCGCCGCCGCCTTCGTCACCAGCATGGCCGCAGCGCTCCGCGCAGGGCGAATCAGCGCCGCGGATTTCCCGCTCGCCGCGGCAAGACTCGCAGAGACGTGGAGCGCGGCGGAATACGCGCAGTCCATTGAAGAGGCGACTCGCTGCTCCTCCGGGGCGCCAGACGCGCGGCGGATTGGACGAGCGGGGAGCGCAGAAGCAGCGTGGGCAGCGGCGCAAAGTGGGGGGCCTGGTTCCGCGGCAGACGCGGTGGGCGAACGGCAGGGAGTGGAGGGCGCTCGCTGTGAGGTGCGCGCGGAGGGCGGGAGGCACGCGGGGGGCGAGGGGCGCGCGGAAGGCGAGATGCGCGGAGAGGGCATGAAGTGGCAGTGGGTTGCGGCACGGGCGTCGTCGCTGGCAGTGGGAGGTGAGGGCGCAGTGGGAGGTGAGGGCGCAGTGGGAGGTGAGGGCGCAGTGGGAGGTGAGGGCGCAGTGGGAGGTGAGGGCGCAGTGGGAGGTGAGGGCGCAGTGGGAGGTGAGCGCGCGGTGAATGGGCGAATGGTGAAGTGGGGCGACGTGGATGCGGTGAGACGCACAGGTGCGTGCACGCCCACACCTCCCTGCTCCCTCGCTCCTACTACCCTTCCCCCTCCCCCGACACGCTCCCCTCGTTCTCCGCTCCCTGTCTTGCGTACCCTCTCCCAGCACCCCTCTGCTCATCATCCTCCCAACTCTCACCCCTCCCTGCCCCCTCTCACCACTCCGGCCCTCTCCCCAACCGACTCTCCCCCATTCGCAGTCACTCGCCTCCCTGTCACTCCATCTCCTCCCCACGCCCCTCCCATGTGACCACCCTCGCTCATATCCCTCCCTTCATCCTCTTTCACGCCTCTCTGCCATCGTTTCTGCCCGCCCCACCCTGTCATCTCATCCACCCTCCCTTTCTCCCCCCACCGCCCTGTGCCAGGCGGCTACCTCACCACGCTCCACCCGCTGCTGCTGCACCGCACACACACTCCCCACCACACCCACCACCACACCCACCACCACACCCAGCAGCACACCCAGCAACAGGGGTGCTGCTGCGATGGGCGCTGCTTGGATGAAGCGAGAAGCCACGACACGCCGCCTGGTGCTTGTACTGCTCACTGCCACCCACCTCTTCCTCTCACTCACCCAGTTGATTCCATTGACCCGGTTGACCCAGTTGACTGGGCTGATGCGGTTGACCTGAGTGGCGAGGAGGCGCACGACCCTGCCACTCTGCACTGCTGCCTGCACCCCCACCACCCCGCAGCGCTGCCAGGAGCAGGTGCAGCAGCAGCAGCAGCAGCAGCAGCAGCAGCAGCAGTAGGTGCAGAGGCGTCAACCCCACCGCAGTCACGGCTGCATGCAGCCTTGGCAGCAGCAGCACAGGCAGAGCAGCACACAGCAGGGCCAAGTGAGCCAGACTTGGTGCTGACAGGTGAAGGGGGGCTGCTCTGCCATGCTGCATGTGGAGCGCGGAGTGCGCAACAACCATGTGACGTGGCAGCAAGTGACGTGGCAGCAAGTGACGTGGCAGCAAGTGACACGGTGGCACTGGTGCATTGCCATGTGGTTTTTGATGCTGTCTTCTCTGTGCCACAACTGCTGCTCCTGCCATGCCGCCCAGGTGTGTGTGCACGCCATACCATACGCTGCAACACTCTGCCCCCTCTCCACCTGTCACCCATCTGCCCTACACATGCATCTTGATCGCACCTATGCCTACCTCTCCCCACATGCCCTTCTTCCCCACCCTTGCCCTGTCAAATCATCCCCCTGTCCACGGTCCAGCACCCTTCCAAAGCTTAACCCTCCATCCCACAACCCCCATTCCCAACCCCCAACAGACGGCCGCCCCCTGCCCTGGCAGGACCTCTTTGCCTTCCTGCCTCGCCTCCCCGACCACCCCTTGCTGCCATCACCCCTCCCCTCCGCCCCTCGTCCGCCCACCGCGCATCACCCCTCTCTTGACACCTGGCACCTGCTCACACCCCTGGTACGTCCCCGCCCAAAAACTCCATTGCTCTTGCTCTCACGACGGCTGCAAACGCCCCATGAACCATAGCTGTGGCTGTGGGCGGGACGTGAAGCTATGCTGCACTACATGCATTCCTAATCTTGGCCTTTGTTCACTTGCCATGGTTTGTTGAACGCACTGCATTGCTCGCTGCCCATCTTCAACGCTTCAACCTCCCGCGTGATCGCCCTCACTGCACTTCCATTGCACGCTCTCATGCACTGCCCGCCCCATGCCGCCCACCCTGTGCTGCCCTCCCTGTGCTAACAGGAGCATCCCTTCCTGGGTCGGCCATGCATGGCTCTTCACCCCTGCAATACTCCCGCTGCCATGGCGCTGCTGCTGCTCGCTGCTGCGACGGTTGATGCTGATGTTGCTGCTGCTAGGGATGGTGCGGCTGCTGCAGCAAGCGCAGCAGATGGGGATGGGGCTACCAGTGAGCCGAGTGCAAGGGCAGCAACGGTCGGTGCACCTGCCGCCACCAGCACTGCAGCATCACATCACCATCACTCCCAGGCGCTCGAGCTCTACATGCTGAGCTGGCTCTCTCTGGTTGGCCGCATCGTTGGCATGCACATGGCGTCTGCTTGAGAGAATGGCCGCGCTGGCAGCAGCAGGCACAGGGTGACATCATCAGCAGTGCATTCTTTAGTCGACCCCAAAATCGACAGCACGAGCATGCAACCTGCACAGCGCACACACCAAGTCCACCTCGTGCTGACGACTGCATCTGATGCACCACGTCGACCTCGGGATACCATCACCGAGGTCGTCCTCGCCAAAACCACCTGGGCGACCATCGCAAGCCTTCGCAGCACCTCGTGATCCAGGTAACCTGGTCGACCGGGCAACCAGGTCGACCAGAGGCTCCAGTGCGTGCCCGTCGACCACCCAGGTCGACGACCACTTCCAGTCGACCTCCCCAGGTCGACCACTATCCCCTGGTTGACCAGCTGCAAGTCGACGTCCCAGGTCGACCAGAAGGGCTGGTCGACGTCCCAGGTCGACCAGCCGAAGTTGGCGCCCTCCCTGTCAAACATTGCATGTTTGTATTATGTAGGCTGTAGTGGGTTACACCTTAGGGGGTACTCAAAGTTAGGGTTTCCTACTTGTACCAAACTCTGTGCTAGTTCATTCCATTCCTGCTCAGTTATTTCTGACATGGTATCAGAGCAGGTCCTTCGCTAGGACTGTTCTTAGGGCCCACCGACTTACCTACCTGCTTACCTTCACTTGTTTCCGGCCCCGCTGGCCCCGTCGATCTAGCACGATCTAGCGGCCCTGCGGCCCCGTCGAACTTTTTTTTCCTAGCGGCCTCTCACGGCCCCCGTCGCGTCGCCCCTTAGCGCCCCGATCGGCCCCGTCACGCCGCCCGCGAACCGCACAGCGCGCCGCGCTCACAGCCCGCGAACCGCCCACGCACAGCCCGCGAACCGCCTGCGCAGCCCGCGACCAGCCCGCGCAGCCCGCACACAGCCCGCGAACTGCCCGCGAGCAGCCCGCGACCTGCCCGCGAACCCCCGCGAGCCGCCCGCGACCCGCTTACGCAGCCCGCGAGCAGCCCGCGCAGCCCGCGCTGAGCCTGCGCTGGCCGCGCTGACCGCCGCCCCCGCACGCTGCCCGCACTGCTCACATACGGCCCGCGCGGCCCGCGCACTGCCTGCTACCGGCCCGCCGCTGCTAGGCCCGCCGCCGCCCGCGCCCCGCCGCTGCTGCGCCCGCCGCTGCCCGCGTATCACCGCTGCTGAGCCCGCCCCTGCTGCGCCGGCTCTCGCTGCCGCCTGCTGCGCCTGTGCACCACTGCAGATCCTGCTACTACACTTCCTGCTACTGCTGCTTGTGCGCCACTACAGTCCGTAGGCCCCACCGGCCCCGCTGACCCTGCGCACGCCTTTTCAGTGACTTTACTGCTTCTACTACTGCCGCTGTCGCTATGGCTAGTCCTCCTGTTCTAGCTTTCGACGCCGAGGGCCGTCCGGTCAAATTCGAAACCTGGCTAGATGACCTGCACCTTTTCCTACAGCTCACTGCCAAGGAAGATATTACTCTGTACGACCACGCTCTCGGCCATGCGACCGCCCCACTCACTACTGCCCCCCCAGCTGAGCGCTCACAGTGGCAGACCCGTGACGCGCACGCTCGCTTTGCTATTCGCAACTCCCTGCCACTAGATGAGCGCGAGCACTTCGGCCAGTGCAAGACTGCTAAGGACCTCTACACAGCTGTAGTGGCCCGCTACTCCTCACCCGCTTCTGCCACACTAGGCCGCCTCACTCTCCCCTACCTGTTCCCCGACCTAGCCTCCTTTCACACTGTCGCAGACCTCATCACCCACCTTAAGACTAGTGAGGCTCGCTTTCGCGCTGCCATGCCTGACGAGTTCCTCGCTAGCAACCCCCCCCCGCTCTGGATCACTCTCTACCACGTTGTCACCCGCCTCCCTGACTCTCTGCGCCCTGTCAGGGACCAGTTCCTCTCTCGCTCCCCCACTGAACTCACCGTAGACCTCCTCGAGAAGGAACTGCTTGCAGCCGAGGCTAGTATCGTCGCTGTAGGCACCTCTCGTGGCGACCCCCGCGGCCCCTTCTTCGAGGGGTGCTCCCCTTCCCCCCTCCTCCCCTCTGTCGCCTCTGCTGCTGCTGTCGACCTCCTTGGTGCTGAGAAGGTCGGGGCTGCGTCTGCTTCAGGCGGACGACGCAGGGGCAGGAGTGGCAGGAGTGGGGGTGGTGGCGGAGGAGGCGGGAGTGGAGGTGGTGGCGGTGGAGGTGCGACTGGAGAGGCTAGTGGCGGCAGTGGTGGAGGTGACAGCGGCGGTGGGAGTGGTGACAGGGGCGGAGGTGGCATCGGAGGCGGAGGTGGTCGTGGCAGCGGCAGGGGTGGAGGTGGCCGGGGCGGAGGCGGCGGGGGTGGTGGTCGTGGAGGCCCGGGGGGCGGTCAGAGTCAGCAGCCTGCCCCGACCCTTCAGGCCGCCCGTGAGTGGTATGCGCGGCGCAGCGTCACCTGCCAGTACGTTATTCGCACAGGTGACCGCACTGGCCAGACGTGTGGGGGGCCGCACCAGACGGAGCGCTGCTTCGCCCGCCTCAACGACGCGTGGCGCACCCAGTTTCCTGGTGGGGGTGAGCTGCCGCGCTGGGCTGAGCTGCTCAGGAAGGGTGTTGATATTTGGGCACTAGACTTTGATGCTATCCTCACTGCCATGTATGCGATGTCTATTAGTGGAGAGGGTGCTCAGTACTTGCGTGTTCCGCCCGACCCGGGCATTCAGGCCAGCCCCGCTGCTGCTCTAGGTGCTAGTGTGTCTGCTCCCACAGGTACTACTGCAGCTGCTGCTCTAGGTGCTTGTGCGTCTGTGCCCCCTGGTACTGAGTTGACTGCAGCACTGCACACCTTCACACTGGACTCAGGTGCTTCTCGCTCTTTCTTTCGTGACCGCACTGTCCTTGAGCCTCTAGCTCGGCCGGTTGCTGTCTCTCTTGCTGACCCCTCTGGGGGTCCGGTCCTTGCGACCTCCTCCACCACCCTTCCGTGTCCAGCGGTTCCGTCCGGCACGCTGTCAGGTCTCTACCTCCCCTCGTTCTCCACGAACTTGGTGGCAGGTAGTGCGCTCCAGGACGGGGGTGTTCACCAGTTCACCCCTGCCTACGAGCGTGTGACTCACTGCACATGTGCTCGGACGGGCCGCCACCTAGCTACTTTCACTCGAGAGCCGGGGTCTGACCTGTACACACTGACCACTGTGTCCCCTCAGGTAGCTGCGTCTGCGTCAGCGTCAGGTCAGCTGTCCGCCCCCTGCTCGTGTCGCTCTCTGGCGAACGACACCGTCCTCTGGCACCACCGCCTTGGTCACCCGTCTGTGCAGCGCCTGCGGGCCATGCACAAACGGGACCTTGTTGCTGGTCTTCCCAGGGTGCTCCCTCCCCTTCCCGACTCCCCTGCTCCTGACTGCATTCCCTGTGTCGAGGGGCGGCAGCGCGCCGCTCCTCACTCCTCCTCCTTTCCCCCGACGACTGCTCCCTTGCAGACGCTCCACATGGACGTGTGGGGCCCAGCCCGCGTCCGTGGTCAGGGTCAGGAGAGGTACTTCCTGATAGTTGTTGACGACTACTCGCGCTACACCACGGTCTTCCCCTTGCGCGCCAAGGGTGACGTCCCTGGTGTTTTGATCCCCTGGATCAGCCGAGCCCGTCTCCAGCTAGCCAAGCGCTTTCACTCGGACTTTCCTGTCCTGCGCTTGCACTCTGACAGGGGTGGTGAGTTCGCCTCCGACCTCTTGGCAGCCTACTGTGCTGACCACGGCATTGAGCAGTCGTTCACGCTTCCGGCCTCTCCACAGCAGAATGGGGTCGCTGAGCGCCGCATTGGCTTGGTCATGGAGGTCGCTCGTACCTCCCTGACCCATGCGGCTGCTCCCCACTTTCTGTGGCCGTTTGCGGTCCGGTACGCAGCGCATCAGCTCAACCTCTGGCCCCGTGTCTCCTTGCCGGAGACTTCCCCGACTCTACGGTGGACGGGAGAGGTTGGCGATGCGTCGCGTTTCCGGGTCTGGGGATCTCGAGCTTTTGTCCGCGACACGTCCGCGGACAAGCTCTCGCGTCGCGCTGTTCCCTGTGTCTTTCTTGGCTTTGTTCCCGACGCGCCTGGATGGCAGTTTTACCACGTCACCTCGCGCCGGGTTCTGGCCTCTCAGGACGTCACTTTTGACGAGTCCGTCCCCTTCTACCGCCTCTTCCCCTACCGCACTGCCCCGCTCCCCCCCCCGCCTCTCTTCCTCGCTCCAGGTGCTGAGGTACCAGACCCCCTCCCCCCTCAGGGTGCCGCTCCCTCAGGTGTGTCCCAGGTAGACCCGGGTGAGCCTGTCGAGGTAGCTGTTGACTCGCGTCCTGCGTCTGGGGGTGCTGAGCCTGGGAGTGCTGCGTCTGAGGGTGCGGAGCCTGGGGGTGCTGAGCCTGGAGGTGCGGAGCCTGGGGGTGCTGAGCCTGGAGGTGCGGAGCCTGGAGGTACTGAGCCTGGGGGTGCTGAGTCTGGACGTGCTGAGACTGGGGGTGCTGAGTCTGGGGGTGCTGAGTCTGGGGGTGCTGAGCCTGAGCGTGCTCCACCTGGAGGAGCCCTCTCCTCCCAGCAGCTGCAGGAGAGGTACCTCGAGTACTGCCGCCTCCGGAGAGGTGCTTCTGGAGCTCGTCCCGGTACTTCCCCTCCTACCCAGGAGCTCCCCCCCATTCAGGTGATCCGCGAGTGGTACACGCGGCGCTGCAGTCTTCGTAGTGGTGCTCCTGGTGCTGCGGACCCGAGCGGTGGTGCTGTTGCTGGTACTGAGGACCCGGACGCTGGAGCTGCTGCTGGTGCTGAGGACCCGGGGGCTGGAGCTGCTGCTGGTGCTGAGGACCCGGGCGTTGGAGCTGCTGCTGGTGCTGAGGACCCGACCGGTGGCGCTGCTGCTGGTGCTGAGGACCTGACCAGTGGCCCTGCTGCTGGTGCTGAGGACCCGGGCGTTGGAGCTGCTGCTGGTGCTGAGGACCCGACCGGTGGCGCTGCTGCTGGTGCTGAGGACTCGGGCGTTGGAGCTCCTACTGGTGCTGAGGACCCGGGCGTTGGAGCTGCTGCTGGTGCTGAGGACTCGGGCGTTGGGGCTGCCACTGGTGTCCCTGCTGCTTCTGGAGACGCTGCGCGGCCGCGACCGTACTTCGTACCGCTCCTTCAGCAGGTTCTTGGTCAGGCTCCTCCTCCTAGTCCTCCTCCCTCCGTCGAGTGTCCTCTGCCTGTCCAGCCGCAGTCACAGTTACCGCCTGCCTCGCCTCTCCCTGCTCCCTCCCCTTACACTGGTCCCACAGGAGGTCTTACAGAGCGTCGTGAGCCTGAGTCTCGTCCTGCGTCGCCTGTTCGTACTGCTCGCACTGGTCGTCGTGTCCCACGTGAGCGTCCTCCTCCTGTCCCTGGCACTCACTACATGACTCTGCGTCCCTCCACTGCTCCGCAGCGTGTCCCGCTGCCGTCTCCTCCTGCGTCCTCTCTTCCTACTCTTCCTGACCCGGAGTCTGACTCCCGTCGTGCTGCCAGTCCCACTGTCACCCGTCTTCTCGCCACTGTTGTCACTGACCCGACCTTTGAGTCATCTGCTGCGTCTGCTCTGGTCGCTGAGTTGGTTGACTTTGCTGCTCGCTGTCGCCTAGACTACGCTGCCAGCCTTGTCGCTAGGTCTGAGTCTGTGTCTGCCTGTCCTCCGTCCGTCGGGGGTGAGTGTGCCCTCGGCACGGACGTCCTTGAGGACAGACAGGAGGAGTTCCACTGCCTTGCTGCTGCTTTGCCCCGTCTCGTGTCCTTGCTAGTTGCCCCTGAGGGAGACCCGGATGCACCAGATATCCCGACCCCACGCTCTTACGCTGAGGCGATGGCGGGTCCCTACTCCTCTCAGTGGCAGACAGCCATGGACGCAGAGATGGCCTCCTGGAAGTCCACAGGCACCTACGTAGACGAGGTTCCCCCTCCTGGGGCGAACATCGTCAGTGGCATGTGGATTTTCAGGGTGAAGCGGCCGCCGGGTTCTCCACCTGTCTTCAAGGCGCGCTACGTGGCTCGAGGCTTCAGTCAGCGAGAGGGAGTAGACTTCTTTCAGACCTTCTCCCCCACCCCGAAGATGACTACTCTTCGGGTGCTGCTGCACATAGCCGCTCACCGCGACTACGAGCTTCACTCTCTTGACTTCAGCACTGCTTTCTTGCAGGGCAGCCTGCACGAGGAGATCTGGCTGCGCCGCCCCCCTGGCTTCACTGGGTCAGTTCCTCCTGGCACCCAGTGGAGGCTTCAGCGGCCGGTCTACGGTCTCCGCCAGGCGCCACGTGAGTGGCACGACACACTGAGGACGACACTTGCCGCTCTTGGGTTCGCTCCCTCTACTGCTGACCCGTCGCTGTTTCTACGCACCGACACCTCGCTGCCGCCGTTCTACATCCTCGTGTACGTCGACGACTTGGTCTTTGCCACTGCTGACACCGCGGCACTCGCTCACGTGAAGTCGGAGCTGCAGAGGAGACACACGTGCACAGACCTGGGTGAGCTGACGAGCTATCTTGGCTTGCGGATCACCCGGGACAGAGCACGGCGCACCATCACCCTGACTCAGTCACACATGGTGCAGCAGGTTCTCCAGCGCTTCCGCTTCACGTACTCCTCGCCTCAGTCCACTCCTCTGCCTACCGGTCACTCGCTCTCAGCTCTGCCTTCGGATGAGTCCGTAGAGCCGAGTGGCCCGTATCCAGAGCTTGTGGGCTGCCTCATGTACCTGATGACCTGCACTCGACCTGACCTTGCATACCCTCTTAGCATCCTAGCACGCTATGTCGCTCCTGGCCGTCACCGGAAGGAGCACATGGATGCTGCTAAGAGGGTGTTGCGCTACTTGTGCAGTACGTCGGGCATGGGGCTTGTGCTTGGAGGGCGAGACCGGGTTGTTCTCACAGGGCACTCAGACGCTTCTTGGGCAGACGACCAGGCTACTCAGCGGTCGTCCCAGGGTTACACCTTCAGCCTTGGCTCTGGCTCAGTTTCTTGGCGTTCTACTCGCTCTTCTTCTGTTCTCAGCTCCAGTTGTGAGGCTGAGATCTACGCCACAGCCATGGCTGCTCAGGAGCTACGCTGGCTGACCTACCTGCTGACCGACCTCGGAGAGCGGCCTCGTTCTCCTCCAGTGCTGTACGTCGACAACAAGGCTGCCATTGCCTTGTGTGAGGAGCACAGACTGGAGCACAGAACGAAGCACATCGCTCTGCGGTACTTCCTTGCTCGAGAGCTGCAGCAGCGTGGTCAGCTTTGTCTGCGTTACGTGGCCACGGAGGCCAACACTGCTGATGTGTTCACCAAGGCGCTTCAGCCTTGTGACCATCAGCGCTTTTGCACTCTGCTAGGCCTTGTACCTACTGGGCCTCACTTGCTTACCTCTTGACCTTGCTTGTACTGTGATCACTATATATATATGCCTACTTGTTTACTTTTGCTAGGTTGTGATCACTGTATCTCTTGCTTTGTTATAAACCTGCATGTGAACTGGTCTTGTGACCGCTTGCTTGTGCTCGGAATTTGTGTGGAATCCTTGAGATCCACCCTGAGCTTGCTTTGCTTTGCTTTGACTGGTCTTGTGACCCTGTGGTTGTCTCCCACTGCGCCTATGGGGGTGTGTCAAACATTGCATGTTTGTATTATGTAGGCTGTAGTGGGTTACACCTTAGGGGGTACTCAAAGTTAGGGTTTCCTACTTGTACCAAACTCTGTGCTAGTTCATTCCATTCCTGCTCAGTTATTTCTGACACTCCCGACGTCGGCGCCCATGCAGTGGCTCCTCGTGCAGGTCGACCAACCTCGTCGACCAACTCGCCCACTGCTGCAGGTCGGCTGCACCCTACACCCGACCACGAAGTCGGCTCCGCCCAAGTGAGGACGGGGCCAACACCCAACTCCCGTTGACACTCCCCTGCCGCGTTCACGCTTGGGCCTCCAGCCCCTACGGCAGCACTGCTCGGAGAACAGCTCGTCGACGTGCACCCAACACACAGCACGTCGTCCACCGCACCAGCCATGCAGGAGGGCATGGCACCTACTGCTGCACGTTGTCGTCGCCGTCGCCCACGTCGGCCAGACGCACTTGGCCGATGGCGACGGAGCACCGGTTGAAGGCCGGATAGTGCAGCGCCTTCGTGAGGAAGTCGGCCGGCTGCTCAGCGGTCGGGATGTACTGCAGCGCAAACTTCCCCCGCTTCACCATGTGCTGCAGCCAGGCCTGTCGCCGTTCCATGTGCTTGAGGTTGCCCGTCAACCCCATGCCTTCGGCGACTGTGATGGCCGACTTGTTGTCCACCCGAAGGACGGTCGGCTTCCCAGCATCCAGCTGCTGGAACTCTGCGAGGAGGAAGCGAAGTCGGCGTCCCTCCTTGCCGGCTTCGACGGCCGCCACGTACTCCGACTCGGTCGACGACAGCGTCGCGCACTTGATGCGCTGGCTCGACCAGGAGACTGCGGCCCCTCCGTAGACGAACACGTAGCCGCCCGTGCTCGTCCTGCTCTGCTTGTCACCGGCGTCGTCGGCGTCCACGTAGCCGACCAGCTCCAGCGACTCAGGTCCACCGCCGAACTCCAGGGCGGTGTCACGCGTGTTGGCGAGGTAGGCGAGGCAGCGGTCGACCTCGCGCCAGTGCTGGTCGCTCCTCACCGTGAGGCCGCTCCCCAGCTTGCTGCAGGCGAAGGCAATGTCCGGCCTCGTCGTCGTCGCCGCGAACTGCAGCGAGCCGACCTTCTGCCGGTACTCCTCCTCCTGTCGCTCCTGCGCCTCGTCTTCGTCGAAGGTGAGCTCGGCGTAGGCGTCGACCGAGACCGGCGTCTTCGGAGTCCGTCCGCCCTGCTCCTCGTCGATGAAGCGCCTACGCAGCTTGTCGGCGTAGCCCTGCTGGTGCAGCCACAGCTTCCCCGCCGACCTGTCGCGCACGATCTCCAGCCCGAGGTACTTCTGCACCGGCGAGATCTCGCGCAGCTCAAAGGCGGCCTCCAGTAGCTATTTCAGCTGCTTCAGCATCTCGGGGCTGCTGCTGGCGGCGAGCAGGTCGTCGACGTAGACCAGCACCCAGCAAGTCGCTTCGTCGTCGCCGACCTTGAAGTAGAGGGCCTCGTCGACCTGGCTCTTCTTCCACCCAGCGCCGACCAGCACGTCGTTGAGTGCCAAGTACCACAGCAGCGGCGACTGCTTCAGCCCGTACAGGCTCTTCAGCAGCTTGCACACCCGGCCGGTTCCGTCGTTGAAGTAGTCCGGCTGCGACATGTACAGCACCCGGTCGAGCTTGCTCTGCAGGAAGGCGTTCTTCATGTCGAGCTGCATCAGGTTGAGGTTGAGCACGGCGACGATGCTGAGGAAGATCCTCAGCGTCACGTAGCTGCCCACCGGCGCGAACGTCTCGTCGTAGTCGGCGCCGTACACCTGCGTGAAGCCCTTCACGACCAGCCTCGCCTTCTCGCGCTCGACGGTGTCGTCGATGTGGTACTTCGTCGTCAGCACCCACCGGTTCTTCATGACATTCACTCCCGGCGGGCGTTCGACCAGCTCCCATGTGCCCATGGCGAGGAGACTACGGATCTCTTCCTCCATGGCGGCCTTCACCGCCGGACCCTTTTAGCTCGATAGCGCCTCCTTCACCGTCATCGTCGAGATGTCCCAGCGGTGCTCGGGGTCGGCCAGCATGTCGGGGTCGAGCTCCGGGAAGTCCTCATCCTCCTCGGCGTCATCGTACAGGAGGTCGTCGTCGTCCTCCACGTCGTACACCGTGGTGAAGGCAGTGGGAATGAAGAAGTCGGGCGGCCGTCGAAGTCGACCTGACTTCCGGGGTTCAGGCGGAACCCTCACCGCGTCATGGTCGGTGGACTGGTCGGCCACCTCCTGGTCGACCAGCTCCTCGTCGCCCAACTGGCCCCAGTCATCTTCACTGCCGTCCTCGTCGCCCTGCTGCACCTCGGTCGGCTTCCCGGTCGACTGCTCCCCTGTGGTCAGCTCCCCTGTCGATCGCCAGGTCGCCGACTGTTCCTGGGTCGACCTCGTTGCTGCCTGCTCCCCTGTCGGCTTCACCCAAGTCGGCTGCACCTCCTCGACCGGCTCCCCCCTTATCCAGGTCGACTGCACTCCCAGGTCGACCTGCTGCTTGTCGACTTGCTGCTCGTCCTGTCGGCCACCGGCGATGCCCTTGGTCGGCGCCACAGGCGACGTCCCACTGCTCCCCTCATCGCCGGAGGCCGACGACGGAGTCAGCCCACGAAGGTCGACGAGGGAAAGGAAGGGTGGTCGACCTCGGCGTCGTCCACAGCAAGCTCACCGACCTCGGCGAGGAGAGGGAGCGGTGCCGTCGAGGTATCCGTTGGCGTGGACACTAGCGTCCGCCCTGACACCGGCCCATGCGCCGACTTCCACTCCTCCAGCGACAGGTCCTCGTAGAACACCACGTCCGACGTGGTGACCACCCGGTTGGCGGCAATGTCGAGGAGCTCCCATCCCTTGCTCGCCTCCGACACACCGAGGTGAAGGCCCCACTTGGCCTTTGGCTTCAGCTTCCCACCACGCTGCTGCTCGGGGACGAGGAACTGCGCCATGCAGCCCCACACTCGCGCCAGTGACAAGTCGGGCTTCGTCCCGGTCAGCAGCTGGGATGGCGTCGTCCCCGGCGTCGCCGACCGCTCCAAGCAGTTGCGGATCCAGACGGCCTGCCGCAGAGCGAGGTGCCACCAGTGGTGCTGCACGCCCATGTGCAGCAGCATCGTCCTCACCGACTCCACCACCGTCCGCATCTCCCTCTCCGCCATGCCGTTCTGCTGCGGGGTGTAGGGGCAGGTTAGGTCGTGGACGATCCCCTTGCCGTCCACGAAGGCGGTGAAGGCCTTGCCGAGGAACTCCCCACCTCGGTCCGAGCGCAGCATCAGCACCGACTTCTTCGTCTGCCTCTCCACCAGCACCAGCCACTTCTGGAACTCCAGCAGCACGTCCGACTTCTTGGCGACTGGCCTCACCCACACGAAGCGGGTCTTGCGGTCCTTCAGCAGCAAGAAGTACAGGCTACCGTCCTTGGCAGCCACGCGGAACGGCCCACACAAGTCGATGTGGACGACGGCTAGCACGTCGGCGGCGTCGGAGCCTTGGTCGGGGAAGGTGTGCCGCGCCAGCTTCCCGCCAACGCACGAGACACACGGTGGGTCGGCGCCCGTCGCCGACTGGAGGTCCAGCCCAATGGCGACCTCGTTCTTCGCCGAGCTCCTGATGGTGTCCATGCCGACGTGCGCAAGCCGAGCGTGCATCCTGTCTGGCGTCGACTTCGTCTTGGAGACGATCGCCCGCAGGGCCACAACCTCCGGCGTGGGCGACGTCGACCTCGTTGAGCAGGGACGCAGGTCGGTGCAGAGGACTCGCCCGGAGTACGTCGCCCGACCAAGCACCTCTCCCGCTGCCGAGATGAGCAGCACACCATCGCCGTCCTCCTGAAACTTCACGCCATGCTCCTTCAGCTGGCCGGACGACAACAGGTTGGCCCGCACACCCGGGACGTACAGCACGTCGGGGATGAGAACCTGCTTCCCGGCCTCGCCTTGCAAGGCGACCGTGCCCCGGCCTTGGACGTCTTGCAGCGCCCCATTGAAGCCACGCACGTGCTTCAAGTCGCCGCTCGGCCCCAGGTCGACGAAGGCGTCCTTGGTCCCCATCAGGTGGTGGGAGCAGCCGCTGTCCAGCAAGACCACCGCCGGGTTCGCCTGCACTGCTGCTGCCATCGCCTGGAAATCCTCACCAGCCTCCGGCGCCAGTGAGACGGTCGGCTCCACGACGCCGACCAGAGAGCACGACGCCGACTTGTCGTTGCTCCCCTTGCCGCTAGCAGAGGAGTCGGCGTCCTTCGCCGAGGTCGACGACTTGGTCGACTGCTTCTCCTTGCGCGGCTGACTTCCTCCTCGACGAGGTCGACGACTGCCAGACCTCCCGCGGCCTCCCTTGTCGTCGTCGTCCGAGTCACTGCGGTCGGGGCACTCGAAGGAGAGGTGGTCGGGGTCGCCGCACAGCCAGCACTCCCGGCGTCGACTTCCTCCTCCCCGGCCACTGTCCTTGGTCGACTTCTTCTTGTCGACCTCCTTGGCCGACTTCGAGCCACCGCTACCACTGCCGCCAGACTGTCCACGCTGCCCCGGTCGACCGCCTTGCTTCGCCGGGGCGACGTAGTTCACCTGCGCCAATAGCTCTTGGGACCGCTCAGCCTCCTGCATCGCCTCGTCCTGCAGGATGTACGAGGTTAGGTTGTCCTCGTTGAGCGTCGCCCTCGTGCTCGGCGCCATGGACAGCCGCTTCAACAGGTTGTAGCTGCTCCGGAGTCCCTGCATGACATGGGTGATGTACGACGCCGTCGAATACTCCGCACCGGCCATCCTGATGGTGGCGAGAATTCGCCGGGCCCGGTTGCAGTAGTCGGTCGCCGTCTCCTCGTCGCCCATACGCAGGTGCGTCAGCTGCCCTTCAAGCTGAGCGATGAACAAGTCGTCGGTGACTTGGTAGGTCGACTCGATGAAGTGCCACGCCCGGTGGCCGGCGTCGACATGCTCCCTGCACGACTTCAGGGCGATTTGCACGCCCGGCGAGCAGCACCGCGAGATGACCGTGAAGGTCAGCAGCTGCACGGCGCGAAACTCCGCACGCAAGTCAGGGTCGCTCGGCGTCGCCGCGGTACCACGAGCAAAGTTGATGAGCCCGGCCATCTCCAGCTGGGGCTCAATAGCTTCCTTCCAGGTGAGAATGTCGGGTCGGCCGACCAGTAGGGGAGTCACCGAGATCCTATCCGGCGTAAACTTGAAGTAGCCGTAGCTCGGTGCAATCCCGCCTGCTGTCACCTGGGTTGCCGACATCGGCACGGACCCACTCCGTCGACCTCCGACGTCGCCCTGCGAGGACCCTGCAGCCGCCGACGACCGCATTCCTCGCGTCTGAACGCCGCCGACTTCGTCGGCGTGAATCACACCACGCTGCCTCGACGACATGCCTCCCGCACTGCTGCCGACTTGGTCGCCTCCGGCGTTGACGCCCACGTCGACGCCGCCCTCGGTGTTCACCAGTCGAGGAGAAGCAGGCCGAGAAGGGTGCTCCGTCGCCCACAAGGAACGGATGCCAGCCTCGACGACCGCCCACGGCAGGTCGCCATACTCGTTGGCCTCGTGCTTCCTCCTCGCGTTTTCCAGCCGTGCCTCCAGGGTGTCCACCACCCCCGTGTCACCTACGGCTCCTACCATAGTGACTATCGCACAGCTGCCGGCCTACGAACAACTTAGGTAAGGTGCCACTAAGTCGACTAGACTGAAAGGTAAGTCGTTGTGCCGTCCACGCTCACCGCACCATGCGGAGATAACTCTAGTAACGGGAGCTAGACTACGGGCTAGGCACGTGTGCTCGTGTGATCTCTGCGTTCTCTGTTCCTTAGTCGTTTTCCTAGTGCACACACAGCTTGCTAGTTCACAAGGCAATTTGGCAAGAGTTTCACTAGAGAAAGTTGACAACAATGATACAATGAAGTTGGCTAGGAAAGACTACATCAGAGCTAGGATGCAAGCAGGTCGACTGCCAGCGCAGCACGATCGACCGCGTGCCAGCACGACTTGGTCGACCGCGCTCCAGCAGTGCAGAGACGCGGCTTGCCAACGCTGCAGGTCGACGGCGTGACAACAGCGCAAGTCGACGGCGTGCCAGCGTTGCTCCTGCAGTCCAGCATCGCACCCGCTTCGCAGGTGCTTGTAGATAATTGGCGTGCACTGCTTCGTCACCTGCACAGCGCACACACCAAGTCCACCTCGTGCTGACGACTGCATCTGATGCACCACGTCGACCTCGGGATACCATCACCGAGGTCGTCCTCGCCAAAACCACCTGGGCGACCATCGCAAGCCTTCGCAGCACCTCGTCACCCAGGTAACCTGGTCGACCGGGCAACCAGGTCGACCAGAGGCTCCAGTGCGTGCCCGTCGACCACCCAGGTCGACGACCACTTCCAGTCGACCTCCCCAGGTCGACCACTATCCCCTGGTTGACCAGCTGCAAGTCGACGTCCCAGGTCGACCAGAAGGGCTGGTCGACGTCCCAGGTCGACCAGCCGAAGTTGGCGCCCTCCCGACGTCGGCGCCCATGCAGTGGCTCCCCGTGCAGGTCGACCAACCTCGTCGACCAACTCGCCCACTGCTGCAGGTCGGCTGCACCCTACACCCGACCACGAAGTCGGCTCCGCCCAAGCGAGGACGGGGCCAACACCCAACTCCCGTTGACAGTGGAATCATGCCTGGCTGAATCATGCCTGGCTGAATCATGCCTGGCTGAATCATGCCAGGCTGAATCTCGCCTGGCTGAATCATGCCTGGCTGAATCATGCCTGGCTGAATCATGCCTGGCTGAATCATGCCTGGATGAATCATGCCTGGCTGAATCATGCCTGGCTGAATCATGCCTGGCTGAATCATGCCAGGCTGAATCATTCTCGCCGGGCTGAATCTCGCCTGGCTGAATCATGCCTGACTGAATCATGCCTGGCTGAATCATGCACGACATGACTGAATCATGCCTGGCTGAATCATGCCTGGCTGAATCATGCCTGGCTGAATCATGCCTGGCTGAATCATGCCTGGCTGAATCATGCCTGGCTGAATCATTCCCGGCTGAATCATGCCTGGCTGAATTATGCCTGGCTGAATCATGCCTAAAAAGACTGGAAATGTGTACAGGCTTGTGAAGGATCCTGAGCGGAAACCCTGCACAAAGAGGATTGACAACTATTAATGACATAACAAATATGTTCGCCAAGAAATGCATGTAACTAGAAGCCAACAAGCTTATACCAGCGCCAACAACGTCTGCAGGCGACCCAGTTGATGTTCAACTTCAGCCTTGCCCATCGATGGTTGCGCCGTCATCAATGCCAGGCCCATGAGGCTGCGTATCACATCCGCTTTGGCACAGTAGTGGTAATTCCGGCTAACATAAGTACAAGCGGGGCCAACCAACATGCTCTGAACAAAGTGGGCAGCGAATATTATATGTATTGCATGTGGGAATCGTGAAGATGTCAAGTCAAGGCCGAAGGCCCCTCCCTTTAATAAGAAGACCCTCTATGTGGAACCATCGTGAATGGTTCCACAATTGTCGTAGGAGAAATTCAATGATGTAAAAGACCATGATGTCTCGACTACAACGGGAGCTAGACTACGGGCTAGGTACGGGTGATCGTGTGATCTCTGCGTTCATCCACTTAGTCGTTTACTCGTGCTTACACTACTTGCTGGTTCACAGGGAAAGTTGGCAAGAGTTTCACTAGCAAAAGTTCACAACAATGGTACAATGAAGTTGGCAAGACTAGACTACATCAGGGCCAGCATGAATCAGGACCTCCCAAGTCAACGGTCACCTCCATTCGACCTCACCAGGTCGACAATTACCCCTGGTCTACCAGCTCCAGGTCGATGTCACTCCTGGTCGACCAGCTCCTCGTCGACCAGCACAGTTGTCAGCCGACCACCCAAGTCGGCTACCCAAAGTCGGTGTCACCAAGTTGACGCCCTGCTACTCGCTGCTCAGCAGCTCGGCGTCTGGAATCCCTCTGTCAAGGTTGACGTCGGCCCCTCCTTCCTCGACCACAATTCAGTCGACCACCAAGTCGACCAGCAGGCCTGGTCGACCAACCACCAGGTCGACCAGCAGTCCTGTCAGCCGATCACACAAGTCGGCTGCTCCAGGTTTGCGTCACCAAGTCGACGCCTTCCGCAGGTCGACTTCCCACGTTGACCATCCGAAGTTGGCGCCCTCCCGAAGTCGGCGCCCATGCAGTGGCTCCCGTGAAGGTCGACCAACCTTGTCGACCAGCTTGCCCACTGCTGCAGGTCGGCTGCACCCCTACACCCGACCACGAAGTTGGCTCCGCCCAAGCGAGGACGGGGCCAACACACAACTCCCGTTGACACTCCCCTACCGCGTTCACGCTTGGGCCCCCAGCCCACACGGCAGTACTTCTCGGAGAAAAGCTCGTCGACGTGCACCCAACACACAGCACGTCGTCCACCGCACCAGCCATGCAAGCAGGCATGGCACCTACTGCTGCACGTCGTTGTCGCCGTCGCCCACGTCGGCCAGACGCACTTGGCCGATTGCAACGGAGCACCGGTTGAAGGCCGGATAGTGCAGCGCCTTCGTCAAGAATTCGGTCGGCTCCTCAGAGGTCAGGGTGTACTGCAGCGTAAACTTCCCCCGCTTCACCATGTGCTGCAGCCAGGCCTGTCGCCGCTCCATGTGCTTGAGGTGACCCGTCAGCCCCATGCCCTCGGCGATTGTGATGGCCGACTTGTTGTCCACGCGGAGGACAGTCGGCTTCCCGACGTCCAGCTGCCAGAACTCTACGAGGAGAAAGCGAACGCGGCGACCCTCCTTGCCGGCATCGACAGCCGACACGTACTCCGACTCGGTTGACAACAATGTCGCGCACTTGATGTGTTGGCTCGACCTGGAGACCGCGGCCCCTCCTAGACGATCACGTGGCCGCCCGTGCTTGTCCGGCTCTACTTGTCGCCGACGTCGTCGGCGTCCACGTAGCCGACCAGAGTCAGCGACTCAGGTCCACCGCCGAACTCCAGGGCGGTGTCACGCGTGTTGGCGAGGTAGGCAAGGCAGCGGTCAACCTCGCGCCAGTGCTGGTCGCTCCTCACCGTGAGGCCGCTCCCCAGCTTGCTGCAGGCGAAGGCGATGTCCGGCCTCTTCATTGTCGTCGCCGCGAACTACCGGTACTCCTCTTCCTGGTGCTCTTGAGCCTCTTCGTCGTCAAAGGTGTGCTCGGCGTAGGCGTCAACCTAGACTGGTGTCATTAGAGTGTGCCCGGTCTGCTCCTCGTCGAGAACCGCCTACGCAGCTTGTCGGCGTAGCCCTGCTGGTGGAGCCACAGCTTTCTCGTCGACCTGTCGCGCACGATCCCAGCCCGAGGTACTTTTGTAGCATCACCGCAGCTCGAAGGCGGCCTCCAGCAGCTCCTTCAGCATCGCGGTGCTGCTGCTGGCGGCGAGCAGGTCGTCGATGTAGACCAGCACCCAGCAGGTCACCTTGTCGGCGTCGACCTTGAAGTAAAGAGCCTCGTCGACCTGGCTCTTCTTCCAGCCAGCGCCAACCAGCACGTTGTTGAGAGCCTTGTACCACAGCAGCGGCGACTGCTTCAGCCCGTAGAGGCTCTTCAGCAGCTTGCACACCCGGCCAGTTATTGACCCGTCGTTGAAGTAGTCCGGCTGGTACATGTAAAGCACCCGGTCGAGCTTGCTCTGCAAGAAGGCGTTCTTCATGTCGAGCTGCATTAGGTTGAGGTCGAGGACAGCGACGATGCTGAGGAAGATCCTCAGCGTGATGTAGCTGCTCACCGGCGCGTATGTCTCGTCGTAGTCGGCGCCATACACCTGAGTGAAGCCCTTCACGACCAGCCTAGCCTTCTCGCGCTCGACGGTGTCGTCGATGTGGTACTTCGTCGTCAACACCCACCGGTTCTTCATGATGTTGACCCCCGGTGGGCGTTCGACCAGCTCCCAGGTCCCCATGCCAATGAGGCTGCGGATCTTCTCTTTCATGGCGGCCTTCACTCCCTGACCTTTCCAGCTCGCCAATGCCTCCTTCACCGTCATCGTTGAGATATCACAACGGTGCTCGGGGTCGGCGTGCATGTCAGGGTCGAGCTCCGGTAGGTCTTCACCCCCTCGTCTGCATTGTCATACATCAGGTCGTCGTCCTCGTTGACCACATCATACACCGTCGTGAAGGCAGCCGGAACGAAGAAGTCTGGAGGCCTCCGAAGTCGGCTTGTACGCCGTGGTCCAGCCTGGACCTCCACCACGTCACTGTCGGTGGACTCCTCGGCGCCCGACTGCTCCCCTCTATCGTCACCGGCCTCGCTGCCCTCGACGTCCTGCTGCACGTCGGTCGACGTCCCAGCCGACTTCTCCCCTGTGGTCGACGACATGTCGCCGACTGCTCCTTGGTCGTCCTGGTTGTTGCCTGCTCCCCTGTCGGCTGCGCCTGCTCAGCCTGCCATTTCTCCGGCTGCCCCTCTGTCGACGTCACGTCTAGGCGTCACGTCGGCCACCGGCGATGCTCTTGGTCGGCGCCACAGGCGACGCCCCACTGCTCCCCTCATCTCCGAAGACCGACGCCGGAGTCAGCCCATGCAGGTCGGCGACGAGGGGAGGGGCAGGGGAAGGAGAGGAAGGGTGGACGACCTCGGCGTCCTTGTCAGCAAGCTTACCGACCTCGGCAAGGAGAGGGAGCGTTGCCGTTGAGGTATCCGTTAGCGTGGCCACCAGCGTCCGCCCTGACACCGGCCCATGCTCCGACTTCCACACCTCGAGCGACATGGTCTCGTAGAACACCACGTCCGATGTGGTGACCACCCGGTTGGCGGCAATGTCGAGGAGCTCCCAGCCCCACACGCGCACCAGCGACAGGTCGGGCTTCGTCCCGGTCAGCAGCTGGTACGGCGTCGTCCCCGGCGTCGCCGACCGCTCCAGGCAGTTGCGGACCCAGACGGCCTGCCGCAGAGCGAGGTGCCACCAGTGGTGCTGCACGCCCATGTGCAGCAGCATCGTCCGCACCGACTCCACCACCGTCCGCATCTCACGCTGTGCCATGCTGTTTTGCTGCGGGGTGTAGGGGCAGGTCAGGTCGTGGACGATCCCCTTGCCGTCCACAAAGGCGGTGAACTCATTGCTGAGGAACTCCCCTCCTCGGTCAGAGCGCAGCTGCAACACCGACTTCTTCGTCTGCCGCACACCAGCACCAGCCACTTCTGGAACTCCAGCAGCACGTCCGACTTCTTGGCGACCGGCTTCACCCACACGTAGCGGGTCTTGCGGTCCTTCAGCAGCAAGAAGTACAGGCTGCCGTCCTTGGCAGTCTCCCAGAATGTCCCGCACAGGTCGATGTGCACGACAGCCAGCACGTCGTCGGCGTCGGAGCCCTGGTCGGGGAAGGTGTGCCGCGCCAGCTTCCTGCCGACGCACAAGACACACGGTGAGTCGGCGCCAGACGCCGACTTGAGATCCAGCCCAGTGGCGACCTCGTGCTTCGCCGAGCGCAGGATGGTGTCCATGCTGATGTGTGCAAGGCTCGCATGCAGCCTATCTGGCGTCGACTTCGTCGCTGAGATGATCGCCCGCAAAGCCACCTCTCCGTTGGCGTTCGTCGCCGAGCAGGGACATAAGTCGGTGTAGAGGACCCGGCCGGAATACGTTGCTCGACCAAGCACGTCGCCCGTCGCCGAAATGAGCAGCACCCCGTCGCCGTTGTCCTGCAGCTTCACGCCATTCTCCTTCAGCTGTCCGGACGACAGCAGGTTCGCGTGCACGCCCGGGACATACAGCACGTCGGGGATGAGCACCCGCTTCCCGGCCTCCCCTTAAAGCGCAATTGTGCCCCGGCCCTTGACGTCTTGCAGCGCCCCATTGAAGCCACGCACGTGCTTCACGTCGCCGCTCGGCCCCAAGTCGACGAAGGCGTCCTTCGTCCCCATCAGGTGATGGGAGCAGCCGCTGTCGAGCAGGACCACCGCCGGATTAGCCTGCACAGCTGCCGCCACCGCCTGGAAGTCCTCGCCAGCCTCTGGCGCCAGCGAGATGGTCGGCTCCACGACGCCGACCAGATAGTCCGACGCTGACTTGTTGTAGCGCCCCTCTCCGCGAGCAGAGGAGTCGGCGTCCTTTGCCGAGGTCGACGACTTGGTCGACTGCTTCTCCTTGCGCGGCTGGTTTTCTCCTCGACGAGGACGACGACTGCCAGACCTCCCGCGGCCTCCCTTGGCGTCGTCGTCGTCGGAGTCACTGCGGTCGGGGCACTCGAAGGAGAGGTGGTCGGGGTCGCCGCACAGCCAGCACTCCCGACGTCGACTTCCTCCTCCTCGACCGCTGTCCTTGGTCGACTTCTTCTTGTCGACTTCCTTGGCCGGCTTCCAGCCACTACTACCTGTCAGAATCACTAGGCAAGAATGAATGAACTAGCAGAAGTTTGGGTACAAATATGAAACCCTAGTTGGGGTTGTACCCCATATTGGCTACCCCACTACAGCCTACAAGCATAATACAGTTTAACACACCCCCATAGGCAAAGTGGGGGAGAACAAAGGGTCACAAGACCAGTCCAGCAAAGCAAAGCAAAGCCCAGGGTGGATCACAACGTCACCACACTCCGAGCACAAGTAAAGGCCACAAGGCCAGTTCACATGCAGTGCTAGATATAGTACAAGACAAGCAACACAGTGATCAAAACCTAGCAAGCAAGCAACAAGATATATATAAAGTACAGTACAAAGAATGTCAAGCAGTGAGCAAGTGAGGAAACGTGGACACAAGGCCTAAAGAAGTACAGTGCCGCTGATGATCACTAGGCGGGAGCGCCTTGGTGAAGATATCAGCAGTGTTGGCCTTCGAGTCCACGTACACAAGCCGAAGCTGACCGCGCTGCTGAAGCTCTCGAGCAAGAAAGTAGCGAAGAGCAATGTGCTTCGTCCTGTGCTCCAGTCTGTGCTCCTGACACAAGGCAAGAGCCGCCTTGTTGTCACCGTACAGAACTGGAGGAGAACTAGGCCGCTCTCCCAAGTCAGTCAGCAGGTAGGTGAGCCAGCGTAACTCCTGTGCAGCCATGGCTGTGGCGTAGATCTCAGCCTCACAACTAGAGCCGAGAACAGAGGAAGAGCGGGTGGACCGCCACGAGACAGAACCAGAGCCAAGGCTGAAGGTGTAACCCTGTGACGACCGCTGCGTAGCCAGGTCGTCCACCCAAGAGGCGTCCGAGTGACCAGTGAGGACAACTCTGTCACGTCCTCCAAGCACCAGCCCCATGCCTGATGTACTGCACAGGTAACGCAGCACCCTCTTAGCAGCCTCCCAGTGCTCTCGCCTGTGTCTCCCAGGCGCAACGTAACGAGCAAGGATGCTAAGAGGGTACGCGAGGTCAGGTCGCGTGCAAGTCATCAGGTACATGAGGCAGCCTACAAGCTCTGGGTACGGGCCACTCGGCTCTACGGACTCGTCCGAAGGTGGAGCTGAGAGCGAGTGGCTGGTAGCCAGAGGTGTGGCCTGTGGTGAGGAGAACTGGAAGCCGAAGCGCTGAAGGACCTGCTGCACCATGTGTGACTGAGTCAGGGTGATGGTGCGGCGAGCTCTGTCCCGGGTGATCTGCAAGCCAAGGTAGCTACGCAGTTCACCCAGGTCAGTGCAGGTGTGTCTCTTCTGCAGCTCCGACTTCACACGAGCGAGTGCCTCAGTGTCAGCAGTAGCAAAGACCAAGTCGTCGACGTACACGAGGATGTAGAACGGCGGCAGCGACGTGTCTGTGCGCAGAAACAGCGACGGGTCAGCAGTAGACGGCGCGAACCCAAGAGCCGCAAGTGTAGTCCTCAGTGTGTCGTGCCACTCACGTGGCGCCTGGCGGAGACCGTAGACTGGCCGGCGGAGACTCCACTGGGTACCAGGGGGAAACGACCCAGTAAAGCCAGGTGGGCGGCGCAGCCAGATCTCCTCGTGCAGGCTGCCCTGCAGGAACGCTGTGCTGAAGTCAAGAGAGTGAAGCTCGTAGTCACGCTGAGCAGCAACGTGCAGCAGAACCCGAAGAGTGGTCATCTTCGGGGTGGGGGAGAAGGTCTGGAAGAAGTCGACCCCCTGACGCTGACTGAAGCCTCTAGCAACGTAACGAGCCTTGAAGACAGGCGGAGAACCTGGCGGCCGCTTCACCCTGAAAATCCACATGCCATCGACGATGTTCGCCCCAGGAGGGGGAACCTCGTCGACGTAGGTGCCTGTGGACTTCCAGGATGCCATCTCTGCGTCCATGGCTGTCTGCCACTGAGAGGAGTAGGGACCCGAGATCGCCTCTGCGTAAGTGCGCGGAGTGGGGATGTCTAGTGCATCCGGGTCTCCCTCAGGGGCAAGCAACCAGGCCACGAGATGAGGTACAGCAGCCGCAAGAGAGTCAAAGTCCTCCTGCCTGTCCTCAAGGACGTCCGTGCCAAGAGCACACTCACCCCCGACGGACGGAGGACAGACAGACGCAGACTCTGACTCAGCGACAAGGCTAGCAGCGTAGTCTAGACGACAGGCAGCAGCAAAGTCAACCAACTCAGCGACCAGAGCAGACGCAGCCGAGGACTCAAAGGTAGGGTCAGTGACAACAGTAGCGAGGAGACGCGTGACTGTAGGGTGCTCAGCGCGATACCGGTCATGTCAGAATCACTAGGCAAGAATGATGAACTAGCAGAAGTTTGGGTACAAATATGGAACCCTAGTTGGGGTTGTACCCCATATTGGCTACCCCACTACAGCCTACAAGCATACTACAGTTTAACACACCCCCATAGGCAAAGTGGGGGAGAACAAAGGGTCACAAGACCAGTCCAGCAAAGCAAAGCAACGCCCAGGGTGGATCACAACGTCACCACACTCCGAGCACAAGTAAAGGCCACAAGGCCAGTTCACATGCAGTGCTAGATATAGTACAAGACAAGCAACACAGTGATCAAAACCTAGCAAGCAAGCAACAAGATATATATAAAGTACAGTACAAAGAAAGTCAAGCAGTAAGCAAGTGAGGAAACGTGGACACAAGGCCTAAAGAAGTACAGTGCCGCTGATGATCACTAGGCGGGAGCGCCTTGGTGAAGATATCAGCAGTGTTGGCCTTCGAGTCCACGTACACAAGCCGAAGCTGACCGCGCTGCTGAAGCTCTCGAGCAAGAAAGTAGCGAAGAGCAATGTGCTTCGTCCTGTGCTCCAGTCTGTGCTCCTGACACAAGGCAAGAGCCGCCTTGTTGTCACCGTACAGAACTGGAGGAGAACTAGGCCGCTCTCCCAAGTCAGTCAGCAGGTAGGTGAGCCAGCGTAACTCCTGTGCAGCCATGGCTGTGGCGTAGATCTCAGCCTCACAACTAGAGCCGAGAACAGAGGAAGAGCGGGTGGACCGCCACGAGACAGAACCTGAGCCAAGGCTGAAGGTGTAACCCTGTGACGACCGCTGCGTAGCCAGGTCGTCCACCCAAGAGGCGTCCGAGTGACCAGTGAGGACAACTCTGTCGCGTCCTCCAAGCACCAGCCCCATGCCTGATGTACTGCACAGGTAACGCAGCACCCTCTTAGCAGCCTCCCAGTGCTCTCGCCTGTGTCTCCCAGGCGCAACGTAACGAGCAAGGATGCTAAGAGGGTACGCGAGGTCAGGTCGCGTGCAAGTCATCAGGTACATGAGGCAGCCTACAAGCTCTGGGTACGGGCCACTCGGCTCTACGGACTCGTCCGAAGGTGGAGCTGAGAGCGAGTGGCTGGTAGCCAGAGGTGTGGCCTGTGGTGAGGAGAACTGGAAGCCGAAGCGCTGAAGGACCTGCTGCACCATGTGTGACTGAGTCAGGGTGATGGTGCGGCGAGCTCTGTCCCGGGTGATCTGCAAGCCAAGGTAGCTACGCAGTTCACCCAGGTCAGTGCAGGTGTGTCTCTTCTGCAGCTCCGACTTCACACGAGCGAGTGCCTCAGTGTCAGCAGTAGCAAAGACCAAGTCGTCGACGTACACGAGGATGTAGAACGGCGGCAGCGACGTGTCTGTGCGCAGAAACAGCGACGGGTCAGCAGTAGACGGCGCGAACCCAAGAGCCGCAAGTGTAGTCCTCAGTGTGTCGTGCCACTCACGTGGCGCCTGGCGGAGACCGTAGACTGGCCGGCGGAGACTCCACTGGGTACCAGGGGGAAACGACCCAGTAAAGCCAGGTGGGCGGCGCAGCCAGATCTCCTCGTGCAGGCTGCCCTGCAGGAACGCTGTGCTGAAGTCAAGAGAGTGAAGCTCGTAGTCACGCTGAGCAGCAACGTGCAGCAGAACCCGAAGAGTCGTCATCTTCGGGGTGGGGGAGAAGGTCTGGAAGAAGTCGACCCCCTGACGCTGACTGAAGCCTCTAGCAACGTAACGAGCCTTGAAGACAGGCGGAGAACCTGGCGGCCGCTTCACCCTGAAAATCCACATGCCATCGACGATGTTCGCCCCAGGAGGGGGAACCTCGTCGACGTAGGTGCCTGTGGACTTCCAGGATGCCATCTCTGCGTCCATGGCTGTCTGCCACTGAGAGGAGTAGGGACCCGAGATCGCCTCTGCGTAAGTGCGCGGAGTGGGGATGTCTAGTGCATCCGGGTCTCCCTCAGGGGCAAGCAACCAGGCCACGAGATGAGGTACAGCAGCCGCAAGAGAGTCAAAGTCCTCCTGCCTGTCCTCAAGGACGTCCGTGCCAAGAGCACACTCACCCCCGACGGACGGAGGACAGACAGACGCAGACTCTGACTCAGCGACAAGGCTAGCAGCGTAGTCTAGACGACAGGCAGCAGCAAAGTCAACCAACTCAGCGACCAGAGCAGACGCAGCCGAGGACTCAAAGGTAGGGTCAGTGACAACAGTAGCGAGGAGACGCGTGACTGTAGGGTGCTCAGCGCGATACCGGTCATTTCAGAATCACTAGGCAAGAATGATGAACTAGCAGAAGTTTGGGTACAAATATGGAACCCTAGTTGGGGTTGTACCCCATATTGGCTACCCCACTACAGCCTACAAGCATACTACAGTTTAACACACCCCCATAGGCAAAGTGGGGGAGAACAAAGGGTCACAAGACCAGTCCAGCAAAGCAAAGCAACGCCCAGGGTGGATCACAACGTCACCACACTCCGAGCACAAGTAAAGGCCACAAGGCCAGTTCACATGCAGTGCTAGATATAGTACAAGACAAGCAACACAGTGATCAAAACCTAGCAAGCAAGCAACAAGATATATATAAAGTACAGTACAAAGAAAGTCAAGCAGTAAGCAAGTGAGGAAACGTGGACACAAGGCCTAAAGAAGTACAGTGCCGCTGATGATCACTAGGCGGGAGCGCCTTGGTGAAGATATCAGCAGTGTTGGCCTTCGAGTCCACGTACACAAGCCGAAGCTGACCGCGCTGCTGAAGCTCTCGAGCAAGAAAGTAGCGAAGAGCAATGTGCTTCGTCCTGTGCTCCAGTCTGTGCTCCTGACACAAGGCAAGAGCCGCCTTGTTGTCACCGTACAGAACTGGAGGAGAACTAGGCCGCTCTCCCAAGTCAGTCAGCAGGTAGGTGAGCCAGCGTAACTCCTGTGCAGCCATGGCTGTGGCGTAGATCTCAGCCTCACAACTAGAGCCGAGAACAGAGGAAGAGCGGGTGGACCGCCACGAGACAGAACCTGAGCCAAGGCTGAAGGTGTAACCCTGTGACGACCGCTGCGTAGCCAGGTCGTCCACCCAAGAGGCGTCCGAGTGACCAGTGAGGACAACTCTGTCGCGTCCTCCAAGCACCAGCCCCATGCCTGATGTACTGCACAGGTAACGCAGCACCCTCTTAGCAGCCTCCCAGTGCTCTCGCCTGTGTCTCCCAGGCGCAACGTAACGAGCAAGGATGCTAAGAGGGTACGCGAGGTCAGGTCGCGTGCAAGTCATCAGGTACATGAGGCAGCCTACAAGCTCTGGGTACGGGCCACTCGGCTCTACGGACTCGTCCGAAGGTGGAGCTGAGAGCGAGTGACTGGTAGCCAGAGGTGTGGCCTGTGGTGAGGAGAACTGGAAGCCGAAGCGCTGAAGGACCTGCTGCACCATGTGTGACTGAGTCAGGGTGATGGTGCGGCGAGCTCTGTCCCGGGTGATCTGCAAGCCAAGGTAGCTACGCAGTTCACCCAGGTCAGTGCAGGTGTGTCTCTTCTGCAGCTCCGACTTCACACGAGCGAGTGCCTCAGTGTCAGCAGTAGCAAAGACCAAGTCGTCGACGTACACGAGGATGTAGAACGGCGGCAGCGACGTGTCTGTGCGCAGAAACAGCGACGGGTCAGCAGTAGACGGCGCGAACCCAAGAGCCGCAAGAGTAGTCCTCAGTGTGTCGTGCCACTCACGTGGCGCCTGGCGGAGACCGTAGACTGGCCGGCGGAGACTCCACTGGGTACCAGGGGGAAACGACCCAGTAAAGCCAGGTGGGCGGCGCAGCCAGATCTCCTCGTGCAGGCTGCCCTGCAGGAACGCTGTGCTGAAGTCAAGAGAGTGAAGCTCGTAGTCACGCTGAGCAGCAACGTGCAGCAGAACCCGAAGAGTGGTCATCTTCGGGGTGGGGGAGAAGGTCTGGAAGAAGTCGACCCCCTGACGCTGACTGAAGCCTCTAGCAACGTAACGAGCCTTGAAGACAGGCGGAGAACCTGGCGGCCGCTTCACCCTGAAAATCCACATGCCATCGACGATGTTCGCCCCAGGAGGGGGAACCTCGTCGACGTAGGTGCCTGTGGACTTCCAGGATGCCATCTCTGCGTCCATGGCTGTCTGCCACTGAGAGGAGTAGGGACCCGAGATCGCCTCTGCGTAGGTGCGCGGAGTGGGGATGTCTACTGCATCCGGGTCTCCCTCAGGGGCAAGCAACCAGGCCACGAGATGAGGTACAGCAGCCGCAAGTGAGTCAAAGTCCTCCTGCCTGTCCTCAAGGACGTCCGTGCCAAGAGCACACTCACCCCCGACGGACGGAGGACAGACTGACGCAGACTCTGACTCAGCGACAAGGCTAGCAGCGTAGTCTAGACGACAGGCAGCAGCAAAGTCAACCAACTCAGCGACCAGAGCAGACGCAGCCGAGGACTCAAAGGTGGGGTCAGTGACAACAGTAGCAAGGAGACGCGTGACTGTAGGGTGCTCAGCGCGATACCGGTCAGACTCAGGGTCCGGAACGGCAGGCAAAGAGGACGCAGGAGGAGACGGTAGAGGGACACGCCGAGGAGCAGTAGAGGGACGCAGAGTCATGTAGTGAGTGCCTGGGACAGGCGGAGGACGCTCACGACGGACACGACTACCAGTGCGAGCAGGACGAACAGGCGACGCAGGACGAGACTCAGGCTCACGACGCTCTGTAAGACCTCCTGTGGGACCAGTATAAGGAGAGGGAGCAGGGAGAGGCGAGGCAGGCGGTAACTGTGACTGCGGCTGGACAGGCGGAGGACACTCTACGGAGGGAGGAGGACAAGGAGGAGGAGCCTGCCCAAGAACCTGCTGAAGGAGCGGTACGAAGTACGGTCGCGGCCGCGCAGCGTCTCTAGAAGCAGAAGGGACTCCAGCGGCCGGGTCCTCAGCACCAGTAGGAGCTCCAGCGTCCGGGTCCACAGCACCAGCAGCAGCTCCACCGGCCGGGTCCCCAGCTCCAGCAGCAGCTCCACCGTCCGACTCCTCAGTACCAGCAGCAGCTCCACCAGGTGGGTCCGCAGCACCAGCAGCAGCGCCACCCCCAGAGTCGGGAGCTCCAACTCCGCTAGCACCGCCAACGCCAGAGTCCCCAGCTCCAGCAGCTCCAGTCGCAGCGCTCCCAGAACAGCCAGTCCCGGCAGCTCCAGTACCCCCAGTACGAGCACCCCCAGGACGAGCAACTCCAGCACCCCCAACTCCAGCCGAGCCACTAGGACGGCGAAAGCGTCGGACGTACCAGTCACGAAGCTGCTGCGGTGTGAGAGACTGCTCAGCACCCCGAACCGGAGCACCCCCAGACACAGTAACCCGAGGCTCCGTAGGCTCAGTAGCAGCACCCCCAGGCTCAGTACCCGCAGGCTCAGTACCCGCAGGCTCAGCACCCCCAGTCGCAGCACCCCCAGGCTCAGCACCCCCAGGCGGCAAACTCTCAGGCACAGTACCCTCAGCCCCAGCACCCGCAGTCCCAGCACTCCCAGGCCTCGCACCCGCAGGCTCAGCACCCCCAGGCGCAGCACCCCCAGGCTCCGTACTCTCAGGCACCGTACCCTCAGCTCCAGCACCCTCAGTCCCAGCACCTGCAGCCCCAGCACCCCCAGGCCCAGCACCCCCAGGCTCAGCACCCCCAGGCTCAGCACTCCCAGCAGCACCACCCGCAGCAGCACCTGAGTCACCTGTGACCTCGACAGGCTCAGCGACGGGAGGAGGGTCTACCTGAGAGACACCTGAAGGAGCAGGACCCTGAGGGGGAAGGGGGTCTACCGGAGGGGGACCAGGAGCAAGGAAAAGCGGCGGGGGAGGGA
This sequence comes from Closterium sp. Yama58-4, assembly GCA_947470075.1. NCBI lineage: Eukaryota > Viridiplantae > Streptophyta > Zygnematophyceae > Desmidiales > Closteriaceae > Closterium > Closterium sp. Yama58-4. The sequence goes on from CANIUD010000591.1 coordinate 69,792, forward strand.
GGGGGGCAGTGCGGTAGGGGAAGAGACGGTAAAAGGGGACCGACTCGTCAAAGGTGACATCCTGAGAGGCGAAGACCCGGCGCGAGGTGGGGTGGTAAAACTGCCAGCCAGGCGCGTCAGGGACAAAGCCAAGGAAGACACAGGGAAGTGTGCGGGAGGAGAGCTTGTCCGCAGACGTATCGCGGACAAGGGCACGAGCACCCCACACCCGGAAGCGCGACGCATCGCCAACCTCCCCCGTCCAACGCAGTGTGGGCGAGGTCTCCGGCAAGGAGACACGGGGCCAGAGGTTGAGCTGATGCGCGGCGTACCGGACAGCAAACGGCCACAGAAAATGGGGAGCCGCCGCGTGGACCAAGGAGGTACGAGCGACCTCCATGACCAGGCCAATGCGACGCTCAGCAACCCCATTCTGCTGTGGGGAGTCCGGAAGCGTGAAGGTCTGCTCGATGCCCTCCGCCTGACAGAAGGTCCTCAAGAGGTCGGAGGAAAACTCACCACCTCTGTCAGAGTGCAGACGCAGGACAGGAAGATCCGTCCGGAAACGGCGGCGGAGCTGGAGACGAACCGTGCGGATCCAAGGGATCAAAACAGCAGGGACCTCACCCTTGGTGCGCAAGGGGAAGACCGTGGTGTAACGCGAGTAGTCGTCGACAACCAGCAAAAAATACCGCTCACCGCCCTGACCACGAACGCGGGCTGGGCCCCACACGTCCAGGTGGAGGGTCTCCAGAGGAGCCTCTGTCGGGGGGAACGAGGAGGAGTGAGGAGCGGCGCGCTGCCGCCCCTCGACGCAAGGAAGGCAAGGCGGCGCAGGCGAGGCAGGGAGGGGAGGGAGGGACCTGGGAAGACCGGACACAAGGAGGCGACGGTGCATGCCACGAAGGCGTGGCAAGGAGGGGTGACCCAGGCGGTGGTGCCAGAGAAGAGTCTGGTGCGACAGGGAACGACACTCACAGGCGTGGGCCACCAGACCTGACGCAGACACCTGACCGACAGCAGCTACCTGGGGAGACGCAGTGGTCAGTGTGTAGAGACTCGACCCCGGCCGACGGGTGAACGTAGCCAGGTGACGGCCAGTCCTGGAGCACGTGCAGATCGCCACACGCTGTCCGCCAGGGGTAAAGGTGTCAACCCACTGATCCTGGAGGACAGCGTTGCTCACCAGGTTCGTCGAGAACGAGGGGAGGTGGAAACCCGACAACGAGCCAGACGGAACCGCCGGACAAGGGAGGACAGTGGTGGACTGGGCAAGGACTGGGCCCCCAGAGGGGTCAGCCAAGGAGACTGGGACCGGTGCAGGAAGCGGTGTGAGCTCAGTACTGTCACGAAAGAAGCAACGGGAAGCACCTGAGTCAAGGGTGAAGGTGTGACAGGCCTCAGCCGGTGCGGTACCTGAGAGAGGAGTCTGTGTGGGTGCTGTACCTGAGAGAGCAGACTCGAAACCAGCCGGGACAGCACTGGGGGGAGCAAGTACAGGGGGTACCATACCAGAGAGAGCAGACTCACTAGTACCCAGGGCAGCGGGCTCTATACCTGGGTCAGGCGGCACACACAAGTAACAGTCTCCCTCGGCACTAACAGTCAATGCATACATGGCAGCAATAATAGCATCATAGTCAAGAGCAAAGACATCAACACCAGCCCTCATGAGCTCAGCCCAGCGGGGGCGCTCAACATCCGCGCCCATCTCCTCACGCCAAGCGTCGTCAAGGCGGGAGAAGCAGCGGTACGGGGTGTGGAACCTCCCACACGTCTGTCCCTTGCGGTCACCTGTGCGAATGACATAAGAACAGCGGGCACTGGCCCCCGACGTCCCACGCTGAGCAAGCCACTCACGAAGCTGCTGGGTCGTCTGGGGACGCTGCTGCTGCTGGGAGCTCTGGCCCGAGCCAGTGCCTCCACTCCGACCTCCACCGCCACCACTACCACCGCTCCGACCGGCACCGCCACCACCGCCACCACCGCCACCGCCGCCACCGCCGCCGCCGCCACTACTGCCACTGCTTCCTCCGCCGCCCCCGTCTCCACCACCGACCCCACTCCCACCAGCGCTCCCGCCACCGCTCCCTCCAGCACCGCCTCCCCCCCCACCTCCCCCACCTCCTCCCCCCCCAGCGCCACCACCACCACCCTTGCCCCCCTTGCCCTTGCCGGTGCGGCGCCTCCCACCAGGAGCAGAAGCAGCGCCAACAGACTCAGCACCAAGGAAGTCAACAGCAGCAGCAGCAGCGTAGGAGGGAGCGAGGGGAGAGGGAGAACACCCCTCAAAGATGGGGGTGCGAGGAGCGCCACGAGCAGCACCGACAGCTACAATGCTCTTTTCGGCCGCGAGCAGGTGCTCCTCTAGGAGGGCGACTGTGAGCTCAGTGGGACAGCGAGCAAGGAAGTGGTCTCGAACTGAGCGGAGGGTGTCAGGGAGACGAGTGACTATAAAGTGGAGTGTCCAGTACAGTGGAGGGGGGTTCTTAGCACAGAACTCGGTGGGAAGGGCGGCACGCAGGCGAGCATCACTAGTGCGAAGGTGGGTGATAAGATCGGCGACTGTAGTAAAGGTGGACAGATCGGGGAACAGGTACGGCAGCATGAGGCGGCTAAGCTCGGCTGTGGCAGGCGAGGAGTAGCGAGCGACGACAGCGTCGTACAGGGCCTTAGCGGATTTGCAGTCGCCAAAATGCTCGAGCTCAGCTAACGGCAGGTGACTGCGAATGGCTAGGCGAGCAGCTGCGTCACGAGTCTGCCAGTGGGAACGAACACTAAGCTCAGCTGTGGCAGGAGGGGCAGGCGCAGCACCAGACGCGTAGTCATAGAGCGACACATGCTCCTTGCTATCGCTCAGGAGGAACAGCTGCAGGTCATCTAGCCAAGCGGTGAACCGCACAGGGCGGCCCTCAGCATCGAACGACAGCACGCGGATAGAAGCCATAGCGACAGTGTGACAGAGTAACGCAAGATGCCGCAGCAGGGGAAGGCGACAGTGCACGAAAAGAGAGCAGCGGGCGAGGCTGGCGCTACGGGCAGGCGGCGCTGCAAGCGGTCAGCGCGACGGGAGGGCGACGCTGCGAGTGGGCAGCGCGGCGGACGGGCCGGGAAGCGGGCAGCGCGGCGGGCAGGCGGCGCTGCAAGCGGGCAGCACGGCGGGCGGGCGACGCTGCGAGGCGGGCGGGCCGCGAAGCGGGCAGCGGGCGGGCGGGCGGGCTGCGAAGCGGGCAGCGGGGCGAGCGGGCTGCGATACCGCCACCAATCTGTCCGCACTGCCCCGGTCGACCACCTTGCTTCGCCGGGGCGACGTAGTTCACCTGCGCCAAGAGCTCTTGGGACCGCTCGGCCTCCTGCATCGCCTCGTCCTGCAGGATGTACGAGGTCAACGTGTCCTCGTTGAGCGTCGCCCGCGTGCTCGGCGCCATCGATAGGCGCTTCAGCAGGTTGTAGCTGCTCGGGAGTCCCTGCATGACATGGGAGTCACTAAGCTTGGTTGCAGTTGTCCGTCGCAGTCTCCTGGTCGCCCATACGCAGGTGCGTCAGCTGCCCTTCAAGCTGGGCGATGAACAAGTCGTCGGTGACTTGGTAAGTCGACTCGATGAAGTGCCACGCCCGGTGGCCGGCGTCGAGGTGCTCCCTGCACGACTTCAGGGCGATTTGCACGCCCGGCGAGCAGCACCGCGAGATGACCGTGAAGGTCAGCAGCTGCATGGCGCGAAACTCCGCACGCAAATCGGGGTCATCCGGCGTCGCCACGGTACCGCGAGCAAAGTTGATCAGCCCGGCCATCTCCAGCTAGGGCTCGATGGCTTCCTTCCAGGTGAGGATGTCGGGTCGACCGACCAGCAGGGGAGTGACCAAGATCCTATCCGGCGTAAACTTGAAGTAGCCGTAGCTCGGTGCAATCCCGCCTGCTGTCAACACCTTGGTCGCCGACATCAGCGAAGATCCACTTCGTCGATCTCCGACGTCACCCTGCGAGGAGCCTGCAGCCGCCGACGACCGCATCCCTCGCGCCTGAACGCCGCCGACTTTATCGGGGTGAATCACACCGCGCTGTCTCGATGTGCCTCCCATACTGCTGCCGACCTGGTCGCTTCCGGCGTTGACACCCACGTCGACGCCGCCCTAAGTGTTCGCCGGTCGAGGAGTGGCAGGCCGATAAGGGTGCTCCGTCGCCCACATGGCACGGATGCCAGCCTCGACGACCGCCCAGGGGATGTCCCCGTACTCACGCGCCTCATGGCGTTTCCTTGATTCCTCAAGCCGTGCCTCCAGGGTGTCCACCACCCCCGTGTCACCTACGGCGCCTACCATGGTGACTACCGCACAGCTGCTGGCAAACGAACACAATAGGTAAGTGACTACCAAGTCGACTAGACTGAAAGGTAAGTCGGGTGCCGTCCACGCTCACCGCACCATGCGGAGATAACTACTACAATGGGAGCTAGACTACGGGCTAGGCACAGGTGCTCGTGTGATCTCTGCGTTCATCCACTTAGTCGTTTGTTCGTGCTTACACTACTTGCTGGTTCACAGGGAAAGTTGGCAAGAGTTTCACTAGCAAAAGTTCACAACAATGGTACAATGGAGCTGGCAAGACTAGACTACATCAGAGCTAGCATGCAAGCAAGTCTACTGCCAGCACAGCATGGTCGACCGCGTGCCAGCACGACTTGGTCGACCGCGCTCCAGTAGTGCAGAGTCGCGGCTTGCCAATGCTGCAAGTCGACGGCGTGCCAACGTCGCAGGTTGACGGCGTGCCAACGTTGCTCCCGCAGGACAGCAGCGCACCCGCTTCGCAGGTGCTCGTAGATGATTGGCGTGCACTGCCTCGTCGCCTGCACAGCGCACACACCTAGCCAACATCGTGCTGATGACTGCTTCTGATCAGCCACTTCAACCTCGAGATACCACCACCAAGGTCGGTCTCGCCAAAACCACCTGGGCGACCGTCGCACTCTTCCGCAGAACCTCGTCACCCAGGTAACCTGGTCGACTGGGCAACCATACCGACAAGCTGCTCCTGTATGTGCCCGTCGACCTCCCAAGTCGACGGTCACCTTCAGTCGACCTCACCAGGTCGACCACTACCCCTGGTCGACCAGCTCCAGGTCGACGTCACTCCTGGTCGACCAGCTCCTCGTCGACCAGCACAGTTGTCAGCCGACCACCCAAGTCGGCTACCCGAAGTCGGCGTCACCAAGTTGATGCCCTCCTACTCGACGCCCAGCAGCTCGGCGTCCTGAATCCCTCTGTCGAGGTCGACGGCAGCCCCTCCTTCGTCGACCACCATTCAGTCGACCACTAAGTCGACCAGCAGGCCTGGTCGACCAACCACCAGGTCGACCAGCAGTCTTGTCAACCTATCACCCAAGTCGGCTGCCCCAGGTTTACGTCACCAAGTCGACGCCCTCCGCAGGTCGACTTCCCAGGTCGACCACCCGAAGCCGGCGCCGTCCCGAAGTCGGCGCCCTTGCAGTGGCTCCCATGCAGGTCGACCAACCTCGTCGACCAGCTCGCCCACTGCTGCAGGTCGGCTGCACCCCTACACCCGACCACAAAGTCGGCTCCGCCCAAGCGAGGACGGGGCCAACACACAACTCCCGTTGACATCGATTGTGGCGCCCGACCCCATGGCTCGTACAAATGTCCATGTCATGGCTCTTACTAGGATTTGAGCCCATCTGATGTTTTGATGAAAAAAAAAAAACAAAAAAGAATCCCAAATCAGGAAAATCAGGCGAAAATCCCGTGCGAGCCTGATTTTTCAGACGAAAGAAATCTCGCAAGTCTGAATACCAGCACAAGATTGCTAGTTAAGCTAGGTAAAATCGAAATGAAAACAATATTTTAGATGAACTAGAACACTTCGATGGAACTTTGAGACGAAAAGTTATATGTGGTATGAAAAATCAGATAGATTAAAATTCTTCGTCTTTTAAAACTAGGGTCACACGCAACACAAGTGTTTTGCAGTAGACAGTGAAAAATTGGATGTGACTGGTTGGCGAGGTAAAAAGTTTGAAGACGGGTGTGTCAGAATCACTAGGCAAGAATGGTGCATTGAATGAAACAGTTGGGTACAAGTAGCAAACCCTAGTTGGGGTTGTACCCCATATTGGCTACCCCACTACAGCCTACCAACATATAACACATTACAATTTAACACACCCCCATAGGCAAAGTGGGGGAGAACAAAGGGTCACAAGACCAGTCCAGCAAAGCAACGCAAGCCCAGGGTGGATCACAACGTCACCACACTCCGAGCACAAGCAAAGGCCACAAGGCCAGTTCACATGCAATGCTAGATATAGTACAAGACAAGCAATACAGTGATCAAAACCTAGCAAGCAAGCAAAAAGATATATATAAAGTACAGTACAAAGAATGTCAAGCAGTGAGCAAGTGAGGAAACGTGGACACAAGGCCTAAAGAAGTACAGTGCCGCTGATGATCACTAGGCGGGAGCGCCTTGGTGAAGATATCAGCAGTGTTGGCCTTCGAGTCCACGTACACAAGCCGAAGCTGACCGCGCTGCTGAAGCTCTCGAGCAAGAAAGTAGCGAAGAGCAATGTGCTTCGTCCTGTGCTCCAGTCTGTGCTCCTGACACAAGGCAAGAGCCGCCTTGTTGTCACCGTACAGAACTGGAGGAGAACTAGGCCGCTCTCCCAAGTCAGTCAGCAGGTAGGTGAGCCAGCGTAACTCCTGTGCAGCCATGGCTGTGGCGTAGATCTCAGCCTCACAACTAGAGCCGAGAACAGAGGAAGAGCGGGTGGACCGCCACGAGACAGAACCAGAGCCAAGGCTGAAGGTGTAACCCTGTGACGACCGCTGCGTAGCCAGGTCGTCCACCCAAGAGGCGTCCGAGTGACCAGTGAGGACAACTCTGTCACGTCCTCCAAGCACCAGCCCCATGCCTGATGTACTGCACAGGTAACGCAGCACCCTCTTAGCAGCCTCCCAGTGCTCTCGCCTGTGTCTCCCAGGCGCAACGTAACGAGCAAGGATGCTAAGAGGGTACGCGAGGTCAGGTCGCGTGCAAGTCATCAGGTACATGAGGCAGCCTACAAGCTCTGGGTACAGGCCACTCGGCTCTACGGACTCGTCCGAAGGTGGAGCTGAGAGCGAGTGGCTGGTAGCCAGAGGTGTGGCCTGTGGTGAGGAGAACTGGAAGCCGAAGCGCTGAAGGACCTGCTGCACCATGTGTGACTGAGTCAGGGTGATGGTGCGGCGAGCTCTGTCCCGGGTGATCTGCAAGCCAAGGTAGCTACGCAGTTCACCCAGGTCAGTGCAGGTGTGTCTCTTCTGCAGCTCCGACTTCACACGAGCGAGTGCCTCAGTGTCAGCAGTAGCAAAGACCAAGTCGTCGACGTACACGAGGATGTAGAACGGCGGCAGCGACGTGTCTGTGCGCAGAAACAGCGACGGGTCAGCAGTAGACGGCGCGAACCCAAGAGCCGCAAGTGTAGTCCTCAGTGTGTCGTGCCACTCACGTGGCGCCTGGCGGAGACCGTAGACTGGCCGGCGGAGACTCCACTGGGTACCAGGGGGAAACGACCCAGTAAAGCCAGGTGGGCGGCGCAGCCAGATCTCCTCGTGCAAGCTGCCCTGCAGGAACGCTGTGCTGAAGTCAAGAGAGTGAAGCTCGTAGTCACGCTGAGCAGCAACGTGCAACAGAACCCGAAGAGTGGTCATCTTCGGGGTGGGGGAGAAGGTCTGGAAGAAGTCGACCCCCTGACGCTGACTGAAGCCTCTAGCAACGTAACGAGCCTTGAAGACAGGCGGAGAACCTGGCGGCCGCTTCACCCTGAAAATCCACATGCCATCGACGATGTTCGCCCCAGGAGGGGGAACCTCGTCGACGTAGGTGCCTGTGGACTTCCAGGATGCCATCTCTGCGTCCATGGCTGTCTGCCACTGAGAGGAGTAGGGACCCGAGATCGCCTCTGCGTAAGTGCGCGGAGTGGGGATGTCTAGTGCATCCGGGTCTCCCTCAGGGGCAAGCAACCAGGCCACGAGATGAGGTACAGCAGCCGCAAGAGAGTCAAAGTCCTCCTGCCTGTCCTCAAGGACGTCCGTGCCAAGAGCACACTCACCCCCGACGGACGGAGGACAGACAGACGTAGACTCTGACTCAGCGACAAGGCTAGCAGCGTAGTCTAGACGACAGGCAGCAGCAAAGTCAACCAACTCAGCGACCAGAGCAGACGCAGCCGAGGACTCAAAGGTGGGGTCAGTGACAACAGTAGCAAGGAGACGCGTGACTGTAGGGTGCTCAGCGCGATACCGGTCAGACTCAGGGTCCGGAACGGCAGGCAACGAGGACGCAGGAGGAGACGGTAGAGGGACACGCCGAGGAGCAGTAGAGGGACGCAGAGTCATGTAGTGAGTGCCTGGGACAGGAGGAGGACGCTCACGACGGACACGACTACCAGTGCGAGCAGGACGAACAGGCGACACAGGACGAGACTCAGGCTCACGACGCTCTGTAAGACCTCCTGTGGGACCAGTATAAGGAGAGGGAGCAGGGAGAGGCGAGGCAGGCGGTAACTGTGACTGCGGCTGGACAGGCGGAGGACACTCTACGGAGGGAGGAGGACAAGGAGGAGGAGCCTGCCCAAGAACCTGCTGAAGGAGCGGTACGAAGTACGGTCGCGGCCGCGCAGCGTCTCCAGAAGCAGAAGGGACTCCAGCGGCCGGGTCCTCAGCACCAGTAGGAGCTCCAGCGTCCGGGTCCACAGCACCAGCAGCAGCTCCACCAGGTGGGTCCGCAGCACCAGCAGCAGCGCCACCCCCAGAGTCGGCAGCTCCAACTCCGCTAGCACCGCCAGCGCCAGAGTCCCCAGCTCCAGCAGCTCCAGTCGCAGTGCTCCCAGAATAGCCAGTCCCGGCAGCTCCAGTACCCCCAGTACGAGCACCCCCAGGACGAGCAGCTCCAGTACCCCCAACTCCAGCCGAGCCACTAGGACGGCGAAAGCGTCGGACGTACCAGTCACGAAGCTGCTGCGGTGTGAGAGACTGCTCAGCACCCCGAACCGGAGCACCCCCAGACGCAGTAACCCGAGGCTCCGTAGGCTCAGTAGCAGCACCCCCAGGCTCAGTACCCCCAGGCTCAGCACCCTCAGTCGCAGCACCCCCAGGCTCAGCACCCCCAGGCGGCAAACTCTCAGGCACAGTACCCTCAGCTCCAGCACCCTCAGTCCCAGCACCTGCAGCCCCAGCACCCCCAGGCCCAGCACCCCCAGGCTCAGCACCCCCAGGCTCAGCACTCCCAGCAGCACCACCCGCAGCAGCACCTGAGTCACCTGTGACCTCGACAGGCTCAGCGACGGGAGGAGGGTCTACCTGAGAGACACCTGAAGGAGCAGGACCCTGAGGGGGAAGGGGGTCTACCGGAGGGGGACCAGGAGCAAGGAAAAGCGGCGGGGGAGGGAGGGGGGCAGTACGGTAGGGGAAGAGACGGTAAAAAGGGACCGACTCGTCAAAGGTGACGTCCTGAGAGGCGAAGACCCGGCGCGAGGTGGGGTGGTAAAACTGCCAACCAGGCGCGTCAGGGACAAAGCCAAGGAAGACACAGGGAAGCGTGCGGGAGGAGAGCTTGTCCGCGGACGTATCGCGGACAAGGGCACGAGCACCCCACACCCGGAAGCGCGACGCATCGCCAACCTCCCCCGTCCAACGCAGTGTGGGCGAGGTCTCCGGCAAGGAGACACGGGGCCAGAGGTTGAGCTGATGCGCGGCGTACCGGACAGCAAACGGCCACAGAAAATGGGGAGCCGCCGCGTGGACCAAGGAGGTACGAGCGATCTCCATGACCAGGCCAATGCGGCGCTCAGCTACCCCATTCTGCTGTGGGGAGTCCGGAAGCGTGAAGGTCTGCTCGATGCCCTCTGCCTGACAGAAGGTCCTCAGAAGATCGGAGGAAAACTCACCACCTCTGTCAGAGTGCAGACGCAGGACAGGAAGATCCGTCCGGAAACGGCGGCGGAGCTGGAGACGAACCGTGCGGATCCAAGGGATCAGAACAGCAGGGACCTCACCCTTGGTGCGCAAGGGGAAGACCGTGGTGTAACGCGAGTAGTCGTCAACAACCAGCAGAAAGTACCGCTCACCGCCCTGACCACGAACGCGGGCTGGGCCCCACACGTCCAGGTGGAGGGTCTCCAGAGGAGCCTCTGTCGGGGGGAACGAGGAGGAGTGAGGAGCGGCGCGCTGCCGCCCCTCGACGCAAGGAAGGCAAGGCGGCGCAGGCGAGGCAGGGAGGGGAGGGAGGGACCTGGGAAGACCGGACACAAGGAGGCGACGGTGCATGCCACGAAGGCGTGGCAAGGAGGGGTGACCCAGGCGGTGGTGCCAGAGAAGAGTCTGGTGCGACAGGGAACGACACTCACAGGCGTGGGCCACCAGACCTGACGCAGACACCTGACCGACAGCAGCTACCTGGGGAGACGCAGTGGTCAGTGTGTAGAGACTCGACCCCGGCCGACGGGTGAACGTAGCCAGGTGACGGCCAGTCCTGGAGCACGTGCAGATCGCCACACGCTGTCCGCCAGGGGTAAAGGTGTCAACCCACTGATCCTGGAGGACAGCGTTGCTCACCAGGTTCGTCGAGAACGAGGGGAGGTGGAAACCCGACAACGAGCCAGACGGAACCGCCGGACAAGGGAGGACAGTGGTGGACTGGGCAAGGACTGGGCCCCCAGAGGGGTCAGCCAAGGAGACTGGGACCGGTGCAGGAAGCGGTGTGAGCTCAGTACTGTCACGAAAGAAGCAACGGGAAGCACCTGAGTCAAGGGTGAAGGTGTGACAGGCCTCAGCCGGTGCGGTACCTGAGAGAGGAGTCTGTGTGGGTGCTGTACCTGAGAGAGCAGACTCGAAACCAGCCGGGACAGCACTGGGGGGAGCAAGTACAGGGGGTACCATACCAGAGAGAGCAGACTCACTAGTACCCAGGGCAGCGGGCTCTATACCTGGGTCAGGCGGCACACACAAGTAACAGTCTCCCTCAGCACTAACAGTCAATGCATACATGGCAGCAATAATAGCATCATAGTCAAGAGCAAAGACATCAACACCAGCCCTCATGAGCTCAGCCCAGCGGGGGCGCTCAACATCCGCACCCATCTCCTCACGCCAAGCGTCGTCAAGGCGGGAGAAGCAGCGGTACGGGGTGTGGAACCTCCCACACGTCTGTCCCTTGCGGTCACCTGTGCGAATGACATAAGAACAGCGGGCACTGGCCCCCGACGTCCCACGCTGAGCAAGCCACTCACGAAGCTGCTGGGTCGTCTGGGGACGCTGCTGCTGCTGGGAGCTCTGGCCCGAGCCAGTGCCTCCACTCCGACCTCCGCCGCCACCACTACCACCGCTCCGACCGGCACCGCCACCACCGCCACCACCGCCACCGCCGCCACCGCCGCCGCCGCCACTACTGCCACTGCTTCCTCCGCCGCCCCCGTCTCCACCACCGACCCCACTCCCACCAGCGCTCCCGCCACCGCTCCCTCCAGCACCGCCTCCCCCCCCACCTCCCCCACCTCCTCCCCCCCCAGTGCCACCACCACCACTTTTGCCCCCCTTGCCCTTGCCGGTGCGGCGCCTCCCACCAGGAGTAGAAGCAGCGCCAACAGACTCAGCACCAAGGAAGTCAACAGCAGCAGCAGCAGCGTAGGAGGGAGCGAGGGGAGAGGGAGAACACCCCTCAAAGATGGGGGTGCGAGGAGCGCCACGAGCAGCACCGACAGCTACAATGCTCTTTTCGGCCGCGAGCAGGTGCTCCTCTAGGAGGGCGACTGTGAGCTCAGTGGGACAGCGAGCAAGGAAGTGGTCTCGAACTGAGCGGAGGGTGTCAGGGAGACGAGTGACTATAAAGTGGAGTGTCCAGTACAGTGGAGGGGGGTTCTTAGCGCAGAACTCGGTGGGAAGGGCGGCACGCAGGCGAGCATCACTAGTGCGAAGGTGGGTGATAAGGTCGGCGACTGTAGTAAAGGTGGACAGATCGGGGAACAGGTACGGCAGCATGAGGCGGCTAAGCTCGGCTGTGGCAGGCGAGGAGTAGCGAGCGACGACAGCGTCGTACAGGGCCTTAGCGGATTTGCAGTCGCCAAAATGCTCTAGCTCAGCTAACGGCAGGTGACTGCGAATGGCTAGGCGAGCAGCTGCGTCACGAGTCTGCCAGTGGGAACGAACACTAAGCTCAGCTGTGGCAGGAGGGGCAGGCGCAGCACCAGACGCGTAGTCATAGAGCGACACATGCTCCTTGCTATCGCTCAGGAGGAACAGCTGCAGGTCATCTAGCCAAGCGGTGAACCGCACAGGGCGGCCCTCAGCATCGAACGACAGCACGCGGATGGAAGCCATAGCGACAGTGTGACAGAGTAACGCAAGCTGCCGCAGCAGGGGAAGGCGACAGTGCACGGAAAGAGAGCAGCGGGCGAGGCTGGCGCTACGGGCAGGCGGCGCTGCAAGCGGTCAGCGCGACAGGAGGGCGACGCTGCGAGTGGGCAGCGCGGCGGACGGGCCGGGAAGCGGGCAGCGCGGCGGGCAGGCGGCGCTGCAAGCGGGCAGCACGGCGGGCGGGCGACGCTGCGAGGCGGGCGGGCCGCGAAGCGGGCAGCGGGCGGGCGGGCGGGCTGCGAAGCGGGCAGCGGGGCGAGCGGGCTGCGATGCGGGCGGGCCGCGAAGTGGGCAGCTAGCGGGCGGGCGGGCTGCGAAGTGGGCGGGCCGCGAAGCGGGCAGCGGGGCGAGCGGGCTGCGAGGCGGGCGGGCCGCGAAGCGGGCAGCGAGCGGGCGGGCGGGCTGCGAAATGGGCAGGCCGCGAAGCGGGCAGCGAGCGGGCGGGCGGGCTGCGTAGTGAGCGGGCCGCGAAGCGGGCAGCGAGCGGGCGGGCGGGCTGCGAGCGGGCGGCTCGGCGAGGGGCGCGCGAGGGCGCTAGTGAGGGGCGCGCGAGGGCGCTAGCAAAGGGGCGCGCGAGGGCGCTAACGAAGGGGCGCGCGAGGGCGCTAACGAAGGGGCGCGCGAGGGCGCTAACGAGGGTGCGCGCGAGGGCGCTAACGAGGGGCGCGCGAGGGCGCTACGAGGCTAGGGCACGGGGTAGCGTGGTAACCGCATGCGAGCGGTGGTGGGCCCTTAAAAAAAAAAACGGTCGGTAGGTCCTAGGGACCTCCTGCTCTGAATACCATGTCAGAATCACTAGGCAAGAATGGTGCATTGAATGAAACAGTTGGGTACAAGTAGCAAACCCTAGTTGGGGTTGTACCCCATATTGGCTACCCCACTACAGCCTACCAACATATAACACATTACAATTTAACAGGGTGAAGTGAGGGGTGCGAAGCGAACGCAAATCGTTGGGTGTTCTCGAACCTTATAGGCTTGGAAACCTGGTTTGGAGCCAAACCCTAAACACCTCAAACTCATTGAAAGTCACATGTACGCAAATCTTTTTTTTGCAATTGCTCGTGGGGCAATGAAGGGGTTGAGTTTCCAAACAAACCAGAGACAACTTCGCCTTCAGTAACTAGATAATCTAGCAACAATTGTTTTGCAGTTGATGGTTGTTTTGCTTATATGAGACCATGGCTTCAAATCAGATGAAGCAAAAAATCATGTGTGTTCAAATTTTAACATCATACAAATTTGGTCTGTTAACAACAGCCCTGGTCCATAACCAATCGTGGCAACTTTATCATCCTAAATTCTTAAGGTGAAGCAAACGTTCGTGAATCTCCTCGACCCCACCTCGAAATATCATGCACGTGCATGACGGTCCACTAAAGAACGTCGTCGTGAACAAAAGATCATGAAATAGCAGTCGTCGCATCATGATCCTACACGCGTCACCAAAATTGCGTCCGCATCAAATATGAAACGCGCGCCAAACATTTTCGTGCCAGCCTAAACAGCACAGAGGTCCAATATACAAGCAAAGAGACAAAACCACTGATACATGTATTGTCACAACGTTGTTGTTACAATTTCGTACTTGAAAACCACCTAGCACTCCAACTGTATGATAAATAACACCTAATGACACCATCTAGCCGACTAACTCCCATACACCAACAATTGGCCGCCACAAACACGAAATCACATTTAGGTCGATTCATTTGAGGAGGTTCAGTCACCCTATCTGCACTGCGAGGGCGGTCTACGGAAGTGAGGCAGATGCGCAATCGGTCGTGTCGCGTTATTTTGCGAGAAAAAACAAACGGGTCATTCCTTCTAATTTCTAAATTTGACGCGGTTAAATTAAACATACTTGTTGGTTGCCCTAAACATAATTGTTGGTTACCCTAAACATAATTTGTAATGGATATACATTCATTACAGTAGAGGCTGCTCCTAGCGAGGACAGCCCCGAGCACTTCGCGTCAGGATGGCTCGGCCTACACTTTTGCACCGAACCAATTCAGAGTCGCCCCGCACCAATCGTGACATTTCCGAGCCACGCATACCTAGAGGTTCTCGCCTAGCTAGTTTCGCCCTATATATTCTTGTTTCCTTCATTGTTTCCTCATTCTGTAATCACGTTCTCTTTATAGAAGTCTTCCGCGCACTCTGTTTAGTACAACTCATAACACTTGGTATCAGAGCTACTTTACTGGCTTCCCCGTTTTTTATAGAGTATTACCCCTCGGGGGGAAGGGGGGGGGGGGGGGGGGACAGGGAAGGATGCCGTAGTGACAAGTTCAATGCAGTAGCGAGCCAGGAGAACGGATAGTTGCTCCTAGCGGCCATGTTTTTACGGGCGCTCCTGCGACACCGACGGATCCTTGCCCTCGATGGTCGAGATGGACCGTGGCCTCCCTCCCCCCGGGTGGCGGTAGCTTTTGCTATCGTCGCATTTAATGCGTGACTTAACAGTATTCGTTTCATCATTTTTGGATTTAATTTGTGTGGCAGCTGACGTCGACAGGATCTCCGTCAGTGGACGTCCAAAGATGTCGGAAGCAAGACGTGGTGTGAGTAGCGTCGGCACGCGGTTAATAACTGCGTACAAAATCTTCGGAGTGGACTGCATGCAGCAAGTGGCGCCAAGCTTCTGCGTCACATTGTGCATGAGTCCGTTGGAAGTCTTCAGCAAGTGGCGTGGCGTCACTGTGCGCGAAGATTTCGGGTAGCAGCACGTGGAAAACGACTGTTGCTCGAGCAACCAGGCGCAATGTGTGATTTGCGTCGAAAAAACCGACGGCGAGGAGAGGCGGCATGGCGACTGCACGAAGAAAGCGGGGGTCTACCGTCGTCCCGCCCGGGTGCGGCAGGTGTTGATGCAGGAGGGTGCGTCGTGGACGGTTTTCGGCAGAGCGGCAAAGTGTGGGACAGAAGTTGTTCTTCAAACCACCAAAAAGTTCGGAAAAAGCTTGGGTGACTATTGTTCCTGGCACAATAATAATCGTCGAAAATTTTGGAGCAACAGCAGCCGATTGTGCACTTCAGGCGGCACAGTTCCCTCCGGCCATAGGTACCCGTGTTTGCAGACAGCCCAGTACACCACGGAACAACAATTCGGCGCAGCGTTTAGACCCGCGATTTTCGGGGGTTCTACCGGCTACAATAAACGGAATTGCGACTAATACGGGTCCGGCGAGAGAAACGGGTTCCGACTTCCGGTGGCGAGAAAACGACCTATCGCGACGACTTTTTGCTGAGCGGCGGTGTCAGAGGGAGCTCCCTACCGACCAAAGTCTACCAACGTTTCACGTACCTCACACCAACATCACAAAAACCCTATGCCAAGTTTGGACGAATTTTGATTGCGATTGTCTTCGCGTAAAAAAATCCGGACCCAATTTCGACCGACGGTTGGAGTCATTTGATAGGAGCTCCGACACACATCTCGCGACAAGGCTTGGCTCGGGTCAAGTTCCAAATTGGCACGCGTGCTTTTCCGGAAGACATTCGCGCGCAATCCGTTTTGGTGCAATTTCGTGACCAGATCATTTAAATATAGATTTTAGTTTTGTTTTATTTATGGACTAGAGGATTTCAGAATTACATTCAATATTCCGGTTTACAGCAACCATTATTCAGCATTGTAACAACAAGCAGTTTTAACACCTAGTGAAATAGCCTACTCAATGGTGGGCCCTGCAAGCGCCCATTGGGCAAGAATAACATCTCCAAGGTCGCCATCGTCGATGAGGAACTTGTTCGGGAAGACGAACGCACCCGAGCTGGATCGTGTGGGATGCATCGCTCCACGACGGTAAAGTGTATCATCTGTTTGACCTTGTCACACCATTCGAAGTAGTCCGGCCTGTTTTTTTCCGGCTAGGCCGGAATTCGCTTGCGGCGCTTGTCCTGCAGAAGGGGCCACTCGATCTGCAATGTGGTGTAGGGTTGGGTGGATGGTGTATGAGGGGGGGTTACGGGTATATGCTCCAGCTGAACCAGGTGAAGACGACACATCCTACGTAACCGCAAACGCCTAAGCGACCAGGGATTTAGATGAAGTACAGGCAAGGGGTTTAGGGGATGATGCATGGGTGTAGAGACACATATCTACCTCCTTACCGAAAACAGGCCCCATGCCACCATGCGGCTCTTGAACTTGGTGAACACGACCCCGCTCCTCTTGAAGGAGAGCTTGAACGCATAAGCAAACAAGGGGTTGCTGAAGGGTGTTCCGGTGGCCTTGTCAAAGTGCCAGTTGAGGGCCCACTGTTCTGCATTTTGGAGGGAACGTATGGGTTGGAAAGGGGGTGCAGATAGATCAGGTGGGGGGGTGAGAGACAGGGTCAGAGTACCACGACACGGTTATTTGTAGCTACTGACTGGCTTATGGGCAGGGGGATATGGTGTGTTTGAGACGCACATACCATCTCTGTACTCCGCCAGGAGTTGCTCGTCGTTGAACCACTTCTTTGGGTGTAGCTCAGTGGGCAGGCAATCCACCGCATTGGCGTAATCAAGGAGACCCATGCCGGCGTACGTTGCTGGCCTGAGGGTGGTGTTGATTGTTGACCTGGTTGATGACATCTGGTGGTTGAAGACACCCATGGTTGACTTGTCGTTGTGCAACCACAGCAGCTTCATTGACTCTAGCCCTTTGGCAGACAAGTGGACAGCGAACGCCTCGAACACTTCCTCCGGTGCAGGGTAATACTGAATTTTCTCCGGGGGGTTCAGAAACAGGAGCTGAGAGCACACTAAGTAGGCTTTGTTCTGCGCAGGGGTGTGGGGTTTACAACACGACACGGGGAGAGAGAAACCATCAGTTATGACTGTGGCCGCGTGACCACAGGATGGACTGTGGGAACTTTCCACGTCACACCCTCCACTATCCGCCACGTCACCAGCAACCTGGCCCACGTGCCACGTCACACCCACCCACCCCATGCCACGTCACCCCCCACCCACCTGACACGTGTCGCATCGTCACGCGCCGCTCCCGTGTAACCTTCCAAGCCGCCACGTCAGCCCCAAGCCACACATCCCGCCACGGCACACCCTCCTGCATCTGCCACGTCAGGGAACAACCAGCCCCATGTGCCACGTCACACTCACCCACCCCATGCCACGTCACCCCCCACCCACCTGACACGTGTCGCGTCGCCACGCGCCGCTCCCGTGTAACCTTCCAAGCCGCCACGTCAGCCCCAACCCTCACATCCCGCCACGGCACACCCTCCTGCATCCGCCACGTCAGGGAACAACCAGCCCCACGTGCCACGTCACATCCACCCACCCCATGCCACGTCACCCCCCACCCACCTGACACGTGTCGCCTCGTCCCGCGCCGCTCCCGTGTAACATTCCAAGCCGCCACGTCAGCCCCAAGCCACACATCCCGCCACGGCACACCCTCCTGCATCCGCCACGTCAGGGAACAACCAGCCCCACGTGCCACGTCACACTCACCCACCCCATGCCACGTCACCCCCCACCCACCTGAAACTCCTCGCCCCGTCATGCGCCGCTCCCTTGCATCCGTTCAACACCACCACGTCATATCTCAACCATCACCTTTTTTGCCACGTCACACGCCCTTGCGTCCGCCGCGTACACCAACAACCCACCCTACTGGCCACGTCACACTCAGGTCCGAAAGAGCCACGTCAGCCCCCACCCACCTGTGGAGCCGCGTGTCGTCCTGCACCGCTCCCGCGCACCCTTTCCAACCGCCATGTCATCCCCAACCCTGCCCTGGTTGCCACGTCAACCCCAACCCGCCACATACCGGGAATGGGTTTGTCTCCTGCAGCACAAGCACACGCGCCCTGTCCACGGCACTCATCGGCGGCGGGGTACCAGCCATAGGCACCACTGCAGTCCCCCCGGCATAGCTGGCAGTTGCTCCACGACGCAGGCCGAGCTGAGCAAACATGGCGTACATCTCAGACCGTAGCTGCTGGAACTCGTCTCGTGTAACAAATTGCCCGTGCTCTGCACCTTCGCCCAGCGCATCCATGACATCCGGAAAAGGGTGTGTAGAAACCCCTCTCTGGCCAAGGGGATCAACGTCTCAAGCAGCAGTCCCGTGTGCCCTCACATTATCACACTGGCAGGAAAAGGGAAGCTCAGGGAAGGGATTGGCAGAAGTGCTTGGTTGATGCCCGCGCGATGGACCAGCGAGGGGGGAGACCGCCCTGCCCCGGACAGGAGAAGCGTGTAGTGGCCGAAATGTCAACGGGAGTTGGTTGTTTGCCCCGTCCTCGCTTGGGCGGAGCCGACTTTGTGGTCGGGTGTAGGGGTGCAGCCGACCTGCAGCAGTGGGCGGGCTGGTCGACGAGGTTGGTCGACCTGCACGGGGAGCCACTGCATGGGCGCCGACTTCGGCGCCAACTTCAAGTGGTCGACCTGGGACGTCGACCAGCCCTTCTGGTCGACCTGGGACGTCGACCAACCCCTTCTGGTCGACCTGGTTGGTCGACCAGGCCTTCTGGTCGACCAGGAGTGACGTCGACCTAGATCTGGTCGACCAGGGAGTAGTGGTCGACCTGGGGAGGTCGACTGGAGGTGGCCGTCGACTTGGGAGGTCGACCGGAAGTGGTCGTCGACCTGGGTGGTCGACGGGCACGCACTGGAGCCTCTGGTCGACCTGGTTGCAAGGTCGACCAGGTTACCTGGGTGACGAGGTGCTGCGAAGGCTTGCGATGGTCGCCCAGGTGGTTTTGGCGAGAACGACCTCGGTGATGGTATCCCGAGGTCGACGTGGTGCATCAGATGCAGTCGTCAGCACGAGGTGGACTTGGTGTGTGCGCTGTGCAGGTGACGAAGCAGTGCACGCCAATCATCTACGAGCACCTGCGAAGCGGGTGCGATGCTGGGCTGCAGGAGCAACGCTGGCACGCCGTCGACTTGCGCTGTTGTGACGCCGTCGACCTGCAGCGTTGGCAAGCCGCGTCCTTGCACTGCTGGAGCGCGGTCGACCAAGTCGTGCTGGCACGCGGTCGACCATGCTGCGCTGGCAGTAGACTCCCTTGCATGCTAGCTATGATGTATCATTGTTGTCAACTTTCTCTAGTGAAACTCTTGCCAAATTGCCTTGTGAACTAGCAAGTAGTGTGCGCACTAGGAAAACGACTAAGGACCAACGAACGCAGAGATCACACGAGCATCCGTGCCTAGCCCGTAGTCTAGCTCCCGTTACTAGAGTTATCTCCGCACGAAATGGGTAAGAGGGAGAGGCGAGTGGGGAGTGCGTGACGGGGGCTGGTGGAGGGGATTCGGATTCCTCTCCTGTAGCCGCGCCGGGTGCAGTCGCAGCGACTTTGCTCGGGCCGGAGTATGGCGTGAAGAACCTTGGTGCTCCTGTGGATAGCGGTGCCACACTCGCTCTTCCGGCCCCTTTCGTTAGCTGCATCCGTTGCACGCTTACCGGTGGCCCAATGCCTGTAACACGGGGGGCTGAGAGTCACACGGAGGATGAGCACGGAGATGGTGTCTGTAATGTACATTTGGACACATGCACGCAAACGAGTAACCGCATGATTCTAACATGGGTGTAGCTGGGAACTGTAGTGTATAGTCACGCCTTACCCGGTTTAGCCGATTCGTCAACCTTCTCCTTCCCTGCGGCGGGGAAACACGGGTGGAACACGGTGTTGTTAGGGTCTGTTCATCACAAACCACGGCAGCTATGCCATGCGTTTGTGACACGTTGCTTACCTCGTTGCTGTCCCTTCGGTTTTGCTGCCTGCTCCTTATCGTTGCCCCCTTTCCGCGGTGTGCTTCGGCGGGTGCTGCCTCGTTTACGGGCAGGTTCCTTCTTTGCCGAACCTACAGGTACCCCTTTCGCGCACCCTCCCTTTCCTTCTCCATCGCCTTTAGCTCCCAGCCTCCCTTGCTTCCTTCCATCCCGGGCAGTTTCGACCTTCACTTTACGCGCCTTCGATTTGCCCGCTGGTCCGCCACGCATTGCGTCAACCGCCCCGCGTTTCCGGGATTGACCAGACCGGCCCCCCACCTTCCCTGTGCCACTCCCCCGTCTGCCTCGCGCGCCCCGTCCTTTCCCTGCCGGCTCCTCCTCCTCCTCGTCCCCATCCGCCCCTTCCTCCACCTCCTCTTCCTCCACGTCGTCCTCCTCCTCCTCATCCTCCTCCTCATCCTCCTCCTCCTCCTCTTCCTCCTCCTCCTCCTCCTCCTCCTCCTCCTCCTCCTCCTCCTCCTCCTCCTCCTCCTCCTCCTCATCCTCCTCCTCGTCCTGCCCCTCCTCCTCCTCCTCATTCTTTTCCTCCTGATCCTCGTCGTCCCCCTCATCGTCCTCCTCCTCGTCCTCATCCTCATCCTCATCGTCCTCCTCCTCCTTCTCCTCGTCGCCATCATCCTCCTCCTCCTCCTCATCATCGTCGTCCTCCTGCTCATCCTCGTCCTTTTCTTCCTCCCCTGCATCCTCGTCCTCCTCCTCCGCATCCTCCTCGGCCTCCTCCTCCCCATCCCCCTCGTCCTCAACATCCGCTTCACCAGGGCCTTCTTTGCCGCGCTTCGGCCTCTTCCCCCTCGAGGCTTGCTTGCCCCTCCGTCCGCTAGATGGTTTCCGCGGACCGGGTCGGCCCTTTTGCCGCAAAGCATGATCTGTCGCCAAGCCACTTGGCTCCGTGGTGCCTCGCGTTGTCCCAACTTCAGCACCACCGGCGTCGTCACCGCTGGCTGTCGTCTGCCTCCTCTTTGCGCGTATGGGGATGTCCTCGGCCACGGGGGTGTCATACTCCTCCTCCCCATCGCTCTTCCTCTGCCTACGCCTCCCGCGTCCCCCAGAGGGAGGAGATCCACCGACGTCGGCAATGTCGTGTTTCGGCTCCTCCGTGCAATCGTGCGCAGCATCCTTCTCCTTATCTATCACTGCAGCAGATACTTCGACCACGGGCGGGGGGAGCAGCGTCATATGTTGCTGTGATGCCTCTGCCACGGACACCACAGTTGCGGCCTGGTCGTCGCTGGGAGAGTCGCCGTGCTTTCCTCCAGTCGCCAAGCCCTCTCTGTCCCCCGGCCGGACGGCAACACTCACGCCGCCACGCCCAGGGTCTTCGTTCCCGCCGATGGTGCCGTCGTCGGAAGGACCGGGCTCGAGGGCAGCAGTGGCAACACCCGCATCGCTCTTCACGGCCGAAACACGCTTGCGTGCCGTTGGTTGCTTCCCCTTGTCCTCCGCCTTCTTCCCGGACTTCTTCTTTCCCACCTCGGCCTTTTTCCCCGCCGCACGTTTCCTTTGATTGGTTTGCGCGGCGGCTGCTTTAGTAGCCCTAGATCTGGCCCCGCCCTCTTGGTCGGTCTGAATCGACTTCGAGAAGGTTCTGTTCGGGACGCTTCGCGACCCTCGGAACATTCGCGTAACACCTGGGTTACCTGCCTTGTGTCGAGCCTATATATAGCCTTGTGTTGTACCCAGGTGATCATTCAATTCAAACTCTCTTTTCTGAGCTTGATCCTAGATCCTCACACTTGGTAATCATAGCCCATTTACACGCGAAGTTTTTTCGACCGCTAAAACCCAGTCTTCAAAAACCGCGGGGGCGACGCAGTTAAACATCGATTTCGGGTACGTAAAACCGGTTCCGTGTTTTTTGCTCCCCCTCGATTCGTTTTTTTGGACGCGCTAATGTCAGGCATGGAGGGCCAAGGCGACAACTACGCGACCACGAGCGACATCGCGAGCCTCCGCACCGACATGGAGCAGACGCAGGCGACGCTTCGTCGACTCGAAGCCCTTCTGACAAACCAACCAGGCTTCGCCACCGCAGCAGTAGCGATCGTAGCGAATGCAGCACCGACAACTCCAGCAGCAGTGGCGACACCGACATTTCACGGACCGATGGCACCACTGTCGCCGAACCTCGAAGCAGCACGACCGAGGCTCCCTGAAGCGTTCGATCCAAGCGTGAAGGGATCCGACGTCCGGCGATTCGTGGCCACCCTCGAAATTTACTTCGAGGCCATTGGCTGTTCGACCTTGACATATGACGCAGCAAGAATTCGGCTCGCAGCGACACTGTTACGTGGACCGGCACTCGAGTGGATCTACAACACTGACGTGGCCCGCGGGGAGAAATCGTGGGCGCAGTTTCGGGCAGACCTCATCGATTGAACGTTTCGAACCCATTAATACGACCTACATGGCGCGGCAACAAATTCATCGGCACAAGCAGTACAGTAGTGTAGCACAGTACACGCAGCAGATGGAGCTACTGTTCAACCGCATTCCCGACCTGACCGAAGGCGAAAAAATCCAGGCGTACACAGAAGGGTTAAAATTGGAGATTCGGCGGCAGGTGATCGCGGCGAATTACAACAGCTACAGGGACATCGTGCGTGCAGCCGAGCGATACGACGCGCTGACCCGAGGTCAACCCGAAACACGACGTTTCGCGCCGAACCGTACATTCGGCACGGAGCGATCGTCAACCCCCACGTTTGCCGAACCGATGGATATCGACAAATTTGACGCGAAGCAGCAGTCGGCGAAATGCGAATTTTGCGGCGCAGCAGGGCATCAAATTTTGTCGTGCTACAAAATGAAGAAAGCACGTGCGGCACTCCGGGACGGTAACAGTGGAGCGCCCTCGAAGTCAAAAAACGGCAGTGGCCAGTAGCCGCGGATCGACCTGGCGATCGCGTAAAGATCCGGAAAGCAGGAAAAGGCGACGACGTGGCGACTTCGGAGCGGGTGAAAAAAGGAGAAAATGATGGCGCGAATTTAAAACGTCACGACCGGCCGGCATCAGGGGAAATCGCCGAGGCAAATGGTGACTCCGCTGAAAAAGACTCTGCACCGACCGGGAAACTCCAGCCGAACACCCACGAAAGTAAGAATTTGTTAAAAGTATCCAATAAAGATACTCTAACGAAAAATATTGCTTCTCGTGGTTTTTCAAGCCTTTGAAAAATTCAGGGGAGAATTAGAGGCCAAGAAAAAGCCTTTAGAAATTATTCAGGTACCTGAGAAGTTGGGCAAAGTATTACGGAGCGTAGAAAGGGTCATGCGTTCCGTGGAGTTAATATTCTCTCCCCGCAGCATAGTGTTAAGGCTCCCCGTTGCCCACAGGTGAAGCCTACACAGCTGCAAAGGCTTAGAGGAGACATCCAGGCTCAGGAGAAATTATACAAGCCTCGGAAAAATCCTCCTACCCCCCAGGTGAAGTTGGAAAGTGCTGAGTCAGGTATAGGAAGTAGGGTTAGATTTTATCTTGGGGCGAGATTTTCTGAAGCGGTTCAACCCCGAGATCGATTGGGTCAACAGCAAAGTGTGCATCTACAACAACGGGAAGCGGATAGCACTGCGAAGCTGGACGGATACAGGGGACATTCCTGAAACGACACTGGCACGGTTCGAACAGACGGTGAACGAGAGCAACACGGGTTACCTAGCACTGGTCATGGCAGCAGCAAAAGAGGCGAAACCGGGTTCCGAGCTACCCGCAGCAGTAAAAGAGGTCTTGGAGCAGTACAAAGATATAATGCCCGACGACCTACCTGCAGGCGTACCTCCTGCACGCACCCACGAACACGAGATCGTGGAGGAACCAGGTGCAAAACCCGTCTCACGTGCACCTTACAGACTGAGTCCGACCGAACTGACAGACATGAAAAAACAGATCGAGTATTTACTGGACAGACAACTGATCCGACCATCCACCTCTCCCTACGGTGCACCAGTTCTCTTCACACCAAAACCAGACGGCAGTTTACGGATGTGCATCGACTACCGCGCACTGAACAAACAGACAGTAAAAAACAAATACCCCATACCGCGCATCGACGACTTACTGGACCAACTGCGTGGTGCAACAGTTTTCTCGAAGCTGGATTTACGGTCGGATTACTGGCAGATCAAGATGGCGGACAACTCGATCCACAAGACGGCGTTCCGTACGAGATACGGCTCCTACGAATACTTGGTGATGCCGTTCGGACTCTGCAACGCACCAGCGACGTTCCAGGCAGAGATGAACCACATCCTACGGCCCCTGTTGGACGAGTGCGTAGTAGTGTACCTGGACGATATCCTCATCTACTCCAAGAACATGAAGGAGCACGTGGAGCATCTGCGGAAGGTGTTCGAGATCCTGCGGAAAAAATAGGTTCGACGTAAAGCTGTCAAAGAGCGACTTCGCACTGAAGAAGGTGCAGTTTCTCGGGCACATGGTGAGTGCCAAGGGCGTACACGTGGACCCGCGGAAAATCGAAGCCGTTAAAAAGTGGAAAGTTCCGGAGAACGTGAAGGAGTTGCAGCAGTTCCTCGGCTTCGCCAACTACTACAACAGGTTCGTGCCGCAGTACGCTAAGATAGCAGCGCCACTGACCGACCTACTGAAAAAGGACACGCCCTTCAAATGGGGTACTCCTCATCAGCAAGCCATGGAACAGCTACAGACAGCACTGACCACAGCGCCAGTACTCATCCTACCAGACCCCGAGAAGAACTTCGTAGTTGAAGCAGACGCTAGTGACCAGGCAATCGGAGCAGTACTGATGCAGGATCACGGGAACGGTTTACAGCCTATCGCCTACCTCAGTAAGAAGTTACACGGAGCAGAACTGAACTACCCCATTCACGACAAGGAAGCCTTAGCCATAGTCGTAGCCTTCAAGGCGTGGAGGTGTTACCTAGAGGGAGCCAAGACCACAGTCTATACAGACCACTGCAGTCTCAAATACCTGAAGTCGCAGCCGACGCTCTCACGACGACAGGTGCGGTGGGTGGATTTCTTGGAAACTCACTTCCACTACGACATCGTCTACAAACCCGGGCTCCACAACAAAGCTGACGCGTTGAGCCGCCCCGGTCATGTAGCAGGCATCCAGCTCGACGGGATGAACCCTCTGCTCAAGGGTCTATTCCAACATGGGTACTCCGTGGACGGCGAGATAGCAACGGCAGAGAAACAGAAGCTGTTATAGTGGGAGAAAGACTTAGCAGTAAGGAAGGGTTCAGGAAAGATTTGGGTACCGAACTATGCCCCGCTACGGCAGATCCTACTGGAGGAGTTTCATGACGTACCATACGCGGGACATTTCGGGAGCAACAAAACGTTAGCGGGAATAGCAAAGTATTACTACTGGCCTCGGATGGCAGCAGACGTGCAGCAGTTCGTCACCTCCTGCGACACGTGCCAGCGGATGAAGAGTAGCAAGCAAAAGAAAGCATGGTTACTTCAGCCTCTACTCGTACCGGAGCAGCCATGGCAGTTCGTTAGTCTCGACTTCATCACAGGACTTCCCTCGACCTCACGGGGATACGATACCATCCTCGTAGTTATCGATAAGTTCTCCAAAACGGGTCACTTCATACCGACCAACGCCACAGCTACAGCTGAAGCAACTGCTCGACTCTTCTTCGACCGCATCATCACCATCCATGGCATCCCCGCTACACTCATCTCAGACAGAGACCCAAAATTCACGAGTAAGTTCTGGAAGGAGCTTATGGGACTGTTGGGGACTAAGCTTGCGATGTCTTCAGCATACCATCCCCAGACTGACGGACAGACAGAGCGACTCAATCAGGTGGTTGAACAGTTACTGCGTACAGCTTGCAAGGACGACATCAGCCACTGGGACACATAGTTATCGACCTTAGAGTTCGCTTACAACAACGCCTCGCATGCGGCCACAGGGAAAACTCCTTTCTTCCTGTGTTACGGACGGGAACCACTCACACCACAGCAGCCAACCACACCGGCACACGTCCAAGCCGCACACGACTTCGTCACCACCATGCAGCAGCTATGGGAGAAGACTCAGCGGCGTCTCACCACGATGCAGAACTCCCAGAAGCAGTATGCCGATCACCAACAACGAGATCACTAAGTAGCAGTCGGAGATCAGGTGCTTCTTAACACACGCAACTTGAACCTGTCTCACCTCCCATCCAAACTCCGGCCTCGCTTCTGTGGTCCTTTTCTCGTGGAGGCACAGGTGACACCAATTCCATTCCGCTTGCGCTTACCAGATACGTGGAAGCTTCACAACGCTTTCCATGTTCAACTACTGAAGCCCTACAAGGACCCCAACCAACAGTTCCAGGGACGGCAGCTACCGCCACCACCACCTGTTCTTGTAATCCATCAACCGTACGTCGGATTCAGTTACAGTGATTCGTGACGAAATGTGCGTTTGTTGAGCAGCTCTTCTGGTGAGTAGGTCGGTAGTAATTCGGTGATGCAGGAGTTAGTTCTTGCCATGCAGCTTACGATGTTTCTTGTTTCTTGCAAATTGTTGTGTTGTCGTTGAAGACTGCGTCTAGTTGGAGGGATGTGGCTGTGTGGAGGTCACTTGACTGCTTGAAGGTTGAAGCTGATGTGGAGGTGATGTTGTTTGCTGATTATTTGGGCAGTTGACGTTGGAGTGACCAGACGTTCGGCAGATGTGGCTGAATGGTGGTATGTATCTTCGTGCTTGATGCTCGTGTTGTCGGTTGTTGTTGTGGTGCCGCTGAGTTTTAAAAGCGAACTCCGGTACTAATGCCCTTTTCTTGTGGCTTTCTTTGTGCAGGTCCATGTCTTGTTGCTCTGCGCAGAGGCTTGCTTCGGAGAGTCTTCCTTGGGCTCGGAGAATGGCACGGGTGGAGCCCCATTGAGGATTGAGGCCTGCGAGGACGACAGTGACGAAGGCGTCTTCAGATAGTGTTCCGCCACACCGAAGGAGTGTGTCGCGTAGACTGCGACAGCGACTGACATATGCCATTCCTTTTTTGCCGTGTTGCATTTGGACTGTTGTCAATTGCGCCATGAGACGACTCTGATTCACACTGTCGTTTGCTTGATACAGGTTCTTCAGGTGGCTGTACGCGAGCTCGAAGGAGTTACCGTACCCGTTATAAGTTCGAATATTCTGCTGCTAACTTGCCAAGATGTTCCGCAAGAAAATGGTGTACGCCATCAGTGACTGATACGTATATTGCTGCTTGTCCTACTGTGTCCCATGCTTTGGGTATGGCAGGGAGTCGTCGAAGAAACCGAGAATTTGAGCTTTCTCCATCATCAGCTCGAATTCGAAGGACCAAACATACATGTCGGTGCAACCCCACAATTTCCGCTCGGCTTGTTGTCAGTGTGTGTGCATGCGTGTGTGCATGGAATGGTATGATGGCATAAACTAATATTTACTTCATGCTTACAATAGTGTGTGCATGATGAGTCATGATGTCGAGTGTGTGTGTCAAGTCAATAGCGAGTTATCGCTAGTCGCGTGTTACGCGGTCATTTGTGTCTCGCGCGCGGATTCTGTTTTGTCGTATGTCTCGTGCACGGTTTTTATTTTGTCATGTGTCGAACGTTCAGCGAGTCGCATGTGTGTGCAGCAGACCCATCAAGAACTCAAGGATGAGTTTGTGATGAAGAACCCGAGCCTTGGTTTCAAGATCCAAGTGATTTCGAAACTCGCCAAAAGGGTACACTTCTGGATATTTGAGAATAGTTACATTACATTGTGTAATATAAAATTTTACTTAGTGTAGGCCCTTGTGGAGGGTAGTTTCGAGACCCTTCGTGGTTGGGGACAGTGTGGCACTGTTCCACATCACTGTACCTCGGCTCTTGGGGTTTGTAGGAGCTGGGAGTCATTCTCAACTCGTAACTCTTCCTAACTCTTCCTAATTGGTGTTCTAAGATTATATTGGTTATTATAGTGCTGTTCGTTCAAACTAATGTTGCGTCGTCAATGCTTGATAAATTCGTGCGTCTTACTCGCTGATTGTAGACGACGTCAAGACGCTCCCGATCCAATTTGAATCAGGTCATTTGGAGCTGTGACCAGAACGCTATGAACGTTTAAAGCCGCTGTGCAGAAATCTGACTACGCACTCTATCTTTCGTTTTCGGCACATTCAAGCTTGTGATTGCAACAGTATAGTATTCCTTCCCGTCAAATGGTTTTGTTGTTTGTAGTTTTAGCACGTGTGTGAGTTATGACTGCAGCTGAAGTGCGTCCAATGTCTTCGTCTCTTGTCCAGGTGGAAGTCGATTCATCATGAAGTTGATGGATCCGCGCTGGGGCTCATACGGTGCGAAGGTAGGCTGTTGATTTCGGTGCACAAAGGAGGAGCCATCAAGGCTCATGGGAGTAACTCCATTGTTGTTGTCACTGTTGTTTGACTGCGTAGGTGCCGCTTGTTGGTGTTTTTCGTAGAAAGACATGAAGGAGAATAATTTCTCCATCATGCTTCAGTCAAAGCCGGTTGCCTGATTCATTGGTGCTTCAGTAGATTCAGCAGTTGATCTTCTAGTTGAACCTCCTTTTGTCTGTAGACCAGAGGATGGAGGTGGAGTAGGAGTAGTGCTAGGAGATCCAGTAGGAAATGGAGATAGCTGAGCCTTGTCTTTGCTAGCTCTCATACGATGTTGGGCTGAGAAGGCCCTTAGAATCGTTTCAACTACTAAGGCTCAGGCTGATAATGTATTAGCGGAAGCGTCTTAATGAACTGATTCAACTACCTTGCACTGATATGTGAGAACAAGATAAGTTAGTTATAGCATAAAGATGCAAGGCTTCTATATAGTTACAGGAAATATGAAAGGTTTTACTAACTGCAAGTGTAATTGCTGTTGCGGTTTGATGCAGCGACGACTCGGGTAACTGCTCAATAGCGAGTCAGTTATTTGTCCTTACCGTCGTGATGTTTTCGTCGAGTTAAAGGTCGCTGACCTTTAACCTTGTTGTGCCAACACACTAGTGGCACGGTCATCGCACTCCCATTCGGCCTACAAGCCTGCTCAGCTTCTGGAATTTTGTGGGGAGGTGCTTCAACATGTCTTCATCAAACCCTCAAAGTTTCAGATTTTTTGAAGCAGTTAACAAGGCGTGACAACATTTTAAGTTTCAAGACTTATGGCATCCCGGAAGTGTGTGTTACTCTTTTTGGTAACACCCGAGTTCACCATTTCGGCTGCTGACTCGTCTACCGAGCTCTGATTGGTCTGAAATTCGGTCTGGCAGTCCTTTGCCCCGTTGTGCAGGTGGTCACCAAGTTTCAGAACGATCCAACATCGGAGCATTGCGTGACAGCTGTCGAAAGTCACTGTTCCGTAGTCATGGTGCACTGTTGGCAGCATTTCCCTTGCCACCCTTTCATTGTTGTCATGCCAATGGTGCAGGGACAGAGAATGAGACAACGAGTACAGGTGGTCAAGTGGGACTCTACCACCCTCCTTTTGAGAAGTGTGGTCTTCCTGGAAGCAGCTTGCAAGAGGGTGCAAGTGGGAAGACAAGCTGACTCATGGTTGGGTTCACTCACTATTGGTTGCCTTGAGTACAGCTCTGAACTTCCAAGTGTGGTTGGCTTTGCTGACCTAGCTAGGACGTTTCTCATCCTTCTCTAGCCTTTCTCCCCTAGGAATCAACCTTCTCTGAGTTCCTAGGATGATCCCAACCCCTTAAGAGTCCCCTAGGCAATGTTGTACCAACCTCTTCCTTGCATCAATGAAACTACACGTTTTCAGCCGAGCTTACGTTTTCGTTCACTGCGTAGTGCATACACCTCTGATAGTAGCAAGTAATATACCGTTGGAAAGCAGACACCTAAGGCTAACTGCTGTCCAAGTTTCAGCCTCTTATCGTATCGGAGCTGGTCGTGACGTCGTTTTGAACAGAGGCGGTTTGAAGTCGTCAGTTTCTACTTAGGTGGTTTCGTGGGCATCCGCGACCCCTAAGTGGACTGCAGGCTATTACAAACCTTCGCTTCAACTTCTTGCCGTTGTCCCTTTAGTCAACCGCTTCGCTGTATCTCGGTTGACTCGGTGTTGTTTTGCTGTGAGTCCACTGTGCTCTTATTATAGTGTTCGACACATCAGAAGTGCGAACTTATATGTTTCCAACAGAGGGCTTGTAAATCCCAAATGGATTGAATGAAGATAAGGTTGGGATTATGCTGGGATATTGTTGAGGGTAAACCACCCTTGAACGGTGAACTACCCAACTGAAAAGCAGGGTAAACTAAGAAAGTAGCTCTGATACCAGGTGCTCTACATTGTAGAATAGAGTAACGCAAAAAACGAATAACGAAGCTATAACTGAATGATCTGATTATACCGTGACGGTAAGTGACAATACGATGAATACACTAGTGCCAAGTATGAAAGTGCTGGTTTGACTAAGGTTGGTTGGAGCATAAACCTAACCCTAATATTTGTACCCCCTATAACACACCTCACTAAGACTACACCATTTGACACACTGCCATAGACTAAGTGAGGGGTGTCAAGGAAACCGAAAGTGTACGGTCACAAGATTAGTTATAAAGAAACAAAGCTCAGGGTGGATCACAACGTCACCACACACTCCGAGCACAAGCAAAGGAGCAACAAGGCTAGGCCAAGAGATCATAGAGGTATATATAATGTGTACAAACAAAGCAAGGAACTCAAGGCTATGCAAGACGAGAAAGTACATGACGTTTTCAATCTGCTCTCCAGTGGTGGCTCTCGACAGAGGAGAATTGTCGCCTTGTTGTCAGTAAACAAGGTCGGTGCAGAGCTCGACCGCTCACCAAGGTCAGTGAGCAAGAAGGTCAACCAACGCAGCTCTTGTGCCGCCATGGCTCTAGCGTATATCTCTACCTCAGCTGTAGAGGTCGAGACAGAAGAGGAACGAGTAGACCTCCATGACACATGCCATCGACTACGTTCGCCCCAGGGAGGGTGAACCTCGTCGACATAGGTGCCTGTGGATCTGTAGGAGGCCATCTCTAAGTCCATGGCAGTTATCCACTGAGAGGCCCAAGGCCCTGACACTGCCTCAGCGTAAGTGCGAGGAGTCGGTATGTCAAGGGCGTCGGGGTCTCCCTCAGGGGCGAGCAGCATGGCACAGAGATGAGGGGAAGCGGCTGCCAGGAACTCCAGCTCAAACTGCCTGTCCTCTAGGGCATCACAGCCAAAGGCATACTCACTCCCGACGACCAGAGGACTGGTAAGAGGAGCAGCCGGAAGAATAGTGGCATAGTCAAGGCGGCGAGTAGAGGCAAACTCGCATTAAGAGCAGAGACAGAGGACAGAGAAGCACGGGGGTTGGTAACAAGAGAGGCAAGAACACGAGAGAGAACAGGACGGTACGTGCGGTAGTAGTCAGTGACAGGATTAGAAAGGGAAGCGGTGAGGGCCGACTCAGGAGGTGAAGGAAACGCAGACGTAGACGGACGAGGGGAGCGGACAAAACAAAGCAGTACGAAGGTCAGTGACAGGAACAGGGGAGGGACGAGCTAGGGGAGAGTGATGAAAGGCCCAAGTGTGAGAAAGAGGAGGGGACGACGGGGGCTGAGAACGAGGGAAAACAGTTGGGGAGGAGTCAGGAGGAGGAAGCGGGGTACCAGAGACAGGAGGAGGTGGTGGCTGCTGCTGCTGCTCCTGCTGCTACTGCGGCGGCTGCTCCTCCAGCTGTGGCTGCTGTTGCTGCGGCTGCTGCGCCAGCTGATGCTGCTGCTGCCGCTCCAACTCTCTCTCCTCTCGCTCCAACTCCAGCTGCTCCTCACATGCACGACGAACACGGGCCTGGTCCTGGGTCGGGTAGGGGTGGGGGGGAGGAGTAGTGTCCGGGGCGGTGGTAGCCCCATGACTGTTCTCCAAAGCACCATTCGCACCACCCCCAGAGCTAGCACCACCAGCAGCAATGCGGCCAATCTCAAACTCTCCAGGTCCCGTTGTGGGCGCACCCGCACCCCCAATCGTGGCACCCCCAGTCGTAGCCCCTCCAAGGACAGCGCGACTAACACCAGCTCTCCGAAGACTAGAACCTCTTGCAGACTCGGGTTCAGCTCCAACTCCAGCACCCCTGGGACCAGAACTTTGGAGAGGCACACTTTCAGCTCCAACTCGAATTCCTTGATAGGCAGCAACTCCAGGGTCCGCGCTACGGACACCAGCACGCTCAGGGTCTGCAGTAGCCTGTGGAGGAAGTGTAGACGGCTGCTGCAGTGACTGTGAAAAGGTCTGCGGAGAAGGGCACGAGACCCGAGGGGCTACCGAGGGGGAGGCTACGTGACGGGGCTGGACCAGGGGGGGGAGGCTGTACCTTGGGATCCGGAACGAACGGGATCCGAGAGGATCCTAACCTAGGTGATACCATGTCAAGAACTGAATGATGGTTTGACTAAGGTTGGTTGGGGTACATAAGCCTAACCCTAACTGTTGTACCCCATATGACAAGCATCGCTAAAGGCTACAACATTTGACATATATTGATGTCAAATGTTGTAGCCTATATTGAGGTTTGTCTTAGGGGGTACAAAACTTAGGGTTAGCTATATGTACCCCAACCAACATCAATGCATCATCCATTCTTCATTCTGACATGGTATCAGTTAGGTTAGGATCCTGTGGGATCCCGTTCCGCCGTTCTCCGTTCGTACCACCCGAGCCTGATCCTAGCTCTCGTTCGTCTCCTTCTCGTTGTTACCGAGCCTAGCGCCGAGCCACGCTCTCGTTCGTAGCGTAGCCCGCCCCCCCCCCCCTTCGCGTCGCCTTCCCCCCCCCCCTCGAGTCGCGCCCGTCCCTTTCCCCCTGTCGCGTCGCGCTCCCCCCGTCGCGTCGCGTCCGCGCCTTCCCCCCGTCGTGTCGCCTTCCCCCTGTCCCGTCGCGCCCCCCCCCTTTCCCCCCGTCGTGTCGCCTTCCCCCTGTCCCGTCGCACCCGCCCCCTTTCCCCCCGTCACGTCGCCTTCCCCCTGTCCCGTCGCACCCGCCCCTTTCCCCCCGTCACGTCGCCCTCCCCCTGTCCCGTCGCACCTGCCCCTTTCCCCCCGTCACGTCGCCTTCCCCCTGTCCCGTCGCACCCGCCCCTTTCCCCCCGTCACGTCGCCCTCCCCCTGTCCCGTCGCTCCTGCCCTCTCCCCCCGTCGAGTCGCCCGTCCCGCAGCGCCCGCCGCTGTCGCTCGCGACCGCGCTCGTCGCCGCCGCGCCTGCCGCCGTCGCCCGCCCCCTGCGCGCCTCGCTGCGGCCCCGCCGTCGTCGCCCGCCGCTGCGCGCGTCGCCGCTGCGCCCCCTGCCGTCGCCCGCTGCGCGCGCTACTGCCCCCTGCTGCCGTACGCGCTGCCATCGCCCGCCGCTGCGCCCGTTCTCGTTCTCCGCTGCTTAGTCCCCTGTTACCTCCCGCTGTCACGCCCGCTGTGGCGTCCGCTCCTCCCCTGTCCCAGAGTACCGCCGAACCCTAATTTGCCTCTCATCTACTGCTGTCCCCTCCCTCTCCGTTCGCGTTCGTTTTCGCTATGGCGACTCAGCGTGTCCTTCGTTTCGACGCTGACGGTAGACCTCTTGATTTTTCCGTCTGGCTTCTTCGTGCTCGCCGTCTGTTAGAGAGTCAGGTCCAGGCAGGCGAGTCCCTCTGGGCGCACGCTACTGGTGCCCTACCTGCGCCCCCCGACCCTACGCCTTTAGGACCTGCCCCTGACGACGCCGCTAGAGCCCGCTTTGCCACTCAGCGAGCTGACCAGACGGCTTGGACGTCACGTGACGCTGCGGCCTGCATCGCGCTCAGCAGCCTCCTCCCTGAGTCTGAGGAGGTTCACTTC
This sequence comes from Closterium sp. Yama58-4, assembly GCA_947470075.1. Taxonomy (NCBI): domain Eukaryota; kingdom Viridiplantae; phylum Streptophyta; class Zygnematophyceae; order Desmidiales; family Closteriaceae; genus Closterium; species Closterium sp. Yama58-4. The sequence goes on from CANIUD010000591.1 coordinate 103,711, forward strand.
ACTCAGGTTCGCACCGCTGCTGCGTACCTCACTGCGATTAAGGCCCGCTACTCTACTCCCGCTGCTGTCTCTCTTGGCCGCCTGTTCCTCCCGTTCCTGTTTCCTGACCTGGCGTCTTTTGAGCGCTCTGCTGACTTGATCGCTCACCTCCGCTCGCTCGACGCTAGTTACCGCGCTGCTTGCACTGAGGCACAGCTTGCACTGCTTCCTCCCCCTATGGCGATTACTATCTATTTCATCGCCACTAGCCTCCCTGACCGCCTTGCCTCCGTTCGCGACGCGCTTCTGCTGAAGCACCCTAGTGAGCTCACCGTCGAGGTCCTTGAGTCTGCACTCAAGGACGTCGAGAGCAACCTTCGCTCGGTAGCCGCTGCCTCTGGTGCTGTGCCTCTGGTACTCTTCCACGGGTGCACAGTCCCGCAGTTACCCACCTTTACTGCCTCACTTGCCACTGCCGCTACTGACGCGACTGCAGCTGCTGTTACGACTGCGTCGCGGTCCCGCGGTAGGAGTGGCAAGAAAGGCGGTTCTGGTGGTGGTAGTGGAGGTGGAGGCGGAGGTGGTGGAGGTGGCGTTGCGCCTGGCGGCGGTGGAGGTTCAGGGCCTGGAGAGGCGCCTCGTGCAGTGACTGGTGACTCCACTGCGCCTGCTGGTGGTGGCGACGCCCGAGTTCGTCAGTCGCCTCCTGTACTTCCTGCCCCGGTTGGCGGAGCAGCGGCGTGGTACCAGGCTCAGCGTCAGCAGCAGCTTCTGCAGCACCAGCAGCCCCTCTCCTCCCAGCAGCCTCAGCAGCAGCAGCGGCAGCAGCTGGCTCCAGGGTCGGGGCTGCGTCAGACCCAGCGCGGTGCTGCTTACACTCCCTGCACCTACCAGGTTCTGACAGGCACTCGTCGTGGCCACCCTTGTGGCCGGTTTCACCCCCCTGGTCAGTGCTTTGCTCAGCTCACTGACACGGTTCGTTTGGTCTACGGGGTTGGTGCTCCTGCCCCTGACTGGCTGCCTCTTGTTCAGCGCTACGGCTCCGCTCTGTGGGCCATGTCTGCTGAGCAGTTAGTTGATCTGATTGGTACTCCCCATGCTATGTATGCTGTTGTTGACTCTAGTGTTTCTGACTCTGCTTACTCTGGTGTTGTTAGCTTAGGTGCTAGCCTTGCTCAGTTGCCTGTTGCTAGTGTAGGTTCTTGTGTAGACTCTAGTCCAGCGGCTACCTCAGAGGACGGTTCGCTGTCGTTCACGCTGGACTCTGGAGCCTCTCACTGCTTCTTTCGTGACAGCACGACACTTACGCCTCTTCCTGCGCCTGTTTCTGTGGCGCTGGCTGATCCCACTTCGGGACCAGTCACCGCGCGTCACACTACCACCTTGCCGTGTCCGGCTGCTCCTTCTGGGTCTCTCACTGGGTTTCACGTCCCCTCGTTCTCCCGGAACTTGGTGGGCGTGCGACCCCTCGTGAGTCAGCACGTGGGTGTGTGGTTTGAGCCTTCTGGAGAGACTGCGGTGTGTGTTGACGGGGACTCTTACCAGCCCCTCGCCACTTTTGCTGCTGAGCCGGGCTCCGGTCTCTACACTCTTCACACTGGCCCGCGCCCTCAGCAGCGACTGCAGCAGCAGCAGCAGCCGCAGCAGCAGCGGCAGCAGCAGCCGCAGCCGCAGCCACAGCCGCCCCTCCTGCCCCCGGCCCCTGTTTTGCCCCCCGTTCGAGTCCTCGCGTCTCACCAGGTTGCTCCGTCCCCCCAGGTAGCTGTGTCTTGTCAGGTTCCTCCGTCTAGTCCGGTCGCTGCGTCGTGCTCCTGTCGGTCGCTTGCCCACCCCACCGTTTTGTGGCACCACCGGCTGGGGCACCCTTCTCCTCCTCGTCTTCGCGCTATGTCTCGTCAGCGTCTTGTCTTAGGTCTCCCGCGTGTCTTGCCGTCGCTGCCGCCGTCCCTTGCACCACCGTGCGGTCCTTGCGTCGAGGGTAGGCTGCGCGCCACCCCTCACTCCTCCTCCCTTCGTCCGGCCACCGAGCCTTTTGAGACGCTGCACTTGGACGTCTGGGGCCCCTCTCCTCGCCCTGGCCCTGAGCGTGAGCGTTTCTTTTTGGTGGTCGTTGACGACTACTCCCGCTACACCACAGTGTTCCCCCTGGCGAGGAAGTCTGAGGTGACTTCTACGCTGATCAGGTGGTTGCTTACCACCCAGGACACTCGTGGTCGTCGTGTCAGCTGTCTCCACTCCGACCGCGGGGGCGAGTTTCGCTCCGGCATTCTCGCTGGATTCTGTCGCGAACAGGGCATTCGTCAGTCCTGGACGCTTCCGGAGTCCCCACAGCAGAATGGGGTTGCTGAGCGTCGCATAGGCCTGGTCATGGAGATTGCCCGCACCTCCTTGACTCACGCCCGTGCCCCCCATTTCCTGTGGCCATACGCGGTCAGGTACGCCGCGCACCAGCTGAACCTCTGGCCACGCGTCTCTCGGCCGGAGGCTTCACCGACCAGTCTTTGGACAGGGTCCCCTGGTGTCGCGTCGAGGTTTCGTGTCTGGGGGTGCTTGGCTCTTGTCCGCGACACCTCCGCAGACAAGCTCTCGCCTCGCGCCGTTCCTTGTGTCTTCCTTGGTTTCCCTGAGGACTCCTCTGACTTCACCTTTTACCACCCTCCCTCTCACCGGTTCTTTGACTCCCGTGACGTCCGTTTCGAGGAGTCCACCCCCTACTACGTCAGGTACCCCAGTCGAGGTCTCCCGGTCCCTCCCCCCCCTCTCTTCCTGACCGCCGCTCCCCCGCCTGCTCCCCCGGTACAGCCTCCCCCCCCTGGTCCAGCCCCGTCTGGTGTGTCTCAGGCTAGCCCTCCCCCTTCGGTAGCCCCCCCTGTACAGCCTCCCTCCCCACAGTCTTCCTCGCCGCCTCCTGCAGGTGCTCCCTCTCGAGAGGTTGGTCCTGCGACTGTCCCTGTACAGGTCTCTGGTTCTGGGGGTGCTGGAGTTGGAGCTGAGCCGCGGGTTGCAGAGGACTCTTGTCTTCCGGGGGCTGGTACTGGTCGTGCGGAGTCTGGGGGTGCTGGTGCGGAGTCTGGGGGTGCTGCGTCTGGGGGTGAGGGTGTCCCTTCGGTTTCTGGAGAGCCTGGGTCTGGAGCTGGTGTTGGTGCTGCCTCTGGGGGTGGTGTGCTTGGTGCTTCGGAGGTCGACTCTGGGGCTGCCGCTGCCCCGGACACTACTCCTTCCCCCCACCCCTACCCGACCAGGTTCCAGGCTCGTGTTCGCCGTGCTCGTGAGGAGCAGCTGGAGTTGGAGAGAGAGGAGAGAGAGTTGCAGCGGCTCGAGGAGCAGGAGCGACAGCAGCAGGAGCAGCTGCCGCAGCAGCAGAGGCAGCAGCCGCTGGAGCAGCAGCAGCCGCAGCAGCCGCAGCAGCAGCAGCAGCAGCTGCTGCCGTCTCCTCCTCCTGTCTCGGGTCTTCGGACCCTTGGTCTCCCGTCTCCCTCTCCTTCCTCCTCCCCCTCTCCTCCCGTCTCTGGTCCTCCGCTTCCTCCTCCTGACCCCTCTAACGCTGTTTTCCCTCGTCCTCAGTCTTCGTTGTCTCCTCCTCCTTCTCAGACTTGGGCCTCTCGTCGCTCCCCTCGTGCTCGTCCCTCGTCTCCTGTTCCCTTCACTGACCTTCGTACAGCCTTCCTTTGTTCTCGTCCACCTCGTCCGTCTCTGTCTGTGCTTCCGTCTCCTCCTGAGTCGGCCCTCACTGTGTCGCTTCCTTCTCCTGTCACTGACTACTACCGCACGTACCGTCCTGTTCTCTCTCGTGTTCTCGCCTCTCTTGTTACCCACCCTCGTGCCTCTGTGTCCTCTGTGTCCGCTCTTACTGCCGCAGTCACTGAGTTTGCCTCTACCCGCCGCCTTGACTTCGCCACCGCTCTTGTGGCTGCTCCTCCTTCCAGTCCTCTGGCCGTCGGGGGTGTGTCTGCCCTTGGCAGTGACGCCCTAGAGGACAGGCAGTTTGAGCTAGAGTTCCTGGCCGCCGCTTCCCCTCATCTCTGTGCCATGCTCCTCGCCCCTGAGGGTGACCCCGACGCCCTTGACATTCCGACTCCTCGCACTTACGCTGAGGCAGTGTCAGGGCCTTGGGCCTCTCAGTGGAGAGCTGCCATGGACGCAGAGATGGCCTCCTACAGATCCACAAGCACCTACGTCGATGAGGTTCCCCCTCCGGGGGCGAACGTAGTCGACGGCATGTGGATCTACAGGGTGAAGCGGCCACCGGGATCTCCTCCGGTCTTCAAGGCGCGCTACGTGGCTAGAGGTTTCAGTCAGCGCGAGGGAGTTGACTTCTTTCAGACCTTCGCGCCCACCCCGAAGATGACCACTCTTCGGGTGTTACTACACGTAGCAGCACAGAGAGACTACGAGTTACACTCTCTCGACTTCTCTACTGCTTTCCTTCAGGGCAGTCTTCACGAGGAGGTCTGGTTGCGTCGTCCCTCTGCCTTCACTGGCTCTTTCCCTCCTGGGACCCAGTGGAGGCTGAGGCGACCGGTTTACGGTCTTCGTCAGGCTCCTCGTGAGTGGCACGACACCCTGCGTTCTACCCTGTCTGACCTTGGGTTCCAGCCGTCTTCTGCTGACCCGTCGCTGTTCGTGCGTCGTGGCCCCACACCTTTCTTTGTTCTGGTCTACGTTGACGACCTTGTTTTCGCCACCCCTGACAGGGTTGCTTTGGCACACGTGAAGTCCGAACTGCAGAAGAGACACACCTGCACTGATCTTGGTGAGCTGCGCCACTACCTTGGCCTGCAGATCACCAGGGACAGAGCTGCTCGCACCATTACACTTTCACAGTCGCACATGGTGCAGCAGGTCCTTCAGCGGTTCGGGCTTCAGCACTCCACAGTACAGCGCACACCTCTTGCTGTTGACCACAGACTCACTGGACCCTTTCCTGACGAGCCGTTCGAGCCTAGTGGTCCCTACGCAGAGCTTGTGGGTTGCCTCATGTACCTGATGACTTGTACTCGCCCGGACCTCGCCTTCCCTCTCAGCGTTCTTGCGCGCTTTGTTGCGCCAGGGAGACACTGTCCTGTTCACTGGACAGCAGCTGTGAGGGTGGCGAAGTACCTAGCGACGACATCAGGCGTGGGGCTAGTTCTTGGAGGACAGCAGTCTGTCGTACTTACTGGTCACTATGACTCTTCTTACGCTGACGACGCTGAGACTCACAGGTCTACTCAAGGGTACTGTTTCAGCCTGGGTTCTGGAGCTGTTTCCTGGCGGTCCACGCGCTCCTCTTCGGTCTCGACCTCTACAGCTGAGGCTGAGATCTACGCTGGTGCCATGGCGGCACAGGAGCTGCGTTGGTTGACCTTCTTGCTCACCGACCTTGGTGAGCGGCCGAGCTCTGCACCGACCTTGTTCACTGACAACAAGGCGTCTATTCTCCTTTGTCGAGAGCCACGACTGGAGAGCAGAGTGAAGCACATTCACGTCAGGTACTTTCTTCTGCGAGAGTTGCAGAGGCGTGGACAGGCTCGCTTTGAGTTTGTGGAGTCAGAGGCCAACACTGCAGACATCTTCACCAAGGCGCTTCCGCCTTGTGACCACCAGAGGTGCTGTGTGCAGTTAGGCCTTGTTGACACTGGTTCTCGTGTTGCTTAGACTTGAGTGTACTGTTTACTTTGCTTTCTATATATCTCTGTTACTTCTTGGACTGGCCTTGTGGCCACTGTTGTTTGTGCTCAGACTGTGTGGTGACGTTGTGATCCACCCTGAGCTTTGTTTCTTGGACTGGTCTTGTGACCGTACTCGTTTGGTTCTGCTAGACACCCCTCACTTAGGCTATGGGGGTGTGTCAAATGTTGTAGCCTATAGTGAGGTTTGTCTTAGGGGGTACAAAACTTAGGGTTAGCTATATGTACCCCAACCAACATCAATGCATCATCCATTCTTCATTCTGACAATTGACTACACTAGCCTGGTGGGAATCTCGGGAATGCAAGGTTGGAAGTAGGTTTGACAAAGGGATAACCGAAGGCGACGCGGAGTAGCCCCAAAATCGTGGATGTTGGCGGAACATGCGAAGTCTGAAAGTGCGGGGTTGTACATGCGGCAATCAACACGGATAAGGAAAATGAAATTTCCTTACATTCGAAATGTTTCTAAAATGTGTTTTTACTTATGTGGTGGTTAGCCACAGTAGTTACCCAACCCAAACCAGTCGTTACCTACTCCTTGCATCCTTTGACCTCGACTCTCGCTTCCTAACTTCGCTTGAGTGTGACCCAGTGAATACCGAGCACTCCTCCCAAAACGTTGGGACAATTTCGTCAAGCGAAATTACTGTACATGTGAGGACGATTTTGGCGACACTTTCGCAGACACATTTTGAAGCCCTTCCGAATCCGATTGCGAACTAGTTCTGACGTTGCTTTTCTGATCTGGTTACACTCGCGAGCGTTTCCTACTTTGCGACCAACGACCACCTTCGACACCACCCTGGCTCGCGAGCCAGTCACACTTCTTACCCCAAGCAACCTTCCTAAGTTAGAAACTCTTGGACCTCCGGTTTTAACGTAGGTCGCGCAAAGCATGGAGAGGCTATTAGGGAGCTAAGGATTAAGTAGTACGTTATTGCCCTTGGATTGCCTCAACCCACGCGTCTCCCACATGCCCCGCATTGCCTCTTGCCCCATCCTCCCCTTCACGTCCGCGCCTCCTCCTTGCTGTCACCACGCTCGCACACTATGCCTCGCTGCCAATGGCTACCTGCCACGTCGCGCAGCCGAAGCCACTGCTGAGCTCGCGGAGCGGTTTGATGGCGGCGCGATGCGCTGCGGGGAAGCGGGGATGCGGATGGGTCAGCTGAGGCGGTCTGGAAGGGTCGCGGAAATGGCGAGGGCGCAGGGATGGGCGGAGAGGCGGCAGCGCGGGTGCGGTCGGGTGATGACGTCAGCTGCACGCGGCTGCTGGCTAGTCAATGGGCGAGGGGCTCAATGGACGGGGGGGAGGAAGGGGAAGACGATTGGCGGGGGAAGGATCCTAGCGAGCGCAGAGTGGGGCGAGGGAGGCGATGAGAAGGAAAATGAGGGGGATGAGGATAGGGGAGGCGGAGAAAGTGAAAGTGGGAGTGAAATGGAGGGCACAGAGGCAGGAGGAAGCGTGGGGGAAGCGGAAGGAGGTGGAGAGGGCAAGGGCGGCAGCAGTGGCGGCGGCGATGAGTCATGGGAGGGGAGGCGGCGGTACATGATGGTGCTGGCGTACGACGGCACACACTTCTATGGTGAGACAAGCATACATACGGCATGCCACATACCCCCCGCCACATGCGCCCCGCCCGCATGCCTTCTGGCGCCCCTGTGACGGAGCACAGCGAATTGATGCCTAGCGATCCCACACATGATGCTGTGTGGTGCATGGTGCGTGGTGCATGGTGCGTGGTGCATGGTGCATGGTGCATGGTGCATGGTGCATGGTGCGTGGTGCATGGTGCATGGTGCATGGTGCGTGGTGCGTGGTGCGTGGTGCAGGGTGCAAGGTATATGGTGTGGTGCGCATGGTGCATAGTACATTGTGTATGGTGCGTGATGCATTTTGCATGGTGCATGGTGCATTGTGCATGGTGCATTGTGCATGATGCATGGTGCATGCATGCTGCGTGAGCCTTCCTTTGACCTTTATTCCTCTCAACTCTGTTCCTTCCAACTCTGTTCCTCCCAACTCCGTTCCTCCCCCCTCTGCTCCTCGCCCCTCTGCTCCCCCCCCCCCCGTTGCTCCCCCCCCCGCTGCTCCGCCCCCCGCTGCTCCGCGCCTCTCACCCCTCTGCTGCGCCTCTCACCCGTCTGCTGCGCCTGGTCAGGGCAGGCTGGCAGCGGCAGGCGCAGCGCCCAACGGTGCAGGGGGCGGTGGAGGCGGCGCTGGCGACGTACACGCGGGAGGGCAGCGCCGCTCTGGGCGTCACCGGTGCCTCGCGCACCGACGCTGGCGTGCATGCCTGGGGGCAGGTATGCATGCATGGGGGCAGGTATGCATGCATGGGGGCAGGTATGCATCTCTGGGGGCAGGTATGCATGCATGGGGGCAGGTATGCATGCATGGGGGCAGGTATGCATGCATGGGGGCAGGTATGCATCTCTGGGGGCAGGTATGCATGCATGGGGGCAGGTATGCATGCATGGGGGCAGGTATGCATGCATGGGGGCAGGTATGCATGTCTGGGGGCAGGTATGCATGCATGGGGGCAGGTTGCATGCATGGGGGCAGGTATGCATGCATGGGGGCAGGTATGCATGCATGGGGGCAGGTTGATTGCAAGCATGGGGGCAGGTATGCATGCATGGGGGCAGGTATGCATGCATGGGGGCAGGTATGCATGCATGGGGGCAGGTTGCATGCATGGGGGCAGGTATGCATGCCTGGGGGTATGCATGCATGGGGGCAGGTATGCATGCATGGGGGCAGGTATGCATGCCTGGGAGCAGGTATGCATGGCTGGGGGCAGGCGTGAGAGCAATGGCAGTAGTTGGAGCAGCAGATGCAACACAGAGATTCACTCGCGTCCTCTGCCCAACCTTTCCCCTCCCTCCGTCCCATCAGGTGGCCCACTTCACCACCGCCTCCCCCATATGCGACCTGCCCCGCATGCACCGCGCCCTCAACGCGCTGCTGCCGCCCGCCATCCGCGTGCGCTCGCTGCGTGCCGTGCCGCTCTCCTTCCACGCGCGCCTGCACGCGTGCAGCAAGCGCTACCACTACACCGTGCTCAACAGCCCCACGCCGCTCCTGCTGCCGCACCGCCGCTCCACGCTGCTCTCCTACCCGCGCGGCCCGCTGGACCGCCCCCTCATGGCGCAGGCAGCTCGGCTGTTTGAGGGGCGGAGGGACTTTGCGGCGTTCGCGAACACGTGTGAGGCGAAGGAGAGGGGCGCGGTGAGGGAGATCACTCGGTTCGAGCTGGTGGAGGAGGCGGACTGCTGGCAGGGCACGGTGGACGAGGTGCGACCCACTCGCAGTGAAGGGGGGATTGGAGGGGTGAGAGACCGTTGCTGGCTGAGAACATGAACTGGTTTTGGCAGGAATTTGGGGGGGTGGATGGGTGAGGGAGTATGGTGCAATGGTGGTGCTGCCTTGGATGGTTTGTGAGCTGTGCCATGCACCGTGCATTGTCTCATCTCCTCTTTGCATCATCCACCGTGCGTTGTCTCCCCGTGAGTGCAGGGAGCACCGTCACCAGTGTTCCGCTTTGAGGTGGAGGGATCCGGGTTTCTCTACCGGCAGGTCCGCAACATGGTGAGATGCAGTGTGGTGAGATGCAACATGGTGAGATGCAGCATGGTGAGATGCAGTGTGGTGAGATGCAGTGTGGTGAGATGCAGTGTGGTGAGATGCAGCATGGTGAGATGCATTGTGGTGAGATGCAGTGTGGTGGAATGCAGTGTGGTGAGATGCAGTGTGGTGAGATGCAGTGTGGTGAGATGCAGTGTGGTGAGATGCATTGTGGTGAGATGCAGTGTGGTGGAATGCAGTGTGGTGAGATGCAGTGTGGTGAAATGCACTATGGTGAGATGCAGTGTGGTGAGATGCAGCATGGTGAGATGCAGTGTGGTGAGATGCAGTGTGGTGGAATGCAGTGTGGTGAGATGCAGTGTGGTGAGATGCATTATGGTGAGATGCAGTATGGTGAGATGCAGTGTGGTGAGATGCATTCTGGTGAGATGCAGTATGGTGAGATGCAGTATGGTGAGATGCAGTGTGGTGGAATGCAGTGTGGTGAGATGCAGTGTGGTGAGATGCATTATGGTGAGATGCATTATGGTGAGATGCAGTGTGGTGAGATGCAGTGTGGTGAGATGCAGCTATGATGGATTATACGATCTAGAACCCTTGCGTTTAGCGTATCTACGCTAGCGTGTACACGCAATACGCTAAACGCTAGCAAATACGCAATACGCAGCCAGAAATTTTTCCGGGCAGCCCGGAAAAGTAAAATCGCAGAAAAGATGCGGATTTTCTTGGTGAGCATTTCGCCGAAGTCGAAATGCAAATCCGCGGTCTACGCAAGCTGGGATCTGACTTCGAAGTTTTCAGGCACATCTAGCTATTCAAATGTCGAATTTCAGGTCCGATCTAGGCATTTGAACCCATCCCCTCTACCGCATTGAAAACCATCTTCTCTACGAACTCCAACCTATCAAAATCGAACCCCCAACAAATCTCACGCTACTTACCAGCCAACCCAACTCCTAACCCGTCATTTCCTACCTCGCATTCCCGCTTGCAGCAGTGTTCCCGCGCACTCCAACTTGAACAGCCTCTCCAACATTACTCCCTACAGCTATGATGTCTATTCCCCGCCCCACCCCACCCGCCGATCGGACTCAGGAAAATGCTAGGGCACGTCTTAGTGAGATGTTTTTTCCACCGATAGGGGTAATTTTTTCCACCCTGCCCGGAAAGTTTTTTTCCCTGCCCGAAAAAGCGTATGCCTGATCCGACCCTCAAGCGTATGGCGTATACACGCTAGCGTATATACGATACGCATATATACGCTAAACGCGTATAATCCATCATAGAGATGCAGTATGGTGAGATGCAGTATGGTGAGATGCAGTATGGTGAGATGCAGTATGGTGAGATGCAGTATGGTGAGATGCAGTGTGGTGAGATGCAGTGTGGTGAGATGCAGTATGGTGAGATGCAGTATGGTGAGGCACTGCTCCCAGCCTTGGCGCCATCCTCCCTGCCTCTCCTGTCACAGCGCTCCATATCTGCAACCACTCATGCCGTCTCCATGTTCTCACCGCCCCCTCTTGCCAGCCTAGCCCACATGCTATGGGTATCTGCACTCTTTGCTTCGCGCTTGCCCTCCTCTTCATCCTTCTCCCACTGTCCTCCCTTCTCCTCTCTCCGCGTCACTCCCTACTCCCTACGTCCAGGTGGGCCTACTGCTGCAAATAGGAGCTGGCACGCTGCCCCCCCCTATAGTCACGGACCTCCTGCTCTCGGGGGACCGCCGCCAGCTGGCACGCGTGGCGCCCACCGCCAAGCCCCAGGGGCTCTCCCTCATGCGCGTGGACTACCCCCCCACCGCCCTCATTCCACCACCCAACTCCCCGCAACCCAGCCTCAGTTATTTCGAGCAATAGAGTGCTTGTTCTTGTTGGCACAGCACATGTGTGCCAGCAGGCCTCTGGATAGGATTAGGGACACTCTTACACGTAAGGCCAGTTCGTTGAAGTTGGTCTTTCTGTAAGGGTGGGTCAGCCATGTCAATCTTTTTTATCCGTATCCGCTGGAAACGTACTCTTGCTCATCAGTGCGCACATAGTTTTCACCCTTGCTTGTTGAGATTTAAGCTTGAATTAGATATAAAATAAGGCACTACCTAACAAAGCAACTAGTTGTTCTAAGAGAATAACCTTAGGAGTGAACACTGAGTGCAGAATTTAATAAAGGAACACTTGAGAAGGGCGGCGCTTCTTACTTGCATTAAACATCGCAACCATATTCACCCAGTTCACACACTCAGTGGGCAGAAGTGCAGCAATCATCAGATCGCTCAGTCTTCTGCCCCGTGCCGAATCGGAATCGGATATAAGTTTCTTGGCGGCAGTGTCTTCAGCAGCAGCGAAATTCTCCGTTATAGGTGCTGTCGCTTCTCATGGCGCAGGTTCAGGCGTTCTGGTGTCGACTGGAGGTGAGCGCAGGTCACGCCCCACTTCATCCAGTAAGGTCTCAGGCTCAGTAGAGGCGACGACGTGCTCTAGTTCAAGCAGCCGCTTAGTAGGCCCTTCTAAAAGCTTAGGCCAGTTCGCGGAGGTGAGTATTGCTAGACCTGACAAAGCGCCTCATTGATCACCATTGGTGTCAACAGCCATGACGAGGTACTGGAAGGTAGATGCTCGAGCGACGCCTACGCTAGCAGTAGGAAGGAGTGGTGTGCAAACATTAGACGAGACCACGAGAAAGAAAACTGAAATCAAATGACTGGGGTTGAGGTTGGGTGAGACTAGCTGGTCGGTGGTTGGGGGTCTGGTGGGGAGGGATGAGGGGACCAAGCATGACTATCCCGCACGATGCATACATGTGTGGCGCTGCGCGTCACCGCTAGGCATGCATGATGCAGGTGATCCAGGTGCAGTTGGTATAAATGTGGCTGTGGCGACGCGTTCCGTCTAGGCGATGCGCAACTCAGGTGATTCAGGCAAAACGCCGCTAATCACGGCAAAAATCCTCCTCCCCCTCCCCCCCTCCCCCCCCAACCTCTCCAAATCGCATCAGGGTGGTACCCGACGCTACTCTTTGTCATCAGTGCGAGTACACCAGATTTGTCTGATATATCAGTGTTACACAAAGAATCACTTTTTCTTGTAAGGGCGCCCAAAAATACAGCTCTGTAAAATAAGGGTGAACACCCAAACCCACCCTTATAGTAAGGGCCATAAGGGTGATTCACCCTTATATCGAGAGGCCAGTGTGCCAGCTTTCAAAGTGCTGTCAAACAGAACACACACGCAACGCAACTGTGTCAGTTCATATTGGTTTGGTGGTTAACTAGAAATACCGTATGGCCCCGGATATAAGCGCAGGCCTATGATAAGCGTATGCGCTTATATTTGGAGCACTGCGCTTATGCCCGATCCTCAATTATAAGCGCACCCCTTGTAAAACCCTGACTTATTATAAGCGCATGTCTAATTTCGATTTCAAATATTGATTAAAACGGTAACGAAATCCAATTTTACAGCGAGGTCACAACCATTTTCGCGTCGATTGACTTTGGCGACCTCACTTTTTGCGCGTCGAGTCAGTATGAGCTGACATTCCAGCAGTCTGACGTGTAGTTTTGCCCCTGTGCACCAGCCAGGCCCTCAGATATCAGCGTAAAACACGCTGATTAGGCTGATTTTGTAGCTGTGATTTTCGTTTTCCCTGAAATTTCAGTATATTCTTTATGTTTGCACTGATTTTTCAGTTTGAAGTGTAGGACTACCCTGACGAATTTGTGAGAAGGTGTACCAGTAACACTGAAGCTTCAGTACAGTGTACCGAGTCACACTGATTCGGGCATAGCAAAATGTATCGGGTACAGGGATGGGGTGCGCGTACATGGGGCTTTAGGGCGCGTCCCCTCCCTCGATCGATCCTGCCCTCGATCGATCGAGGGACAAGTACAGTGTCGCTATTTACAGAGTAACCAGAACTCGAGAAAGCTCGTGAATGTACAGTAACTGGGTCTAAACGATCTTGTCATCTACGCGGATGACGATCCATGTGCCGTCGTGGCCACATCGATCTCGGCTTTGGTAGGATCGAGGGTTTTCCCCCCTTGAATTCTCGATCCTGTCACCTTGGGCTCGAGATCGATCCGCGCCTGTCACCTCCTACCAATCCTGCCCCAATCCTGCGATCGGTGTGCCCGATCGGTATTTCACGTCGATTTCGCGATCGATCGAGGGAGGGGACGCGCCCTTAAGCCCAGAATCATTGCCGCGTACAAGTGGACCTGTCACGTACCGGCTTCGAACCCGTGACCTTTCCGGTTACAGGCCGAAACCTAAGACAGCTACGCTACTAGCCCTGCCCAGGGAGTGCAATTCAACTTATGAATCATTAAACAATGAAATTTTACCCTGACAAAATCAGCATAAACTTGACCCCCAACGCTGATTTGGTCACTAATTTGGGCAGGGCACGCTGATCCATCAGCATACCCTGAAACCAATCTGAGGGCCTGGCACCAGCAAAGTATCGACCGCGCACAATTCCGTTCTGTGACGCTCAAAATTTCGATTCGATTGAAGTTGCAAGCAGGAGATGTACAGTTTCGTGCCTTTTGAATATATATGTCTATTGGTCATTTTATAAGCGCATGCGCTTATAATTTTTACTCAATTATAAGCGCACCCCCCTAAAAAAACACGTTTTATTATAAGCGCAGGTGCGCTTATATCCGGGGTAATACGGTAGTTTGATTGAAGCGTGATACTTGTTGGGCTGAGTGCAGCTGTCGGATATTTGTAGAGGTTAGACTTACTGAAAGCAGAAGTAAGAATTCCTCTATGGGTAACAGTGAGAACGAGAATGAATGACAGAGAGAAATTTTTAATAAGACCCCTTGACTTGTAAGAAATTCATTCTACCGTCATCGCCCGGTGTCTAATGATGCGGCCAGTGTCGTTTTGCTGCCAGCAGCGCAAAGATGCTTCTAGAACGCTCCTGGCAGCACGATGGCAGCGTGAGAGCTGTCAAGTGCTGTCCTCTATGAGGACATTCCTTGTAGAGGAGCGGCTGGGGGTGTAGTCGGGCTGGAGCTTGTTCATGGAGGCTGAGATTGGCTCAACCATTGCTCTCGGCTGGTTGAACCATGTTTAGGTGCGTGTCAGACATTATATATGTCACTGTTCTGTAGGCTACAGTGGGGTTAACCTTAGAGAGTACAATATTCTACGGTTTCCTACTTGTACTCTCAATCTTCCTAGTCCAACCATTCCTCTCAATTCTCACATGGTATAGAGCGGGTTCCCTAGTGGGACCGTTTCTTCCTAGGGCCCACCATAGAACTTTTTTTTTTCACCTGCCCGAAGCGCGCTTTGCGCCCTGACCTAAAATTCGCGGCCCCTTAGTGGCCTTCCCCCCCCTTTAGCGGCCCCTTCGCGGCCCCTAGGCGGCCCCTTCGCGGCCCCTCTCTCATCCCTTCGCGACCCCCGTCGCGGCCCTTCGCGGCCCCGCTCAAGGCCCTTCGCGGCCCCTTCGCGGTCCTTTGCGGCCCCCTTCGCGGCCCCTTCGCGGCCCTTCGCGGCCCTTCGCGGCCCTCTCACGGCCCTTCGCGGCCCTTCGCGGCCCCCTTCGCGGCCCCTTTGTGGCCTCTCCACGGCGCTCTCGCAGCCCGCCGTAGCCGCCCTGCCGCCCCTTCGTCGCCGCCCCAGCAGCAGCTGCCGTCGCTTCCGCTGCCGCCGCTGCTGTTCGCCGCTGCCGTTGTCGTGACAGCCGCCGCCACCACTGCTGCCGTGACACCCGCCGCTGCCGCTGCCGTGACAGCCGCCGCCGTCGCTGCCGTCACAGCCGCCGTTCTTCGCAGCCGCCGCCGCTGTCCCGGACCTGCCCTGCAGCCGAGCCGCGGTCCTGCCCTGCCGCCCTGTCGCGGCCCTGATCCTGCTGACGCACCTCGGTCCTGCCCCACCACTTGCGGCCTTCTACCCCACCGCTCCTGGTAAGCACACAACTGAGCCGCGCTCCTACTGCTACTGCTCCTGCTAGCCTGCTGCTGTCATGGCTAGTCCTGCTGTTCTTACCTTCGATGCTGAGGGTCGTGCGATAGACTTTGAGGTCTGGCTTGATGATCTGCAGCTTTTCCTTCAGTGTGACAGCAAAGACGGTCTCTCGCTGTTCGATCTCACGTCTGGTGCCTCTCCTACCCCATGCTGCCGATGATGACAGTACTGTTCGCTCACGCTGGACCACACGCGATGCTGCTGCCCGTCTTGCTGTGCGTAGTCACCTGCCGTCCACTGAGCGCGCGCACTTTAGTCAGTACAAGAGTGCTAAGACCTTGTACGACGCTGTCGTTGTGCGCTACTCCTTCCCTGCCTCTGCTGCCCTTAGTCGCCTCATGCTGCCGTACCTTTTCCCTGACCTCGCCGCCTTTGCTACAGTCGCTGACCTCATTACGCACCTCCGCACTAGTGACACCCGCTACCGTGCTGCGCTTCCTGCTGAGTTCCGCGCCCAGAACCCCCCCCCCAATGTACATCACCCTCTACTACCAAGTCACCCGGCTCCCTGACTCCCTTCGCTCGGTCAGGGATCACTTCCTCGCTCTCTGTCCCACCACACTCACCGTTGAACTCCTCGAGGAGCACCTCCTTGCAGCTGAGAAGAGCATAGTCGCTGTAGGAGCCTCTCGTGGTGACCCTCGTACCCCTGTCTTTGAGGGGTGCTCCCCCGTTCCCCTTTTGCCCTCTGTTGCCTCTGCTGCTGCTGTCGACCTCGTTGGCACCGAGTCGGTCGGCGCTGTGTCTGCCCCTTGCGGGAGGCGCCGCAGCGGCAATGGCAAGGGGGGCAAGGGTACTGGAGGAGCTGGCGGGGGTGGTAGTGGTGGCGGTGGAGGCGGCGGGGGGGGGGGGGTGGAGGTGGGAGTGGTGGCGGAGGTGGGGGCTCTGGTGGCAGCGGTGGAGGCGGAGGCAGCGGCGGCGGCGGCGGTGGGAGTGGAGGAGGTGGCGGTGGCGGCGGTGGCGGCGGTGGCGGCGGTGGCGGCAGTGGCGGTGGCGGTGGCGGTGGTGCTGGTCGGGGTGGCTCTGGGCAGCGCGGAGGCTTCGGTGGTGGCCAGCGTCAGCAGCAGCTCTCCCGTGAGGCCCCGCCACCCCAGCAGCTTCACCAGTGGTACGCAGCGCGTTAGCGGTCTGGGGGTGCTGGTCCCTGTGCCTACGTCCTGCGTACTGGTGACCGCACTGGGGAGCCGTGTGGCGGCCCGCACACCACCCAGCGCTGCTTCGGTCGCCTGACAGACGCCTGGCGTCTCCGGTTCCCTGACGCCACTGAGCTCCCTCGCTGGGGTGATCTGCTTAGGTCGGGGGTTCCTATCTTTGATCTTGACTATGATGCTATCCTTGCTGCCATGTATGTTATGTCTACTAGTGATGAGGGTGACTGTTACCTGAGTGTTCCGCCTGACCCGGGCATTGCAGCTGCTGCTCTAGGTGCTAGTGCGTCTGCTGCTCCAGGTGCTAGTGAGTCTGCTGCTCCAGGTGCTGGTGGGTCCGCTCTCTTGGGTACCGCGTCTGCTCAGGCGTTGCACACTTTCACCCTTGACTCGGGTGCTTCCCACTCCTTCTTTCGAGACCGCACCTCCCTCACGCCGCTCAGTCGGCCGGTTGCGGTCTCCCTGGCAGACCCCTCTAGGGGTCCTGTCCTTGCCCGCTACTCCACTGTGCTACCATGTCCAGCGGCCCCGTCTGGCTCCCTGTCAGGTCTTTACCTCCCCTCGTTCTCTACAAACTTGGTGAGTGGTGCTGACCTACAGGATGGGGGAGTTGACCAGTTCACTCCTGCGAGTCAGCGGGTGACCCACTGCACGTGTGCTCGGACGGGCCAACACCTGGCCACGTTTACCCGTCAGCCGGGGTCGAGCCTGTACACACTGACTACTGAGTCTTCTCCGGTTGCTAGGCCTAGTCAGCTAGCTGCGTCGGGTCAGGTGTTTGCTGCAGCGTCTCGGTCTGGTCCTGAGTCTGCCCCCTGCTCGTGTCGCCTCCTGTCCCACCAGACTCTTCTCTGGCACCACCGCCTTGGTCACCCCTCCCTGCCTCGTCTCCGAGGCATGGCCTCTCGTATTCTTGTCTCTGGTCTCCCCCGGTCTCTCCCTCCCCTCCCTCCCTTGCCTGCCCCTACCTGCGTTCCCTGCGTCGAGGGGCGGCAGCGCGCCGCTCCTCACTCCTCCGAGTTTCCGCCGACAGAGGCTCCGCTGCAGACTCTTCACATGGACGTGTGGGGCCCAGCCCGCGTCCGTGGACAGGGTCACGAGCGCTACTTCCTGCTGGTGGTTGACGACTACTCGCGTTACACCTCAGTCTTCCCCTTGCGCCGCAAGGATGAGGTCACTGAGGTGTTGATCGACTGGATCCGCGCTGCTCGTCTCCAGCTCAGGAAGAGTTTCGGCTCGGACTTTCCTGTTCTGCGTCTGCACTCCGACAGAGGTGGAGAGTTTTCCTCCGGCCCTCTGCGAGCCTTCTGTCGTGCGAGGGGCATCCGCCAGACGTTCACGCTTCCGGCCTCCCCACAGCAAAATGGGATTGCTGAGCGCCGCATTGGCATGGTCATGGACGTCGCTCGTACGTCCATGATCCATGCGGCTGCTCCCCATTTTCTGTGGCCGTTTGCGGTTCAGTACGCGGCGCATCAGATCAACCTTCAGCCCCGGGTCTCCATGCCGGAGACCTCCCCCACTCTGCGGTGGACGGGGAAGGTTGGCGATGCGTCTGCGTTCCGTGTCTGGGGATCTCGGGCTTCTGTCCCAGACTTGTCTGTGGACAAGATGTCCTCCCGTGATGTTCCCTGCGTCTTCCTTGGCTTCCCCCCTGACGCGCCTGGTTGGCAGTTTTACCACCCCACCTCGCGCCGTGTTCTGTCCTCCCAGGACGTCACGTTTGACGAGTCGGTTCCGTACTACCGTCTCTTCCCCTACCGCACTGCCCCGCTCCCCCCCCCGCCGCTCTTCCTTGCTCCAGGTCCCCCCCCGGTAGACCCCCTCCCCCCTCAGGGTCCTGCTCCTTTAGGTGTGTCTCAGGTAGACCCACTCCCCTTGGCTGAGCCTTTGGAGGTCACTTCCGACACCTCTGGCCCACCTGAGGGGGGTGACGTTACTGCTGGCGCCCCGGCGGCCTACCGCCGCACACCACGCTTGGAGACCCCTCCGGGTTTCCCGCCGCGACCTTCTTCGCCGCCTCTGCAGCCGGTTACTGTTGACTCTGGTGCTGTTGGGGGTGGTGGTACTGGGGGTGCTGAGTCTGGGGGTGCGGAGTCTGGGGGTGCTGAGCCTGCGCGTGAGGAGACTGGAGGTCCTGCGCCTGGGGGTGCTGAGCCTGGCAGAGTCTGGGGGTGCTGAGTCTGGAGGTGAGACGCCTGAGGGTACTGGGACTGCTGGTGCGCGGTCTCCTTGGAGTGGCCGCCTTCGTCCGCGTGTGCCTCTCACCTCACAGCAGCTGCACGACTGGTACGGTCGCCGTCAGGGTCGCGCTGCTGGAGCCCGGGGCTCTGCTGCTGGAGGTACTTCTGCTGACGTCCCTGGAGCTAGGAGTGGTGCTGGTACTTTGTCTACTGGAGGTGCTGGAGTCGCTGGTCCCGGAGGTGCTCGTACTGGAGGTACTGGAGCTGCTGGGGCTGGGGGTGCTGCGTCTGGGGGTGCCGCTGCTGGAGACACTGAGGCTGGAGACCCTGGGACTGGAGGTGCTGGGTCTGGGGGTGCTGCTGCTGGAGACACTGTAGCTGGAGACCCTGGGAATGGAGGTGCTATATCTGGGGGTGCTGCTGCTGGAGACACAGAGGCTGGAGACCCTGGGACTGGAGGTGCTGGTTCTGGGGGTGTTGCTGCTGGAGACACTGAGGTTGGAGACCCTAGGGCTGGAGGTGCCGGTTCTGGGGGTGCTGCTGCTGGTGACGCTGGTTCTGGAGGTGCTGGCGCTGGAGGTGCCGGCGCTAAGGCTGGAGTTTCTGGAGCTGCTGGAGGTGCTGGAGCTGCTGGAGGTCCTGGAGCTGCTGGAGCTGCTGGTACTGGTGCAGCTGCGCCGACACGACTGTTCTTCGCTCCGCCGTCTTCGTCGTCTCTACTGCTGCCTGACTCTGTTCTTCGTCAGGTTCTTACTCTCCCGTCGTCTACTGGTCTTCCGTTACAGCTTGGCTCACCGCTGCCTGCTCCCTCTCCTTACACTGAGCAGACAGGTAGTCTTGCTGAGCGTCGTGAGCCTGTGTCGCGTCCTGTCTCGCCTGTTCGTTCTGGTCGTACTGGTCGTCGTGTTTCTCGTTCGCGTCAGCCGGCTGTCCCCAGCGCACACCTCGTAGTCCGTCGTCCTTCCTCTGCTCCGCAGCCTGTTCCTCTGCCGTCTCCCCCTGCATCTGCTCTGCCTGCCGTTCCGTACCCTGCGTCTGACAGGTTTCGTGCTGAGCACCCTACTGTCACGCGTCTGTTAGCCACTGTTGTCACTGACCCATCGTTTGAGTCTACTGCTGCGTCTGCCTTAGTTGCTGAGCTTGTTGACTTTGCTGCTGCCTGTCGTCTTGACTACGCCGCTAGTCTTGTTGCTGAGTCTGAGTCTGTTTGTCCTCCGTCCGTCGGGGGTGAGTGTGCTCTTAGCACGGACGTCCTTGAGGACAGGCAGGAGGAGTTCCAGTGTTTTGCTGCTGCTTTACCTCATCTTGTGTCCTCGCTGCTTGCCCCTGAGGGAGACCCGGATGCACCAGACATCCCGACTCCGCGCTCTTACGCGGAGGCGATAGAGGGTCCCTACTCCTCTCAGTGGCAGGCAGCCATGGACGCAGAGATGGCTTCCTGGAAGTCCACAGGCACCTACGTAGACGAGGTTCCCCCACCTGGGGCGAACATCGTCAGTGGCATGTGGATTTTCAGGGTGAAGCGCCCGCCGGGTTCTCCGCCTGTCTTCAAGGCGTGTTACGTGGCTCGAGGCTTCAGTCAGCGGCAGGGAGTTGACTACTTCAAGACCTTCTCTCCCTCCCCGAAGATGACCACTCTTCGGGTGCTGCTGCACATAGCCGCTCACCGCAACTACTACGAGCTTCACACTCTTGACTTCAGCACTGCTTTCCTACAGGGCAGCCTGCACGAGGAGATCTGGCTGCGCCGCCCACCTGGCTTCACTGGGTCGTTTCCTCTTGGTACCCAGTGGAGCCTCCGGCGGCCAGTCTACGGTCTCTGCCAGGCGCCTCGTGAGTGGCACGACACACTGAGGGCTACGCTTGCGGCTCTTGGGTTTGCTCCTTCTACTGCCGACCCGTCGCTGTTTCTACGCACCGACGTCTCTTTGCCACCGTTCTACATCCTCGTGTACGTCGACGACTTGGTCTTTGCTACAGCTGACACTGCTGGACTCGCCCACGTGAAGTCCGAGCTGCAGAAGAGACACACGTGCACAGACCTGGGTGAACTGTGCAGCTATCTTGGCTTGCAGATCACTCGGGACAGAGCACGGCGCACCATTACCCTGACTCAGTCACACATGGTGCAGCAGGTCCTTCAGCGCTTCGACTTCACGTACTCCTCGCCTCAGGCCACTCCTCTGTCTACTCGCCACTCGCTCTCAGCTCTGCCTTCGGATGAGTCCGTAGAGCCGAGTGGCCCGTACCTAGAGCTTGTTGGCTGCCTCATGTACCTGATGACCTGCACTCGCCCTGACCTGGCCTACCCTCTTAGCATCCTTGCACGCTATGTTGCTCCTGGGCATATGGCTGCAGCGAAGAGGGTGTTGCTCTTCTTGTGCAGTACGTCGGGCATGGGGCTCGTGCTTGGAGGGCAGAGTCCAGTGGTCCTCACTGGTCACGCAGACGCGTCTTGGGTCGACGACCTGGCTACGCAGCGGTCGTCACAGGGTTACACCTTCAGCCTTGGTTCCGGCTCTGTTTCGTGGCGGTCTACCCGCTCGTCGTCTGTTCTCAGCTCCAGCTGTGAGGCTGAGATCTACGCAGGGGCCATGGCTGCACAGGAGTTACGCTGGCTGACCTACCTGCTGACTGACCTGGGAGAGCCGCCTCGTTCTCCTCCAGTTCTGTACATAGACAACAAGGCCATGCTGGCCTTGTGTCGGGAGCACAGACTGGAGCACAGAACAAAGCACATTGCTCTTCGCTACTTTCTTGCTCGTGAGCTGCAGCAGCGTGGTCAGCTGCGCCTTGCTTACGTGGCCTCTCAGGCCAACACTGCTGATATCTTCACCAAGGCTCTTCAGCCTTGTGATCATCAGCGCTTTTGTACTATGTTAGGTCTTTTGCCTACTTGGCCTCACTTGCTTACCTCTTGGCTTTGCTTGTACTGTGATCTATATATATCTGCATTTGCTTGTCTGCCTTTATATATAATCCTGCATGTGAACTGGCCTTGTGGCCTTTGAACCTGTGCTCGGAATGTGTGGTGACGTTGTGATCCACCCTGAGCTTTGCTTTGCTTTGCTTGACTGGTCTTGTGACCCCTTGTTCTCCCCAACTTTGCATATGGGGGTGTGTCAAACATTATATATATTACTGTTGTGTAGGCTACAGTGGGGTTAGCCTTACAGGGTACAATATTCTAGGGTTTCCTACAAGTACTCTCAATCTTCCTAGTCCAACCATTCCTCTCAATTCTCACAGTGCGGCGTCCCCTCCTCTCGTGAAGAGTAACAACTATGGGCACATTAACTTGCCCGACGATGACATCCGTGTAGATATGGCGAAGGAGACGCACAAGCCGACATCCATGGCAGGATGCTCTAAAGCCGGCTCAGGTGTGAGCTGTGATGAGGACGAAGGCGATAAAGACAATGGCGACGGAGGCAAGGATGATTGGCCACAGAATGTGTTAGAGACTAAGGACGGAGTCTATGAAGATTAGGTGCCGAAATATCACAAAATCGTTGGTCTCAATTTCTGGACAGAATCGTCGACTTCACAAGAAACGTTGTCGACGAAACGTTTACGGTTAGAATCCCACAATAATTGAGTATGTTGTAGCTCTGGACCATGGCTACAATTCTCAATTTGAATCACAACAAAAGGTGAACTAAATCTTAAGTTATCAATTTCGGCGCACTAGGGGGTATGCTGCCATAGAAACCCAACTCAATCACAAGAGTTTCATAAGTATTATTAATTTTTAAAAGTGTAACACTTTTTCAAATTTCGTATTGTGAAAGCGAGGACGTGGCCAGCAAGGCAGAGGTAGGGGCTCGCCGCTACTCACCCCTCTTTTGCCTACAAAAGAGGATCGTGAGTCCAGTAGCTCCACCCACGTTCTTCATTTCCAATTTTTATTTTTACTTTCCCACCACCCACCCCATTGTGTATCATTGATGAACGAGAACGTTGTAACTACCCACTTGGAATGAAGCACGCTGCCTTTGCAAGATGGACTAAGCAAGCTTTCACAATTCTCACAAGTTACACACAAGAAAGTTAGAGTACCAATAAACCAGGTAGGAGGGAAGAGGAGGACGAAAGGGAAGGTCCCAAGGGAGTCCCCAACCAAGGAAACCCCATGCCACATAATTCTCCTCTCCATAGGCACCCCAACCTTGATATTTGTCACTTTCCCAACTCATGCCATCCACCTCACCCAACTTGGCCACACTTGCCAACCTGGTTTGGCTTCACCCAACCACTTGGCAGCATCTACAGTGATGGGTACGAATTTCCCAACCCCCAAAAGTCTGTACCCCATATTGAGTCAACCCCACAACTTCCCACGGTCGTCGCAACCAAATATGAAAAGTATACGAACTTCAACGTTCGTAACTTTCTTGGTCGTGCTCCGATCGCGACGATTCTTGGTTCGTCGGAAAGCTCTTGAGTAGAGCTGTCACTTCAGATATCTGCCCAAGTCAAATGACATCCACACACACTCATAAAATCCAAACCGCACAAACATATGATGGGAGGCAGACAGACGTGAATGCGAATGATAGCATCACAACAAACTCCCCCTCTGGCTGCCAACCATCATCCCACAAGCCTTAGCTCAAGCATGCGCACTCAATGCACACTCATTCCAGCAAGCTTCATGCCTTTCCCAATCAAGGGACATTTGCACATCTCCTTCCAACATCCCCATTTTGCTCCAGTCTGCAGCACCCCTCTGGAGCATCTATCAGGGCACTATCCTCCAAACCTTCTCAGTGTAGCCCCACAGCAATAGGCTATCTCATCCTCATTCATTCGCTCAGTTAAACTCCCAGCAGGTACCACACTTGGCTTTCCAAAGCTGGGATAGGTCAGCCCGTTAGGAGGGCGAACATCGCTCCTAGGACGGTCAGCCGAACGTGCGGCACCTTGTGGAGCACCTTGCTGCTGCTGCTGCTGCTGCTGCTGCTGCTGCTGCTGCTGCTCCTCCACCTCAGGTTCTCCCCCATCCTCAGTCACTCTAGAAATCTCCTTCTCACAGACAGAAACCTCCACCTGCCTCGAAGGCCGTTGCACCTCATCGGCCTCAATGATCAGCGGTGTAGTAGGAAGCTTCTCGAGGAACTTCACATCCCTCGACACAGTCAGCTGCTGGCTGGTCAAGTCCCATATCAACCAGCCCTTGTGATCCTTTGCAAGCCCCAAGTGCACACCCCATCTCCCAGAAGCTTCCAGCTTTCCCCTCTTCTCCTTTGGCACATGAAACACCACCATGCAGCCGTAAGCTCTCAGCATGGTCACCGCTAGTGCACTCCCATACCACTTGGTGTAAGGGACCCATTGCTTGTCCCCCTCAGTCGCCAGCACCTTGTTCTTCACAACAAGGAGTTGCCTTAGTGCTATCACCAAAAACGGATCCGGCAGCTCTGCACGCCCAAGGAGAGTGCGAGCACCTTCCTGCAGGGTCCGGTTGAACCGCTCAGCCATGCCATTCTGTTGTGGATTGTAGGGCACTGTGAGCTGATGCTGAATGCCCTTCTTCTTCAGCACCGCCTCAAACTCATTGCCAATGAACTCTCCTCCGTTGTCGGTGCGGATCACCTTCACTTTGTGTCCGCTCTCCCTTTGTGCTCTCGGCATCCACTCCTTCAAAACAGCCGCTGCCACCTCCCCCTTCGCCTTGAGAGGGTAGACCCACACCGCACGTGTGTGGTCGTCCACAATGGTCAAGAAGTAGCGGCTGCCCGAGAGAGAAGGGGCCCTCGTATGACCCACCATATCCATGTGCACAAGCGAGAGTGGCGCCTTGGCTGGTCCTGTGCTGCTGCTGAAGGGAAACTTCATAAATGGTCTCAAGGCATGTAGGGCAGCTCCCAATCTCCTTTGCTGCCCCCTTCACTTCCAGCTCCTTCAAGCTCCCATCCTTCACCAATTTCTGCAACATAGGAATGTAGATGTGGCACAACCTCTCGTGCCACGTCTCCCAATTGGCCTCACCACTCCCAGATGAAGCCTTTGCCCATGCAGCTGTCGCATCCACACCAGCAAGCACCTCACGACGAGGCTGCTGTGGCTGCTGCACCTTCTTGACTGCATCCAGGGCCCCAGCAGTTGGTGCAGTCTCCTCTCCTCCCGCAGTTGCCTTAGCCGCTGCCGCTGCCTTTGCCGTTGCTGGTGGTTTCCCATTCCAAGGGATGATGGGCAGCTGCCACAAGTCCTTGATGCAGCTGCTCTTCTCGTCCAAATCCCACAGCAGCAACTTCCCAAGCTTCGCACGGCAGCTCGTTGGGCCGAATGTAACTTTGGCCTTACTTTTCTGCAGCCGGCGCACAGAGAGAAGGTTAGCGGACAAGCCTTCAACAAGCAGGACATTCCCAAGTCCCACAAGTCCCCCATTGGCTCCCATCACCTTGGCATTTCCCACACCAATCACAGGAAGCAAAGCACCTGAAGCGGCAGCCACAAACTTGATCTTCCCAGGGGGTTTCACCTCATCGAGCAAATCTGCCCGCGGAGTCATGTGACTCGTGCAACCTGAGTCTATCACCCAGTGAGTAAGGAGATGCATCACAACCTTCCCAACTGACCCCGCATCTTCCTCACTCTCTTTGACATCCTCAACCATGAGGACCATTCCAGGGCTGGCTTTACCTTGTGCACTATCACATTGTGCACCTGAACCTTGCACAGCGCCACCTCGTGCGCGTTCACCACTTGGCGGCTTCATGCCTGGAGGCACCCATCTTTTAGGCCGGCTGAAATACTTGAACCACGGATGTCCAGCCTTCTTGCAGTACCAGCACGCACCCTCCATTCGGGTGCTCCCCCTGCCACCAGAGCTCCCATGCCCCTCGTTGTAGTCACCTCGGCCTCTTCGTCTGCAAAAGCCTCTACCGCGGCCTCGGCCTCTCCCTCCCCCTCTTCCTCTGCTGCCTCCTGCAGCTCCATACCCCTCAGCAGTTTTGTTGGCAGCACCACCTCCCGTGTGGCGCCTGCGGAAGTCCTCCTGCAGGATCTGCTGCCGTAGCCACTCAGGCGTCCACTTGTCCTGCTGAACGTTGAGGGTGGGGATGAGGTTGTCCCACGAGTTGTCGAGCACCGAGATGATCTTGGTGCACTGCTGCATCTCCGACACCTTGCTGCCCGCCGCTGCCATCCTTGCATAGGTGTCCTTGATCTTGTCAAGGACCGGCTTCACATCATCTCTCGGTCGCATGGAGAGGGCCGCCAGCTCCTTCTCCAACACAATCACCGTCGGAAGCATGTTGGGCTGAACCACATGGCGCAGTAGTTTCTACGCCTTCGGTCCCGAGTCATCGAGCTCCACCAAATCCTTGATGTGCTGAAACATGTCGTTGTTGACGGACAGTAGAATCAGGTCGTACAGTACCGCGCTCCGCTCAATCCATCGATCCCGAGCATCTCCTTCCTCGGGCATCTTCTCTTCTCCCATAGCCAATTTCAGCAGCTTGTAGCGCTTGAACGCACTACGCATCCGCCTCTCCATTTGTCATAGTTGGAGCCGTCCAAAGCTTGATCTTGGACGGTGGCGATTCACTCTTCTTGTCACCTGCTCCTCCACTCCCTTGATTCATCTCCTCTGCTCTCAAACACAAGTTTCAGCTCCCCCCTTTGCTGTCCACACCGAAGTCCCACACAATTTTCACAAGTGTCGGCGCCAACGAAATTTCGGCAGAGTTTCCCCTTAGCGGAAGTCACATGCAACCTCTAGAACACCACTTAGGCACGCCCACAGGCCATGGTGGGTCTAAGAGGGTCTTCACACTTCAGTAGACTCCCCACAAAGTCCTCAATTGCTCTGATACCAGATGTTAGAGATGAAGGACGTAGCCTAGGAAGCTTAAGGTGCCGAAATATCACAAAATCGTTGGCTTAGAATTCTGGACAGAATCGTCGACTTCACAAGAAACGTTGTCGACGAAACGTTTACAGTTAGAATCTCACAAAACTCGAGTATGTTTTAGCTCTGGAACATGGCTACTATTCTCAATTTGAATCACATCAAAATGTGAACTAAATCTTGAGTTATCAATTTCGGCGCACTAGGGGTAATGCTGCCATAGAAACTCAACTCAATCACAAGAGTTTCATAAGTTCTCACAAGTTACACACAAGAAAATTAGAGTACCAATAAATCAGGTAGGAGGGAAGAGGAGGACGAGAGGGAAGGTCCCAAGGGAGTCCCCAACCAAGGAAACCCCATGCCACACAATTCCCCTCTCCATAGGCAACCCAACTTTGACATTTGTCACTTTCCCAACTCATGCCATCCACCTCACCCAACTTGGCCACACTTGCCAACCTGGTTTGGCTTCACCCAACCACTTGGCAGCATCTACAGTAATGGGTACGAATTTCCCAACCCCCAAAAGTCTGTACCCCATATTGAGTCAACCCCACAACTTCCCACGGTTGTCGCAACCAAATATGAAAAGTATACAAACTTCAACGTTCGTAACTTTCTTGGTCGTGCTCCGATCGCGACGATTCTTGGTTCGTCGAAAAGCTCTTGAGTAGAGCATCACTTCAGATATTTGCTCAAGTCAAATGACATTCACACACACTCAGAAAATCCAAACCGCACAAACATATTATGGAAGGCAGACAGACGTGAATGCGAATGATAGCATCACACAACAGAATGGGCACAACGACAGTGCATGAGGTGAGGATGTACCTGCTGGCGCTAGTATCGATGATGGCGAATGGTGGAATCGGCCGATTGGCTGCGGCGACAAAGTGGAAGAGCGACACGCCAGTGACTTGGACAACGACGGAGGAGCGGATGTGGATGCTGATCGTGAGGATCTGAAGCGGTAGCGGATGCGACGGTGCAAGCCCCTACGGCGGCGACTGAGGATGTGCCTGCGGGAGTGACGGCGGATGCGGATGCGGATGCGCCAGCGGATGCGGATGACGAAGCGGAAGCCAGGTGCGGATGCGGATGCTAAGGCCGATGCGGTTGAGGATGCGGATGCGGTCGCGGATGCGGATGTGAGTGATGTTGATGCTGGGGTGATGTCATTTTTTACGAAGGTGAAGACGACGACGATGACCCATGGCGCATTACCGACAACGACGTTTGTTTGACGAAGAGAAAGCTGCATCATTGCCTCCGCATCCCCACTAAATGCACCGGGGTGGTGCTCTCGGACGACGACATCCCAGCGAAGGAGCATCGACCGCACCTTAGTGTTGTTGACGATGGGAAGAGTATGGCCGTGGAGGTCCCTGCGAAAGCTGACGGTCGCCGCCACAGCAACAAGAAGTGGAAGAATGATGGCGACCCTGGTTCCAGCAAGGGTGTGAAGAAGAAAAAGGCAACGACAACATCGTGGTCAACAAGGCGCTTGGTAGCGACGATGACTATGCGGAGGCTGCAGGCCCCCTTCCTTTATACCGTGAGAAGGGTAAGGTTAAACACCCCACCCTCCATAATGCTGACTCCCGTCCCCCTTCCCCACGTAGTCGCGAAATTAAAAGGACCAGGCGATCATGGACCGGCAAAATTTCTACAGCCTTTAGAGTCGTCCCTCACTGTGCTTCACGACCCGTTGTCTGACTACCTCCGTGCCTCCCGTCCTGTCGTCTCCCGTATTGTGTCCGCGTTGGTCACTCACCTGACTGCACCCCTGTCGTCTGTCTTAGCTCTTGTTACCATTGTCGGTGACTTTGCCTCTTCCCACCGCTGTGACTACGCTGCTCACCTAGTGAGTGGCCCTGCTCGTTCTCCGTCCTCTTTGGGTGCTCCTGTCTTTCCCCTAGAGGTCTAGGAGGACAAGCAGTTCGAACTTGGTTTCCTTGAGACCGCTATTCCTCATCTTTGTGCCATGCTGCTTGCACCTGAGGGGGGTCGAGACGCTCTTGACATCCTGATCCCTTGTAATCACACTGGGGCAGTCTTGGGACCTTGGTCCTCGTTCTGGATAGCAGCTGAGGAGGCAGAGATGGCATCTTATAGGTCCACAGGCACTTATGTCGATGCAGACCCACGGCTCATTATCCAGTGTACCGTAATCACCCGGACATCACACCCACTGAAATTGAAGACCCCCCGGGTGGCTTGTGTAGGGTGGGTGCTATAGCGGACCTTGTTATTACTATACCCTCCTTTTGGGGTGATTTTCTAGAACACCCCCTTTCCGTACAAAGTTTCTAGATATGGCGGTTAGTGAGTACTGCATAACATCGCGAAAATCACTTCCTCGACGAAACTACATGTTAAATTGTAATGTGTTATATGTTGGTAGGCTGTAGTGGGGTAGCCAATATGGGGTACAACCCCAACTAGGGTTTGCTACTTGTACCCAACTGTTTCATTCAATGCACCATTCTTGCCTAGTGATTCTGACATGGTATCAGAGCAGGAGGTCCCTAGGACCTACCGACCGTTTTTTTTTTTAAGGGCCCACCACCGCTCGCATGCGGTTACCACGCTACCCCGTGCCCTAGCCTCGTAGCGCCCTCGTGCGCCCACGTTAGCGCCCTCGCGCGCCCCTCGTTAGCGCCCTCGCGCGCACCCTCGTTAGCGCCCTCGCGCGCCCCTTCGTTAGCGCCCTCGCGCGCCCCTTCGTTAGCGCCCTCGCGCGCCCCTTTGCTAGCGCCCTCGCGCGCCCCTCACTAGCGCCCTCGCGCGCCCCTCGCCGAGCCGCCCGCTCGCAGCCCGCCCGCCCGCTCGCTGCCCGCTTCGCGGCCCGCTCACTACGCAGCCCGCCCGCCCGCTCGCTGCCCGCTTCGCGGCCCGCTCGCTCGCTGCCCGCTTCGCGGCCCGCTCGCTACGCAGCCCGCCCGCTCGCTGCCCGCTTCGCGGCCCGCCCACTTCGCAGCCCGCCCGCCCGCTCGCTGCCCGCTTCGCGGCCCGCCCGCCTCGCAGCCCGCTCGCCCCGCTGCCCGCTTCGCGGCCCGCCCACTTCGCAGCCCGCCCGCCCGCTAGCTGCCCACTTCGCGGCCCGCCCGCATCGCAGCCCGCTCGCCCCGCTGCCCGCTTCGCAGCCCGCCCGCCCGCCCGCTGCCAGCTTCGCGGCCCGCCCGCCTCGCAGCGTCGCCCGCCCGCCGTGCTGCCCGCTTGCAGCGCCGCCTGCCCGCCGCGCTGCCCGCTTCCCGGCCCGTCCGCCGCGCTGCCCACTCGCAGCGTCGCCCTCCTGTCGCGCTGACCGCTTGCAGCGCCGCCTGCCCGTAGCGCCAGCCTCGCCCGCTGCTCTCTTTCCGTGCACTGTCGCCTTCCCCTGCTGCGGCAGCTTGCGTTACTCTGTCACACTGTCGCTATGGCTTCCATCCGCGTGCTGTCGTTCGATGCTGAGGGCCGCCCTGTGCGGTTCACCGCTTGGCTAGATGACCTGCAGCTGTTCCTCCTGAGCGATAGCAAGGAGCATGTGTCGCTCTATGACTACGCGTCTGGTGCTGCGCCTGCCCCTCCTGCCACAGCTGAGCTTAGTGTTCGTTCCCACTGGCAGACTCGTGACGCAGCTGCTCGCCTAGCCATTCACAGTCACCTGCCGTTAGCTGAGCTAGAGCATTTTGGCGACTGCAAATCCGCTAAGGCCCTGTACGACGCTGTCGTCGCTCGCTACTCCTCGCCTGCCACAGCCGAGCTTAGCCGCCTCATGCTGCCGTACCTGTTCCCCGATCTGTCCACCTTTACTACAGTCGCCGACCTTATCACCCACCTTCGCACTAGTGATGCTCGCCTGCGTGCCGCCCTTCCCACCGAGTTCTGCGCTAAGAATCCCCCTCCACTGTACTGGACACTCCACTTTATAGTCACTCGTCTCCCTGACACCCTCCGCTCAGTTCGAGACCACTTCCTTGCTCGCTGTCCCACTGAGCTCACAGTCGCCCTCCTAGAGGAGCACCTGCTCGCGGCCGAAAAGAGCATTGTAGCTGTCGGTGCTGCTCGTGGCGCTCCTCGCACCCCCATCTTTGAGGGGTGTTCTCCCTCTCCCCTCGCTCCCTCCTACGCTGCTGCTGCTGCTGTTGACTTCCTTGGTGCTGAGTCTGTTGGCGCTGCTTCTGCTCCTGGTGGGAGGCGCCGCACCGGCAAGGGCAAGGGGGGCAAGGGTGGTGGTGGTGGCGCTGGGGGGGGAGGAGGTGGGGGAGGTGGGGGGGGAGGCGGTGCTGGAGGGAGCGGTGGCGGGAGCGCTGGTGGGAGTGGGGTCGGTGGTGGAGACGGGGGCGGCGGAGGAAGCAGTGGCAGTAGTGGCGGCGGCGGCGGTGGCGGCGGTGGCGGTGGTGGCGGTGGTGGCGGTGCCGGTCGGAGCGGTGGTAGTGGTGGCGGCGGAGGTCGGAGTGGAGGCACTGGCTCGGGCCAGAGCTCCCAGCAGCAGCAGCGTCCCCAGACGACCCAGCAGCTTCGTGAGTGGCTTGCTCAGCGTGGGACGTCGGGGGCCAGTGCCCGCTGTTCTTATGTCATTCGCACAGGTGACCGCAAGGGACAGACGTGTGGGAGGTTCCACACCCCGTACCGCTGCTTCTCCCGCCTTGACGACGCTTGGCGTGAGGAGATGGGTGCGGATGTTGAGCGCCCCCGCTGGGCTGAGCTCATGAGGGCTGGTGTTGATGTCTTTGCTCTTGACTATGATGCTATTATTGCTGCCATGTATGCATTGACTGTTAGTGCCGAGGGAGACTGTTACTTGTGTGTGCCGCCTGACCCAGGTATAGAGCCCGCTGCCCTGGGTACTAGTGAGTCTGCTCTCTCAGGTACAGCACCCACACAGACTCCTCTCTCAGGTACCGCACCGGCTGAGGCCTGTCACACCTTCACCCTTGACTCAGGTGCTTCCCGTTGCTTCTTTCGTGACAGTACTGAGCTCACACCGCTTCCTGCACCGGTCCCAGTCTCCTTGGCTGACCCCTCTGGGGGCCCAGTCCTTGCCCAGTCCACCACTGTCCTCCCTTGTCCGGCGGTTCCGTCTGGCTCGTTGTCGGGTTTCCACCTCCCCTCGTTCTCGACGAACCTGGTGAGCAACGCTGTCCTCCAGGATCAGTGGGTTGACACCTTTACCCCTGGCGGACAGCGTGTGGCGATCTGCACGTGCTCCAGGACTGGCCGTCACCTGGCTACGTTCACCCGTCGGCCGGGGTCGAGTCTCTACACACTGACCACTGCGTCTCCCCAGGTAGCTGCTGTCGGTCAGGTGTCTGCGTCAGGTCTGGTGGCCCACGCCTGTGAGTGTCGTTCCCTGTCGCACCAGACTCTTCTCTGGCACCACCGCCTGGGTCACCCCTCCTTGCCACGCCTTCGTGGCATGCACCGTCGCCTCCTTGTGTCCGGTCTTCCCAGGTCCCTCCCTCCCCTCCCTGCCTCGCCTGCGCCGCCTTGCCTTCCTTGCGTCGAGGGGCGGCAGCGCGCCGCTCCTCACTCCTCCTCGTTCCCCCCGACAGAGGCTCCTCTGGAGACCCTCCACCTGGACGTGTGGGGCCCAGCCCGCGTTCGTGGTCAGGGCGGTGAGCGGTACTTTCTGCTGGTTGTTGACGACTACTCGCGTTACACCACGGTCTTCCCCTTGCGCACCAAGGGTGAGGTCCCTGCTGTTCTGATCCCTTGGATCCGCACGGTTCGTCTCCAGCTCCGCCGCCGTTTCCGGACGGATCTTCCTGTCCTGCGTCTGCACTCTGACAGAGGTGGTGAGTTTTCCTCCGATCTTCTGAGGACCTTCTGTCAGGCAGAGGGCATCGAGCAGACCTTCACGCTTCCGGACTCCCCACAGCAGAATGGGGTAGCTGAGCGCCGCATTGGCCTGGTCATGGAGATCGCTCGTACCTCCTTGGTCCACGCGGCGGCTCCCCATTTTCTGTGGCCGTTTGCTGTCCGGTACGCCGCGCATCAGCTCAACCTCTGGCCCCGTGTCTCCTTGCCGGAGACCTCGCCCACACTGCGTTGGACGGGGGAGGTTGGCGATGCGTCGCGCTTCCGGGTGTGGGGTGCTCGTGCCCTTGTCCGCGATACGTCCGCGGACAAGCTCTCCTCCCGCACGCTTCCCTGTGTCTTCCTTGGCTTTGTCCCTGACGCGCCTGGTTGGCAGTTTTACCACCCCACCTCGCGCCGGGTCTTCGCCTCTCAGGACGTCACCTTTGACGAGTCGGTCCCTTTTTACCGTCTCTTCCCCTACCGTACTGCCCCCCTCCCTCCCCCGCCGCTTTTCCTTGCTCCTGGTCCCCCTCCGGTAGACCCCCTTCCCCCTCAGGGTCCTGCTCCTTCAGGTGTCTCTCAGGTAGACCCTCCTCCCGTCGCTGAGCCTGTCGAGGTCACAGGTGACTCAGGTGCTGCTGCGGGTGGTGCTGCTGGGAGTGCTGAGCCTGGGGGTGCTGAGCCTGGGGGTGCTGGGCCTGGGGGTGCTGGGGCTGCAGGTGCTGGGACTGAGGGTGCTGGAGCTGAGGGTACTGTGCCTGAGAGTTTGCCGCCTGGGGGTGCTGAGCCTGGGGGTGCTGCGACTGAGGGTGCTGAGCCTGTGGGTACTGAGCCTGGGGGTGCTGCTACTGAGCCTACGGAGCCTCGGGTTACTGCGTCTGGGGGTGCTCCGGTTCGGGGTGCTGAGCAGTCTCTCACACCGCAGCAGCTTCGTGACTGGTACGTCCGACGCTTTCGCCGTCCTAGTGGCTCGGCTGGAGTTGGGGGTACTGGAGCTGCTCGTCCTGGGGGTGCTCGTACTGGGGGTACTGGAGCTGCCGGGACTGGCTATTCTGGGAGCACTGCGACTGGAGCTGCTGGAGCTGGGGACTCTGGCGCTGGCGGTGCTAGCGGAGTTGGAGCTGCCGACTCTGGGGGTGGCGCTGCTGCTGGTGCTGCGGACCCACCTGGTGGAGCTGCTGCTGGTGCTGTGGACCCGGACGCTGGAGCTCCTACTGGTGCTGAGGACCCGGCCGCTGGAGTCCCTTCTGCTTCTGGAGACGCTGCGCGGCCGCGACCGTACTTCGTACCGCTCCTTCAGCAGGTTCTTGGGCAGGCTCCTCCTCCTTGTCCTCCTCCCTCCGTAGAGTGTCCTCCGCCTGTCCAGCCGCAGTCACAGTTACCGCCTGCCTCGCCTCTCCCTGCTCCCTCTCCTTATACTGGTCCCACAGGAGGTCTTACAGAGCGTCGTGAGCCTGAGTCTCGTCCTGTGTCGCCTGTTCGTCCTGCTCGCACTGGTAGTCGTGTCCGTCGTGAGCGTCCTCCTCCTGTCCCAGGCACTCACTACATGACTCTGCGTCCCTCTACTGCTCCTCGGCGTGTCCCTCTACCGTCTCCTCCTGCGTCCTCGTTGCCTGCCGTTCCGGACCCTGAGTCTGACCGGTATCGCGCTGAGCACCCTACAGTCACGCGTCTCCTTGCTACTGTTGTCACTGACCCCACCTTTGAGTCCTCGGCTGCGTCTGCTCTGGTCGCTGAGTTGGTTGACTTTGCTGCTGCCTGTCGTCTAGACTACGCTGCTAGCCTTGTCGCTGAGTCAGAGTCTACGTCTGTCTGTCCTCCGTCCGTCGGGGGTGAGTGTGCTCTTGGCACGGACGTCCTTGAGGACAGGCAGGAGGACTTTGACTCTCTTGCGGCTGCTGTACCTCATCTCGTGGCCTGGTTGCTTGCCCCTGAGGGAGACCCGGATGCACTAGACATCCCCACTCCGCGCACTTACGCAGAGGCGATCTCGGGTCCCTACTCCTCTCAGTGGCAGACAGCCATGGACGCAGAGATGGCATCCTGGAAGTCCACAGGCACCTACGTCGACGAGGTTCCCCCTCCTGGGGCGAACATCGTCGATGGCATGTGGATTTTCAGGGTGAAGCGGCCGCCAGGTTCTCCGCCTGTCTTCAAGGCTCGTTACGTTGCTAGAGGCTTCAGTCAGCGTCAGGGGGTCGACTTCTTCCAGACCTTCTCCCCCACCCCGAAGATGACCACTCTTCGGGTTCTGCTGCACGTTGCTGCTCAGCGTGACTACGAGCTTCACTCTCTTGACTTCAGCACAGCGTTCCTGCAGGGCAGCCTGCACGAGGAGATCTGGCTGCGCCGCCCACCTGGCTTTACTGGGTCGTTTCCCCCTGGTACCCAGTGGAGTCTCCGCCGGCCAGTCTACGGTCTCCGCCAGGCGCCACGTGAGTGGCACGACACACTGAGGACTACTCTTGCGGCTCTTGGGTTCGCGCCGTCTACTGCTGACCCGTCGCTGTTTCTGCGCACTGACACGTCGCTGCCGCCGTTCTACATTCTCGTGTACGTCGACGACTTGGTCTTTGCTACTGCTGACACTGAGGCACTCGCTCGTGTGAAGTCGGAGCTGCAGAAGAGACACACCTGCACTGACCTGGGTGAACTGCGTAGCTACCTTGGCTTGCAGATCACCCGGGACAGAGCCCGTCGCACCATCACCCTGACTCAGTCACACATGGTGCAGCAGGTCCTTCAGCGCTTCGGCTTCCAGTTCTCCTCACCACAGGCCACACCTCTGGCTACCAGCCACTCACTCTCAGCTCCACCTTCGGACGAGTCCGTAGAGCCGAGTGGCCCGTACCCAGAGCTTGTAGGCTGCCTCATGTACCTGATGACTTGCACGCGACCTGACCTCGCGTACCCTCTTAGCATCCTTGCTCGTTACGTTGCGCCTGGGAGACACAGGCGAGAGCACTGGGAGGCTGCTAAGAGGGTGCTGCGGTACCTGTGCAGTACATCAGGCATGGGGCTGGTGCTTGGAGGACGCGACAGAGTTGTCCTTACTGGTCACTCGGACGCCTCTTGGGTGGACGACCTGGCTACGCAGCGGTCGTCACAGGGTTACACCTTCAGCCTTGGCTCTGGTTCTGTCTCGTGGCGGTCCACCCGCTCTTCCTCTGTTCTCGGCTCTAGTTGTGAGGCTGAGATCTACGCCACAGCCATGGCTGCACAGGAGTTACGCTGGCTCACCTACCTGCTGACTGACTTGGGAGAGCGGCCTAGTTCTCCTCCAGTTCTGTACGGTGACAACAAGGCGGCTCTTGCCTTGTGTCAGGAGCACAGACTGGAGCACAGGACGAAGCACATTGCTCTTCGCTACTTTCTTGCTCGAGAGCTTCAGCAGCGCGGTCAGCTTCGGCTTGTGTACGTGGACTCGAAGGCCAACACTGCTGATATCTTCACCAAGGCGCTCCCGCCTAGTGATCATCAGCGGCACTGTACTTCTTTAGGCCTTGTGTCCACGTTTCCTCACTTGCTCACTGCTTGACATTCTTTGTACTGTACTTTATATATATCTTTTTGCTTGCTTGCTAGGTTTTGATCACTGTGTTGCTTGTCTTGTACTATATCTAGCATTGCATGTGAACTGGCCTTGTGGCCTTTGCTTGTGCTCGGAGTGTGGTGACGTTGTGATCCACCCTGGGCTTGCGTTGCTTTGCTGGACTGGTCTTGTGACCCTTTGTTCTCCCCCACTTTGCCTATGGGGGTGTGTTAAATTGTAATGTGTTATATGTTGGTAGGCTGTAGTGGGGTAGCCAATATGGGGTACAACCCCAACTAGGGTTTGCTACTTGTACCCAACTGTTTCATTCAATGCACCATTCTTGCCTAGTGATTCTGACACTACATAGTAATTTCGAAAGAATCTGCCAAAATCACCCCCTGTGACGATCTGGTTCAAGAAAGATCAAACTATTAAATAATGCACCTGGGTACAAGGCGAGGCTATATATAGGCTCGACACAAAGGCAGTAACCCTGGTGTTACTAGAAGGTTCCGTGGGTCGCGAAGCGTCCCGAACGGGTCCTTCCCGAATTCGGTAGAAGGCAATTTGGTGGCAACCAAAAAGCCTAGAATTCGGTGCACTCAACCTAGTTCGGTGCCTATAACTATAATAAATATAGTAAAAGCAACGAACCTAGGAATTCTAGCAAAAGCAAGCAAAATAAAGCAAAGCTAAGCTAGATAATGCATAACATAGCAGAATCGAGCTAGTAAATCATAGCAAAGCCATTGTACTCTCACACGCCCCTTCCTCAAAGTTGGGTGGCATGAGAAACCTTTTGCTTGACAAGATAATTCTTGAGAGCACGGCGTGTGTTGCCCATATCAGCTTCTGTAGCCCAATTGTCCTCCGAAGGGTCATATCCCTTCCAGCGTATCAGGAACTCGAGCGTGTTGTCGCGTTTGTGTCGATGAGCGAGAACTCGTTCCACCTCGTACTCTGGTTCATCTTGTATGAAACAGGTGGTGGTGGTGGTGGCGGTAGCTGTCGTCCCGTAAACTGCTGGTTGGGGTCCTTGTAGGGTTTCAGCAGCTGAACATGGAAAGCGTTGTGAAGCTTCCACGTAGTAGGTAAGCGCAAGCGGAATGTAACTGGTGTCACCATCGCCTCAACGCAAAATTGACCACAGAAGCGAGGCCGGAGCTTGGACGGAATGTGGGACAAGTCCAGCTTGCGTATGTCGAGAAGCACATGATCTCTGACTGCTACTGAGTAATCTCGTCGCTGTCGAACATCATACTACTTCTGGGAGGTCCGCATCGTGGTGAGACGTCACTAAGTCTTCTCCCATAGCTGCTGCATGGTGGTGAGGTCGTATGTGGCTTGGACGTGTGCCGGTGAAGTTGGCTGCTGTGGTGTAAGTGGTTCTCGTCCATAGCACACGAACAACTCAAGCGTTGGTATTTGTTGATCCCAGTGGCCGATGTCGTCCTTGCAAGCTGTGCGCAGTAACTGTTCAACCACCTGATTGAGTCGCTCTGTCTGTCCATCAGTCTGGGGGTGGTATGCTGAAGACATTGCAAGCTTTGTCCCCAACAATCCCATGAGTTCCCTCCAAAACTTGTAAATTCTTGGTCTATATCAGAGAAAAGTATAGCGGGGATGCCATGGATAGTGATGATGCGGTCGAAAAAGAGGCGAGTAGTTGCTTCAGCTGTCGGAATGAAGTGTCTCATTTTAAAGAACTTATCGATCACCACGAGTATAGCGTCATGCCCTCGTGAGGTCGAAGGAAGCCCAGTAATGAAGTCTAGGCTGACGACTTGCCATGGCTGCTCCGGTACGGGTAGAGGCTGAAGTAAACCTGCATTTTTCTACTTGCTACTCTTCATCTGCTGGCACGTGTCGCATGAGGTGACGAACTACATGTCTGCTAACATCCGGGGCCAGTAGTAATACTTCGCTATTCCCGCTAACGTCTTGTTACTCCCGAAATGTCCCGCATATGCCACATCGTGGAACTTCTCCAGAAAGATGTGTCGGAGCGGGGCGTAGTTCGGTACCCAAATCTTTCCTGATCCCTTTCTAACAGCTCAGTCCTTCTCCCACTGTAACATCTTCTGGTTCTGTGCTGTAGCGATCTCTGCGTCCACGGAGTACCCATGTTGGAATAGACCCTTGAGCAGAGGGTTTATCCCGTCGAGCTGGATGCCTGCTACATGTCCGGGGCGGCTCAATGCGTTCGTTTTGTTGTGTAGACCGGGCTTGTAGACGATGTCGTAGTGGAAGTGGGTCTCCAAGAAGTCCACCCACCGCACCTGTCGTCGTGAGAATGAAGGCTATGACTTCAGGTATTTGAGGCTGCAGTGGTCAGTGTAAACTGTAGTCTTGGCTCCCTCTAGGTAACACCTCCACGCTTTGAAGGCTGTGACTATCGCTAAGACTTTCTTGTCATGGATGGGGTAATTTAGTTCTGCTCCGTGCAGCTTCATACTGAGGTAGGCGATGGGATGCAAACCGCGTCCGTGATCCTACATCATTACTGCTCCAACTGCCTGGTCACTAGTGTTTGCTTCCACCACGTAATCTCTGTCTGGGTCCAGTAGGATGAGTAGTGGCGCTGTAGTCAGTGCTGTCTGTAGCTGACCCATGGCTTGCTGTTGAGCAGTACCCCATTTCTAGAGCGTATCCTTCTTCAGTAGGTCGGTTAGCGGCGCTGCTATCTTAGCGTACTACGGCACGAACCTGTTGTAGTAGTTGGCGAAGCCTAGGAACTGCTGCAACTCCTTCACGTTCTTAGGAACTTTCCACTTCTTGACGGCTTCGATCTTCTACGGGTCCACGTATATGTCAGAATGTTATATTCTCTAGCCTGCAGTGGGGTGCTCTATAGCGAGTACAACCCAGTTAGGGTTTGCTATTTGTATCTCAACTGCTGCTAGTGAAACCCCTCTCTTTCTGCTTCTAAACTTTCTACTGCTAGCTTTGACATGCTATCAGAGCAGGTCGACCCTCCTGGGTCGATCCTGTGGGTGGGCCCACCACCTAATGCTTCCGCTGCTTTACTTCCTGCCGGGCGCCTCGGGCGCGCGACGACTTCTTCCTGCCGCGCGCGGCGAATTTTTTCTAGGGTTTCTCATCCCGCCGCGCGCTCGGGGCGCGCGGCGGTTTTCTGCCCGCCGTGCGCCTCGGGGCGCGCGGCGGTTCTCTGCCCGCCGTGCGCCCCGAGGCGCGCGGCGGTTTTCTCCCCCCGTCGCCCGCCGAAGCGCCCCCGGGGACCCGCGCGTCGCCCCCGTCGCCCGTGCGCGGCCCGTACTGCACGAGCGCGGCCCGTACGGACTGCGCCAGGCCCGCGCGCGGCCTGTCCTGCACGCGCGCGGCCCGTACGGGCTGCGCCAGGCCCGCGCGCGGCCCGTACGGCCTGCGCCAGGCCCGCGCGCGGCCCGTACGGACTGCGCCTGGCCCGCGCGCGCCTCGGGCCGCCCGCGCGCGGTTCGTACGGGCTGCGCCTGGCCCGCGGGCGCCCGGTCTCCTCTGCCCCTGAGCCGCACGCCGTCCCTCGCGCTTCTAACAGCGCCCCACCCCTGCTGTTGCCCGTGCTCCTGTATTAGGGTTTGGGGTGGAGGGTATGGGGGTGCCGTGTGTGTGAGCCGTCCCCTGCTCCTCCTCCTCCTCTGTCTCCCACTGCTGCAGCTGCCGCTGAGGGGGGTGGATGTGTTGGAGACGAGGGGAGTGGCGCTAGGGGGGTGATGTGGGAGTGGAGCTAGAGGTGAAACAGGGGATGTGTGTGAGAGGGTGGGACTATTGGGGGAGGTTGAGGGGAGGCTGCTGTCTTGTCGTCCGCAGCACCTGTAGTCCGGGGCACGTAGTCCTGGTAGCTCAGAGAGCCTGCTGCACCAGTCGCCCGTGGGTCCGTTGCTCCTGCCGCTGCTGATCAGCCGCAGAGCCTGTTACTCCTGTATTCCGGGACCGTTGTCTCGGTAGCCACTGAGAGCTTGTGCTGCACCAGTTATCTGAGTCAGCCGCCATGTGTCAGCCGCTCCTGTTGCCCGTGTGACTGCAGCTTCAGACGTCGTCTCCCATCTTCTCTCCCCTCACGGTCCTTCCTCCTCCTCACTTGCCATCTGTGACTGCCTCTAGTTTTGCTCATAAATTGTGAACTACTGCTATGACTGCTTGTTGTGCTGATTACACCCCACTTTGGCTATGGGGGTGTGTCAGAATGTTATATTCTCTAGCCTGCAGTGGGGTGCTCTATAGCGAGTACAACCCAGTTAGGGTTTGCTATTTGTATCTCAACTGCTGCTAGTGAAACCCCTCTCTTTCTGCTTCTAAACTTTCTACTGCTAGCTTTGACAGTATACGCCCTCCGCAATCATCATGTGCCCAAGAAACTGCACCTTCTTCAGGGCGAAGTCGCTCTTCGACAGCTTCACGTAAAAATTGTTCTTCCGCGGGATTTCGAAAACTTTCCGTAGATGCTTTACGTGCTCCTTCATGTTTTTGGAGTAGATCAGTATGTCGTCCAGGTACACTACCACGCACTCGTCCAGCAGGGGCCGTGAGATGTGGTTCATCTCCTCCTGGAACGTCGCTGGTACATTGCAGAGTCCGAACGGCATTACTACGTGCTCGTAGGAGCCGTATATGGTACATAACGCTGTCTTGTGAATCGAGTTGTCTGCCATCTTGATCTGCCAGTAACCCGACCGTAGGTCCAGCTTCGAGAACACCGTTGCACCACGCTGTTGGTCTAGAAAATGTCTATGCGTGGTATGGGGTTCTTTTTTTTTTTAATGTTTGTTTGTTCAGTGCTCGGTAGTCAATGCACATTTGTAAACTACCGTGTGGCTTTGGGAGTGAAGAGAACCGGTGCGCCGTAGGGAGAGGTGGATGGGCGAATCAGTTGTCTGTCCAGTAGATACTCAATCTGTTTCTTCATGTCTGTCAGTTTGGCCGGACTAAGGTGGTATGGTACACGTGAGACGGGTTTCGTACCTGGTTCCTCCACGATCTCGTGCTCGTGGGTGCACGCTAGAGGTACTCCTGCAGGTAGGTCGTCTGGCATGATATCCTTGTACTGCTCCAACACCTCCTTTACTGCTGCAAATAGCTCCGAGTTCGGCTTTTCCTCCTCTGCTGCTGCCATGACCAGTGCTAAGTAACCCGTGTTACTCTCATTCACCGTCCGTTCGAACCGCGCCAGTGTCGTTTCAGGAACATCCCCTGTATCCGTCCAGCTTCGCAGCTCCACACGTTTCCCGTTGTTGTAGATACACGCCTTCCGGTTGACCCAGTCTATCTCAGGGCTGAACCGTTTCAAAAAATCACGCCCCATGATGAACTCAAATCCCTTGATGTTCGTGATCAGCAACGTCGGCTTCCACCTTAACACCCCTATTTGCAGCTGCAGTATTGACTCGCCGTGGATGGGAAGCTTCGTACTGTCCACCATCGTTGCTGTAAACTGGGTCTCCTCCGATGACTCTCCAATTTTCTCGAACGCCCCGCGGTCGCACACCAAGTCGGACGCACCACTGTCCACCAGTGCCTGGAGGCGTCGCCCGTTGCAGATCACCTCGAGTACTAGTGGCTGCTGCCGCTCCGAGTAGCTGTAGATGGTCTTGT
Source organism: Closterium sp. Yama58-4 (assembly GCA_947470075.1). Classification (NCBI taxonomy): domain Eukaryota; kingdom Viridiplantae; phylum Streptophyta; class Zygnematophyceae; order Desmidiales; family Closteriaceae; genus Closterium; species Closterium sp. Yama58-4. The sequence goes on from CANIUD010000591.1 coordinate 145,038, forward strand.
TTACATGATCAGAAGGTAGATCAAACGTATCGTTCTTTGGTCTTGCGCTCGAAGCTGCTGACCCCATATCAATTTTCAACTTAGCAGTGTTAGAAGGATTTATCCGAGGTCGTTTCAGCTTCTCTGGTGCCTAAAACCTTCCCCTAGCCTTTGCAGCTGTGTAGGCTTTTCCTGTGGGGAACAGGGAGCCTTTAAACAGTGCTGCTGGGAGAGAATATCAACTCTTCGGAATGTTCGACCCGTATCAACGCTCCGGAAAATGGTCCCCGTATTACCCGGTACCGGTTTAATTTCTGACTCTCCCTTAATAAATTCTTGAAAACCACAAGAAGTAATATTCTTCATCAAAGTAACTTCATAGGAAAACTTTAACAAATTCTTACTTGTCAGGGTGTACGGCTGCAGTTTCCGGATTGGTGCAGGGTCTTGTTTCACGGAGTGTCCTTTTGTCTTGGCGATTTCCCCTGGAGCCGGCTGGTCGTGACGTTTTAATTTCGCGCCACCGTATTCTCCTTTTTTCGCCCTCTCCGAAGTTGTCGCGTTGTCCGTTTTCTGCTTCGAGGGTGCCACACTGTTCTTGCTCTTCAGCTACGAACGTGCTTTCGTCATTTTCCTACATGCCAAGATACGATGTCATGTAGCGCCGCATAATTCACACGTCTCATTTTTTGCTAGCCGCTGCGTCGCATCGTCCTTGTCGTTCTCCATCGGGTCGGCAGTCGTGGGTGGTGCCAATCGCTCCATGCCACTATTTGGCTTGTTGCGTCGTGTTCCGTAGTAGCTACTGTTCATCGCGTCAAACTGTTCGATCAGTGCTGCCCGAAACTGCGCCCACGTCCCTTCGCCTTGGACTATTCTGTTGCTAATCCACTCTAGAGCTGGGCCTCGTAACAGTGTTGCTGCGAGCCGTATGCGCAATGCATTTTGGGTGGGGGTCGTGCATCCAACGGCTTCGAAATAAAATTCGAGTTCAGCTACAAATCGACGAACGTCGCTCCCTTTGACTATAGGATCTAATGCGTCTGGTTGTCTCGGCTTCGCTGCTTCGAGATTAACTGTAGCTGCTGCCGTTGTCGCAGATGCAATTGTTGGTGTCGGCGTCGTCGCTTCTGCTGCTGCTATGGCTACCGATTGGTTCGCAAGGAGTTTTTTCGGGCCGTGGGAGCGACGCACGTATCTTGTTATGCTGAGTACGTAACTCCGCGATTTCTCCTATAAAGAAATCTCTTTTTTCCCTCCCTTTAGGCGATTTATAGAAAGAAGCATGACAAAAATAGTTAAATTACTGGTGCTGGTCGACTTACTGCGAGTCGAATCGACTGTAAAATCGACGAGCTCAAAATCTGTACGATGCGCAAATCTCCCTTAGTCAAAATTCTCGTCCGATCTCGGCCGTTGATGAAAAACTCGATCTGACGGTCCAAATTCCAACCTTTTGCCAATAATCCTGAGGGGATTTCGAAACCAAAACGAGGGGGACTTCGAAAAAATCACGCAAAACTGGTTTTACATACCAGTATCGGCACTTTCGTCGTCGCTCCAGCAGTTTTTAAGGCCGGTTTTAAGCGGAAGAAGACTTCGTGTGTAAACAGGCTCTGATGACCAAGTGTGAGGATCTAGTTCAGGAAAGATCAAACTATTGAATAATGCACCTAGCTACAAGGCGAGGCTATATATAGGCTCGACACAAAGGCAGTAACCCTGGTGTTACTAGAAGGTTCCGTGGGTCGCGAAGCGTCCCGAACGGGTCCTTCCCAAATTCGGTAGAAGGCAATTCGGTGGCAACCGAAAGAGAAGCCTAGAATTCGGTGCACTCAACCTAGTTTGGTGCCTATAACTATAATAAATATATTTAAAGCAACAAACCTAGGAATTCTAGCAAATGCAAGCAAAATAAAGCAAAGCTAAGCTAGATAATGCATAATAAAGCAAAATCGAGCTAGTAAATCATAGTAAAACCGTCATACTCTCACAGCCCCTCCCTCTTTTACGCTGCTGCCATGCTAGTAGATAGTTCACTAACAAGTGGCAAATAAGGTGCCACCTGGCAAGTTCAAGGGGGGCGAAAAGGTTCTCGCCAAAACCCACATTCTCGCAGCTGTAATGTCAAACGGATTCTAAAACACCCAAGTTGTCTTTGCATCAAAATCCTTATACTAAAAAATGTCATATAAAAATAACCGGGTGTTTGTAGCTTTTTCCTGTGAGTAGATCCCCCCCCTTTTCTTGCTGTAGTCATCATAATACCCTAGGGTGTGTCTAATAGTAGATATTTAATATATTTGTATTAATTGCCTCTAGCATAACATACTTTAGTTATCTTGCCTGTTATGTGGTGCACCTTTCTTCTTATGCTTATTGTTTTCTATTTGTACCCTTGAGCCTATAGTGAAACCCCTCTCTTTTGGCCAATTACTCTCCCCTCTCACTACTCTCAACACCCCAAACCCTAGCCATGGCTCCTTAGCCTAAGCTAGGTCTTTGACATTTCAAAGCGATTACTTTCCTATGCTTTTTTTTTTTTTTTTTTTCCTTCAGTCATGAGCCCACCCACTTTCTCCTTAGGATGGCCTCTGGATCGCGCCCCCTATTATGCGTCCGTCGATGGATTCAAAGCGACAGTTGCGGAGGCGAGCTGGGCGCGACCCCCCCCCCCCCCCCCCCCCCCCCCCCCCCGCGTTGCCAGACTCGTCGCCTCGTCTCATGCTGCCCCGCCCCCGTTTCACGCAGCAGCAGCCGCGCGCACTAACGCGCGCGCTGTCCCACGCACTGCCATGCCCCCTTTCTGAACAACAGCAGCCGTGGGAGAGGCGACGAGGGTTGTGGGGGTGGCTGACGGAGCTCCTGCCGCCAGCGCGGACGTCAGCGCCCAGCGTGGATGCCAGCGCCCAACGCAGACGCCATCGCCCAGCGCGGACGCCAGCGTGAGCGCCAACAGCAGCGTACGCTGTCCCCCCCCCCTCTTCCCTTCCTCGGCTTCCACCGGGGTGGGGGGGGGAGGGTGAGGGGAGCGGGGGTGGTTGACACCACTCTGCTGCTGCACTACGCCGCCACCCGCCTTCTCCCTCTCCCTGCTTCTCGTGTAGCCGTGAAGGGGGTGGGGGAGGGTGTGGGGGTGGCGGGTGGCGGGTGTGACCTGCCTTGAGCCGCCCCTGCCTTTCGTGCCTGTCATGCCTTGCCGTGCTTGCCATACCTTGTTCGTGCCTGCCCTGCCTGTCCTACCATTTTTGCTGCTGCTGTGGGGGAGGTTTGGGGAGGGGGGGGGAGGTTGAAGGGGAGTGGCCGCCGTGAAGCTAGCATCTCCAGTCGCCCGTGAGCCCTTTGCACCAGTCGCCCGTGAGCCCGTTGCTCCAGTCGCCCGTGAGCCCGTTGCACCAGTTACCCGTGAGTCATTGGCTCCAGCCGCTCGTCTAGCCGCTGAGCCTATTACTCCAGTTGCCCATGTGCCAGTTGCTCCAGTTGCCCGTGTGCCAGTTGCTCCAGTTGCCAGTGTGCAAGCAGCTCCAGCCGCCGCCCACCACTTCCGCTCCTCTCATGGTCCCTCCTCCTCCTCACTTGCCCTCTCATTCTTCCGCTGCACCTGGCGCACCCCTTCAAGGGGTGTTTCTACACATGGTTGTTTGTTGCAGGCAGTTAGGGGGTGTGTCAAATAATATATAATTGTATTAACTGCCTGTAGCATAACATAGTGTAGTTCTCTTGCCTGTTAGGTGGTGCACCTTTCTTCTTATGCTTGTTCTTCTCTATTTGTACCCTTGAGCCTTCAATGGAACCCCTTTCTTTTGGCCAATTGCTCTCCCCTCTCGCTACTCTCAACACCCCAAACCCTAACCATGGCTCCTTAGCCTAAGCTAGGTCTTTGACAGGGTGGTATGCCCGGGTGATTACGGTAGGTCGTCGTCATGTTGATACCACCGTATTCTTCCACTAGCTTTCCGTGCATCCCTACGGTGCTCTTTAGACATCCCCATCCTGTTACGGTAATATCACCGTATTCTCCTGGACATGACCACCCCGAGTCAGCCCGTATTATCAATTCTTGGCCTTCTGAGCAAATTGGTTCTCACGGAACTCGTTGAGGCTCTCGTTTAGTTTTCCAGCAATCAATATTGATTTTTATCAATTGCATCTGATAAAACTAAGGAAACTCTGATTTCCATATTACTGTACCGTATTCTCCTGGATAAAACACCCGCCGAAATTGTACACCTCCTGGGTAGCTTGTGCGGGGTGGGTGTTATATCCGACCTCGTTAGTTCTATACCCCCCCCTTTCGGGGTGATTCTCTAAAAGACCTGAGGGGTGGGTGTTATGTGCGGCAAAAGTGCAATTTCCTCTTACATTTTTCATTGTTAGGGGTACAAAACACCTAGACCCAACAATTACTCAGAAGCATCACTAACATCACCTCCAACTTCTGTCGCTGCTCAATAGTGCTTCTCCTTGTGCTGCCTACTCCTCTTCCTCATCGTCCCCTGCGTGTCACTCCTCACATTCTTCTATGTCATAGCGGCCAGGGCGCCACCAATCATCATCGTCATCATTGTACTCTCCCACGTCGACGCCTTCTTTAGGCGCGTTCCACTCCTCTGTTGCCACCGCTGCTGCCTCGGCCGCCTCCTTTGCGGCGTCATCCTCCTCTGCCGCCTGCAGCTCCTCGGGCGGCACGGGGGCCTCGGCGTAGAACGGGTTGACGACGAGCTCGTTGTCAACGAGGTCGTTGATGTCGTCAATGACCTCAACCTCCCCCTTGTCCAGCATGTGGGCAAGGATCAGGTGGTGATCAGTGCCATCGATCTTGGCGGAGATCCCACAGGTGACAAAAGATTTCTTCACAAGCTCCTCTGGGACAGCTTCCTAGGACTCGTCGATCCAGCGGAGAACCAAGTCTGCAGGCGGCTTCTTCAGGTTACCTGTGGGAAGGGAAGGGCTATAGAATTAGGACCGTATATTTGCAAAGCGTGCGCTGTTACTAGACCGAAAGTTGCGCAAACGGTTATCATGGCATCAACTCACCTGCGCGAGTGGTTAGGTTGATGTCGTCTTCCTCGAACCATGTCTTGTAGCGGGAATGCACCCCGCACTTGAACGCGCGGTTCACAGAAACATCCAAAGGCTGCACAAGAGGGGTGCAGCCCCCTGGGATGACCGTCTGGGACAACCTGAACATCTGCAGCGGTAGGAGTCGAGCACCACCAAGGCCTCCCTGCGGCGGCTGGTGGTTTCCCGCAGGGGCTTCAGAAACGGCACGAGCACCTGGGTGATCCAATCCTGCACAAGAGGTTCGTCCATTCACCCCTTCTCTTGTGCACGGACCACCACATCTGCCAATCACAATGCGAGAGTGTAGTTGGGTCAGGATGCGCGACAGGCAAGAGCACATCCTACACCGTAAACATGCTTCACTTATCGGCAGGAATAGGAACTTTCGGGATAGTCTTTCGCTTGAACATGACGTAGGGAGGAAGCTTGAGGCCACCCGCCGTTACTGCCAGCATGACAGTAACGCGTTCATTCTCGTATCCTGCACTGCATATGTGAACCGTACGCGCTCCCTTCATCTTGATCGTGCGCTCCACTGGCATCTCCAAGAAGAGCGGAGTCTGGTCCGTGTTCACGATGAGGTCGAGTGGGTAGTCATGCACAGTGCTCATCTAACACACAAACTCCCAAAACACCTCCACCTTCGCCTTGCAATCTGCAAATAGTGCCACAACACCCATTAGATCAACGTCGTGGTAAAAAACACAAGCACATTAAACAATAACTTACCAGCGGCCAACCTCTGCCCCATCTTCGTCTTCACCCGCCTTGCCAAGTGTCAGCGCGCGCAGAAACGCGTCGCCCAGCAGAACGAAGCGCGCCAATCGACCGACAGCATCCGGTGCGTCATGTACTTGGAGCTCTACTACTGGAGCATGCGGACCGAGACAGCAAGGCCCCTCGCCCGGTGGGTAAGGAAGTGGCGGCAGACCGTCCGTTCCATGAACGGGTACCCCGCCTTGCAGCAAGAACCTACAAGGCGACGGCGGCAGCTAGATGCAACCTCTAGGCGCTCCCTCAGCTTCTTCCAGTCGCGGATCTGGCAGGGCTAGACCTTTGCGAGCTTCGCCAGGGCGCGATTCCCAAAATCGGGCGGAGAGTCTTGCATCTTCAGCCAGTGTAGCTTTTCCTTCACAGTGATCGCGTGACGCACTTTTTTCGTCATGCGATGGCAAGAGGATGGTGTCTCACCATCTGCGCTGCGCTTTGGCTATCTCTGCGGGCGCTTACTCCCCGAGAAGGTGGGGATAGCAACTCGTGGAGGGGCAGGGCGAGGAGCTTCAGAGCTACTGCTCGGTTCATCCCTAGTAGAAGCACTACCAGGAGGAGATGGCTGGGGCAAGACGGGACAAGGCGACGTTCGTGCGCATGCAGCAGCGGCAGACTGAGAGTTAGAAGGCCGCTGCCGCCTAACTACCGTTTTGCTAGAGTCGGGTGAGTCTACTGCAGATTGGTGTCACTCACCATAGCAGAAATGGCTATGAACATCGAAGTTAGAGAGGAGGACGGACGTATTCTCACAGCCTGCCGAGCACTCTTCAGTATTGTATACTGAAACCGCTCCACAAAGAGAAGGTGAGAGACCCATTTGAGGCACAGGACGTGACCAAACCAGTCAAGACGTGACTGGTACAGTGACAACGCAGCACCGTGCACGATTCTGTCCTCGGCGTTTGCATGAACTCTCGCTATGCAAGGCTGGCTTTGTTTCCACCCAATCAGGTGCCATAGTTGCCCACTAGAATTTTCCATGTGGCAGGTTCCAGTGGGCGGTCACGTTATCCTCGTATACTCGGTTTTGCGGCACTGATCAACAATCTTGAAGTGAAGTCACACACCACATTTCGTTTCACATCTTTTCTACTTATTAAAAAATATACCATATGATAAGACCCGGCTATTATGTAGGATTTTCCGTTGAGGAGACCCTGTCAAACTGTAATCAAGTTCGTGCTGCGTAGGTTGTACCCACATTCTGCTCAATGCAATCATTCCTGCTCGTTAGTTTCTAACATAGTTTCAGAGAAGTGGGACCATTTTTATTTGGACCCACCATTACCTAGTGACCGACTGCAGTTATCGCGTTACCCCACGCCCTGCCCTGCGCTGCGCCGTCAGCGCGCGCCCTACCTTGCGTCACACTGCCCTTGTACGCCCTGCCCCGCGTCACGCTGCCCCGCGCACGCCCTGCCCTGCCCCGCGTCGCGCTGCCCTGCGTACGCCCTGCCCTGCCCCGCGTCGCGCTGCCCCGCGCACGCCCTGCCCTGCCCCGCGTCGCGCTGCCCCGCGCACGCCCTGCCCTGCCCCGCCCCGCGCACGCCCTGCCCTGCCTCGCGTCGCGCTGCCCCGCGCACGCCCTGCCCTGCCCTGCGTCGCGCTGCCCCGCGCACGCCCTGCCCTGCCCTGCGCGTCGCACCCTGCTGCAGCCCGCGCGTCGCGCCCTACTGCTCCGCGCATCGCCCCCTGCTCCAGCCCGCGCGTCGCGCCCTGCTGCCCCGCGCGTCGCGCGCAGCCCGCGCGTCGAGCTCTGCTGCCCTGCGCGTCGTGCTCTGCTGCAGCCCGCGCGTCATGCCCTGTTGCCCCGCGCGTCACGCCCTGCTGCAGCCTGCGCATCGCGCCCTGTTGCAGCCTGCGCGCCGCGCCCTGCTGCCCTGCACAGCGTGCGCCCTGCTGCCCTACTGCTAGGAGTGCTGGAGGTGCTGCAGCCTAGCCTCACCGAGCCGCTCTGCTGCTCTTACTGCTGCTGCTCGTGCTACTTCCTCCCCTCTGTACGGCCCTACTAGTCGCGCGCCTCCTTGCTTGCCCGCTATGACTTCACTTCGTAGTAGCGGTGGGAGTGGTGACGGCGGTGGTGGCAGCAGTGGGAGTGGTGGCGGCCGTAGTAGCAGTTATTGTGGAGCTGTTTAGTGGGGAGTTTCTGGCGGTGGCCAGATGCAGCTGCAGCGGCGTCCGAGCGAGACCCTTACGCGCCAGCAGCTTTGTGAGTGGTTTGCCAGGTGGTGTGCTGGTGGCGGCCGTTGTGGCAGTCGCGGTGGAGTGTTGCCCGCTGCCCGTACGTCATTCGCACAGGTGATCGGGCTGGTCAGACTTGCGGGACAGTTGGTCACACACGGGCTCGGGTGCTGAGCATGTGCGTGCAGAGCCTGGGGGTGCTGAGCCTGAGCGTGCGGAGCCTGGGGGTGCTGAGCGTGCGTGTACTGAGCATGAGCGTGTGGGGCCTGGGGGTGCTGAGCCTGAGCGTGCGGAGCCTGGGGGTGCTGAGCCTGCGGGTGCGGAGCCTGGTGTTGCTGAGTCTGGGGGTACTGCGCCTAAGGGTCATGTTTCTCCACTCCGGGAGCCTCCCTCGCCGCGCGAGTGGTACGCTCAGCAGCTCTGCCTTCAGAATATGGTCCCCATATTACCCGGTATAGTACTACGCTCCGGAATTGGGTCCCCATGTTAACCGATACCGGTTTTATTTCTGACTCTCCCTTAATAAAGGCTTGAAAACCACGAGAAGTAATATTCTTAGTTAAAGTATCTATATAAGATAACTTTAACGAATTCTTACTTGTCGGGGTGTACGGCTGGAGTTTCCCAGTCGGTGCAGAGTCTTGTTTCGCGAAGACTCCATTGGTCTCGGCGATTTCTCCGAAGCTGGCTGGTCTTGACCTCGCATGTAAACAGGCTCTGATTACCAAGTGTGAGGATCTGGTTTAGGATAGAGAATTCTATTGAATAATGCACCTGGGTACAAGGCGAGGCTATATATAGGCTTGACACAAAGGCAGTAACCCTGGTGTTACTAGAAGGTTCCGCGGGTCGCGAAGCGTCCCGAACGGGTCCTTCCCAAATTCGGTAGAAGGCAATTCGGTGGCAATCGAAAAGCCTAGAATTCGGTGCACTCAACCTAGTTCGAGCCTATAACTATGTTATAATTAGTAAAAGCAACGAACCTAGGAAATCAAGCAAAAGCAAGCAAAATAAAGCAAAGCTAAGCTAGAGGTGCTAGAGGTACTGGACTAAGCAGGATCAAGCTAGCGAAGTCCAACAAAGCTGTCGTACTCTCACACGGGAGGTTCTAGAGGTACTGGAGGAGCTGGAGCTGTTAGCCCGCAGGTGCTCGTACTAGAGGTATTGGAGGTGCTCTCTCACCACAGTCGCCGCGCGAGTGGTACACTCAGCAGCTCCGCCATCGGAGTGGCGTTGCTGGAGCTGTTAGTCCTAGAGGTGCTCGTACTGGAGGTACTGGAGCTGCTGGAGCTGGTGGTGCTGCAAGTATAGGTGGTCCTGGTGGTGCTGGCACTGCTGGTCCCGGAGGTGCTCGTACTGGAGGTACTGGAGGTGCTCTCTCACCACAGCAGCTGCGCGAGTGGTACACTCAGTGCTGCCGCCTTCGGAGTGGCGTTGCTGGAGCTGGAAGCGCTGCGGCTGGAGACGCCGGAGCTGGAGGTACCGGAGGAGTTGTAGCTCTGGTCCTGTAGGTGCTCGTACTGGAAGTACTGGAGCTGTCGGGGCTGGTGGTGCTGCTGGTGCTGGAGGTGCTGGTGGTGCTGGCACTGCTAGTCCCGGAGGTGCTCGTACTGAGGGTGCTGGAGCTACTAGCCCTAGACACCCTGGAGCTGGAGACGCTGGCGCTGGATGCACTGGGGCTGGCGGCCCTCGAGCTGGAGCTGCTAGTCCTGGAGGTGCTGGGCAGTAATGGGGGTACTGCTGCTGACCCTGCTGGTCCCGGAGGTGCTCGTCTTGAAGGTTCTGGAGCTGCCGGAGCTTGCGGTGCTGCGGGCTATGGAGCTGGAGGCGCTGGCGCTGGAGGCGCTGGAGCTGGAGACACTGGAGCTGGAGGTACTGGAGCTGGAGGCACTGGAGCTGGAGGCGCCCGCACTGGAGGTTTTGGAGCTGCTGGAGGTGCTGGAGCTGCTGGTGCTCCTATTGGAGGTGCTAGTGCTGGAGGTACTGGTGCTGGTGGTGCTACACAGCCACGACTGTTCCTCGCTCAGCCGTCACCGTCGTCTCTGCCGCCGCCTGACTCGGTGCTTCGCGAGGTTCTTAGCCTTCCGTCTTCTACTGGCCTCCCGTTACAGCCAGGCTCACCCCAACTACCTGCTCCTTCTCCTCACACTTAGCAGAAAGACTCGCTTACATAGCGTCGTGAGCCTGCGTCTAGTGCTGCCTCGCCTGTTCGCACTGGTCGTCGTATTCCTCGTCTGCGTCCTCCTCCTGTCCTTGGCACTCACACTATGACACTTCGTCCTTCCTCTGTTCCACGGCATGTCCCCCTGTCGTCTCCTCCTGCGTCCTCTCTTCCGCACGTTCTTGACACTGAGTCTGACCTGGTTCGTACTGCCAGACCTACTGCCACGCGTCTCCTAGCCACTGTCGTCGCTGACTCTTCGTTTAAGTCAACGACTGCGCCTGCTTTACTCGCTGAGCTTGTTGATTGTGCTGCTGCTTGTCGTCTTGACTACGCCGCTAGTCTTGTTGCTGAGTCTGAGTCTGTCTGTCCTTTGTCTGTCGGGGGTGAGTGTGCTCTTGGCACGGACGTCCTTGAGGATAGGCAGGAGGACTTTGAGTGTTTTACAGCCGTTCTACATCATCTCGTGGCCATGCTGCTTGCCCCTGAGGGAGACCCGGATGCACCAGACATCCTGACCCCGCGCTCTTACGCAGAGGCGATTTCGGGTCCCTACTCCTCTCAGTGGCAGACAGCCATGAACGCAGAGATGGCATCATGAAAGTCTACAGGCACTTACGTCGACGCAGTTCCCCCTCCTGGGGCGAACATAGTCGATGGCATGTGGATTTTCAGGGTGAAGCGACCGTCAATTTCTCCGCCTGTCTTCAAGGCTCGCTACGTTGCACGAAGTCAGCGACAGGGAGTTGACTTCTTCCAGACCTTCTCCCCTACCCCAAAGTTAACCACTCTTCGGGTGCTGATGCACCTTGCCGCTCAGCGTGACAACGCGCTTCACTATCTTGACTTCAGCACAGCTTTCTTACAGGGCAGCCTGCACGAGGAGATTTGGCTGCGCCGTCCTCCTGGCTTCACTGGGTCGTTTCCTGCAGGTACCTAGTGGAGCCTCCGGCGGCCAGTCTACGATCTCAGCTAGTCACCTCGTGAGTGGCACAACACACTGAAGATGACACTTGCGGCACTTGGGTTTGCTCCTTCGACTGCAGACCCGTCGTTGTTTCTCTGCACCGACACTTCGTTGCCGCGGTTCTACATCCTCGTGTACGTCGACGACTTGGTTTTTGCCACTGCTGACACTGAGGCACTCGCCCTTGTGAAGTCGGAGCTGCAGAAGTGACACACGTGCACAGACCTGGGTGAGCTGCGCAGCTACCTTGGCTTGCAGATCACCCGGGACAGAGCACGGCGCACCATCACCCTGACTCAGTCACACATGGTGCAGCAGGTTCTTCAGCGCTTCGGCTTCACTTGGTCCTCGCCACAGTCCACTCCTCTGGCTACCGGTCACTCGCTCTCAGCTCCACCTTCGGACGAGTCTGTAGAGCCGAGTGGTCCTTATCCAGAGCTAGTGGGCTGCCTCATGTACCTGATGAATTGCACTCGACCTGACCTTGCCTACCCTCTTAGCATCCTGGCACGCTACGTTGCGCCTGGGAGACACTGGCGAGAGCACTGGGACTCTGCTGAGAGAGTGTTGCGCTACTTGTGCAGTACGTTTATTTGGCATGGGGCTCATGCTTGAAGGACGGGGTCCAGTTGTCCTTACTGGACACTCAGACGCCTCTTGGGTTGACGACCTGGCTACGCAACGGTCGTCACAGGGTTACACCTTCAGCCTTGGTTCCGGCTCTCCCTTGGCGGTCTACCCGCTCGTCTTCTGTTCTCAGCTCCAGTTGTGAGGCTGAGATCTACGAAGGAGCCATGGCTGCACAGGAGTTACGTTGGCTCACCTACCTGCTGACCGACTTGGGAGAGCGCCCCCGTTCCCCTCCAGTTCCGTACGTAGAAACCAAGGCCGCTATTGCCTTGTGTGAGGAGCACAGACTGGAGCACGGAGCATAGGACGAAGCACATTGCTCTGCGTTACTTCCTTGCTCGAGAGTTGCAGCAGCGTGGTCAGCTTTGTCTTGCTTACGTGGCCACTCGGGCCAACACTGCTGATACATTCACCAAGGCACTTCCGTCTGGTGATCATCAGTGTTTCTGTACTGTTTTAGGCCTTGTGCCTGTTTCGTCTCACTTGCTCACTGCGTGACTTTGCTTGTACTGTGATCTATGTATATATATATATATGTATATACATATATATATACATACCAGCATGCTTACTCTTGCTAGGTAGTGATCACTGTACTTTTTGCTCTCTTTTATATAACTCTGCATGTGAACTGGCCTTGTGGCCATTTGCTTGTGCTCGGAATGTGTGGTGACGTTGTGATCCACCTTGAGCTTGTTTTGCTTTTCTTGACTGGTCTTGTGACCACTGGTTCTCCCCCACTTTGCCTATGGGGGTGTGTCAAACTGTAATCATGTTTGTGCTGTGTAGGCTGTAGTGGGGTAGCCCATATAGGGTACAACCCAGTTTAGGGTTAGCACTTGTACCCACATTCCTGCTCAATACGTTCATTCCTGCTCGTTAGTTTCTAACAGCACTCCCCCCACCCCCATTTATTCCATGCGTTCCAAGCAATGGCACTCCATGAGTGGAGTCCCTCTATTCACATAGACAGCTCCCAAACATCACACAACAATTATCTGACATCGCTCACCCCATCCCTCCTGTCAGTCCCTGGTTTATTATGGCCCCTCTACACTCCAAAACCAGTGGCTCCCAGCTGTTTTGACTTGCTAGTAACTGGATAGTGCCTCTTGCTGCACAAAGACATGTCTCAGTAGTTGGGTGGCTCGATGCCCATTGACACTCCATGTGCAGCTATGTTTCTCGTCCGCCCCGCATTTTCCGCGTACACCAATGTACAAAAGACATACCCAGTGCTCGAGATAACCCTCCCCGGAACCGGTTCAAAATACACGTACGCCTTGGGCTGAGAAGTCTTGTTGAGTGGTAGGTTCTGATGGAAAGTCAGGAAGAGCGTGTTAGGAGCGGTGCTGATGAGCTCCAGCCCGGTGTAACGGCCCTTGAGAATGTGGTAACGGAGTATTCGGAGCTTCTGGTTGCGGGTGAGGTTGTCAAAAAATCTTGCTTTTGGGGACCTCGAAAAGCCGTCGTTGCTGGGGATGAGGATGGTTGCATCCTCATCGATCACCAGATCCCCGGACTTGACTGCACGAGGGCGGAGTGCGGTTAAGAGGAGTGGAGTGGAGAAGGGGAGTGGGATAGGAGTAGTTAGGAAGGCATGAGAGCAATTAGACACTGAGTGAGGCAGAGAAAGTGGTTGTCGCTGGGGGGGATGAGAACGGTCGCGTCCTGCATCCTCGTCAATAAGAACCCACCCGGATTGGACTGGAAATGGGTACAGAGCGGTTTAGAAGGGTTGAGAACTCACAGTAGCTGGCGAATATCCGGGTGAATTTGGAATAATACGTCTGATTCAATCTCGCCACCTGCCGCATGATCGACTGAGTCTGCGCCTCGTAGTTGGGCAGCAGCTGCGAAACCCAGTCAAACTCCGCCTTGACCAAGTCCACCCCGCTTGCGCTCAGCAGGCACGCCACCAGCAGCGCGGCGAACCCGCTGCTCGCGAAACCGCATCTCGCACGCGGATGGCCATTTCTTTCCGAGGGAAGGAAACCGAACTTGAACATGAAGTCCTCTGAAAAAGAGACGCCGGTTCGCGTTGTCAGTGGGGACACCAGCTTAGAACGCGAGCAGCTCCTGGTGAGGAACCGTCTCTCTACCGGTGCTGCTCTAAACAAATGACTCGCCGAAATGGTGTGGATGAAGCTGCTCACCCTCGCTCATTCTATACCCCTCCAACGGGCCCAACACGCTGAGGGCAGCGCGCAACATTCGACTCGTTGAGCTCACGCGCCGCGTCGCACACATGCGTCCGCGCACGTCGCTATCTGATTGGCTGTTTCCTGTCGCGCAGGCGCGCAACAAGTCGTGGCATTTTATCGGCTCGAGATTCGAGGGTATGGGAGCAATTTCGGTCGAGGTGCTGGCGAGAACGGGGGGAGAACGGTTGGCGGGTTTTTGCGGAGCTGCGGCGCAACGAGCGGCGAGTTTCCGCGCAGAGGAGAGGCGCGAGCGCAACGAGCGGAGACGGCTCTAGTTTACAGCCGACGGTTGATGAGCGAGATTCGGCCGCGAGTGGCGGTTGCTGAGTGGGTTAGCGCACAGTAGCGTAGTATAGCGGTCGGTTGCGTGAGTTGACCTGGCTTTCTCGTGTACTATTCTAGTAAATACTACACTCTTGTATCACTTGACACCCGCAGAGACACCTCAGCGTTGCCGCGATGACGCCGCCGAGATCCCGTGGCATCGGGAGAGCTGCAGCGGAGAATGTTGCACTCGCGCGCCGGGGGTTCCAGTCGTCGGCGCTCGTTAGCATGAGCTAGCGGAGACACCTCATACGTGCTGTTGATTCTCGCGCGCTACACTGGGTTTACCAAGTTAGGGTAGAGACAGGGAGAGTGGGTTGACCGGGAGTTGCGACCAGATCGGAGAAAAGAGGCGGATCGGTCGGGGCGCACGTGGGGCGAATAGTAAAGAGATGAGGGGGGCGCGAAAAGAAAGCGGGATTGGCAGGCTTTTGCAGGTGACGAGAAGATCCAGTGGAAGCCAAGATTGAAAGGCGAATTGCATTTTAAATTTGGTAACAGCAAGGGCCGGTTCGTCTTCCGCTTCGTGTTGTTGAATGAAGTTCAAAACTTTCGTGTAGCTTTAGACTGTTACAAATGCTTCCAACAAAATAGGAAGTTCCCAAGCAGGGCCCGTGCTAGGTTTTGGGACACCCTGAGCCCTCAGGGCACTTTTCTAGAATCCAAAAAAATGCCCTGATTTCTCAGGGCAAATCTTCAGAGCCTTCCTGATTGGTCAGGGCTTTTGCAGAAAATAATCCTGACCTGTCAGGGCAAAAATTGTAGTGTTCAGGGTTCTGATTTTATCACAAACAGACCAGACCAGACTCTGTTTAGCATAGCAGAGCAGCCGCAGCCGAACTTCACTACTAGTGCTGCTGCTACTCTAACAGCAACACTGCAAGGGTGTTGGATGGAGTGCTACTGAACGTCAGCGTGAGAAACCCAGCTAGAGCTAGCCAGGCAGAGGACGAGTTGCCTTGGCGGTGGGTGATGGGGTGGGGTTGGCTTGGCTGGTGTAGCGGGGGATCGGAAATGTCAAGGGGAAGAGAACGTGCGAAGGCGGGAAACGTACACGGGGGAAAATTTCAACGGAGACAAAAATCCACGGGGAAAAAAATCCCCCCGAAACGGAACACCCCCCCTTACCCCCCCCCCCCCCCCCGCCCCCCACCAAAATCCGCGTCAGGGCAGGCCTCGACATTCATCCTGACGCTACAGGGAAGAACACTACGGCCATCCTGAAACTCCAGGGCATTTCACATAAAAACATCCTGTGACCTCAGGGTTAAAATTATGACTATTCTGAAATTGCAGGGTAAATACAGAAGTGCATCCTGAATTCAGGGTAATCAGGATGTTTTGCCCTGATAACGTGGGCCCTGTTCCCAAGTGTGATGCATGTGAACAATAACAAGGTGCTTCAACATGTAATGCTGCTAACATTGCATTTTGCTGATGTATCCCGGAATTGTACTGGACAGGATACGGCAAGACTTGCTAAATCGTAGGAATACAATGAAGTCTTGCAGTGACCTCGTTAATGATAATTGAAAGAGAACAAGATGGTTATAAGATTGAAGTACAATGGTATAAGTACTCGGAGGGGTACTTTCCCTAATCAACTGTACTGTGTTGCTACAGGACTGCGACTATCACCATCCTCAACAATAACTTCCGGTGCTGTTACGGTACTGATTTCTTAGAATCTAAACAACTAAGGAAGTAAGTTAGGTAGGAAAATGATGTTACTAGGAAGCATAGGCTACAAATAGTAAGGGTCGAGAGAAACCATGTACCCTCTAAGAACTACCTTACTGCAGCCTATTTAAATGATAAAAACATTTGACACACCCCCATAGGCTAAGTGAGGGGCATCAAAGGAACAAATGGTCACAAGACCAGTCGAGAAAAGCCACGATGCAAAGATCAGGGTGGATCACGAAGTCACTACGCAAGCTGAGCACAAGCAGGTAGCCACAAGGCCAGTCAAGTGTTCACATAAAAATACATATGCATATAAATACGGTAAGAAACAAGAAGCTAGACTATAATAACCGAGGGCCAACGTCAACCAAGCATATCTGCAGACAGAACCTGTGGTGGTCACTAGGCGGAAGAGCCTTGGTGAAGATGTCTGCAGTGTTGGCCTCTGACTGAACGAAGTCCAACCGTGCCTAGCCGCGTCGCTGCAACTCTCGTAGGAGAAAGTACCTCACGTCGATGTGCTTCACTCTGCTCTCCAGTCAAGGCTCTCGACACAGGAGGATCATGGCCTTGTTGTCAGCGAACAAGGTCGGTGCAGAGCGAGGCCGCTCACCAAGGTCGGTGAGCAAGAAAGTCAACCAGCGAAGCTCCTGCGCAGCCATAGCACCGGCGTAGATCTATGCCTCAGCACTAGTCGAAGCCACAGACGACGACCGTGTGGACCTCCACGACTCAGCTCCAGTGCCGAAGCTGAAGCAGTACCCCTGCGTAGACTGCTGAGTCTCAACGTTGTCAGCGTAGGAAGAGTCGCAGTGACCGGTGAGAACAACTGGCTGTCTCCCACCAAGCACAAGCCCCATGCCTGATGTAGTCGCCAGGTACTTCGCCACCCTCACAGCAGCTGTCCAGTGAACAGGACGGTGTCTCCCAGTCGCAACAAAGCGAGAGAGGACGCTGAAAGGAAAAGCGAGTTCTGGATGAGTACAACTCATCAGGTACATGATGCAACCCACAAGCTCTGCGTAGGGACCACTAGACTCAAAGGGATCGTCGGGAAAAGGGCCGTTGAATCTATGGTCAACAGCAAGAGGAGTAGGCTGTGTGGTGGAGTGCTGAAGCCCGAACCGCTGAAGGACCTGCTGCACCATATGTGACTGTGTGAGAGCGGCTCTGTCCCTGGTTATCTGCAAGCCAAGATAGTGGCGCAGCTCGCCAAGGTCAGTGCACGTATGTCTCTTCTGCAGTTCGGACTTCACCTCAGCCAGAGCGACCCTGTCTGTTGTAGCAAAAACCAAATCGCCAACGTAGACAAGGACAAAGAAAGGTGTGGGCCCAGAACGAACGAACAGCGACGGGTCGGCGGACGAAGGACAAAACCCGAGGGCAGCAAGAGTGGTGCGTAGTGTGTCGTGCCACTCACGAGGCGCCTGGCGGAGACCGTAGACTGGTCGCCTCAGGCTCCACTGGGTCCCAGGTGGGAAAGTGCCAGTGAAGCCAGGAGGACGGCGTAGCCAGATCTCCTCGTGCAGGCTGCCCTGGAGAAAGGCGGTGGAGAAGTCGAGGGAGTGCAGCTCGTAGTCTCGCTGTGCTGCAACGTAGAGTAACACTCGAAGAGTGGTCATCTTCGGGGTGGGTGCGAAGGTCTGAAAGAAGTCAACTCCCTCGCGCTGACTGAAGCCTCTAGCCACGTAGCGCGCCTTGAAGACCGGCGGTGATCCCGGCGGCCGCTTCACCTTGAAGATCCACATGCCATCGACTATGTTCATACGCCCAAGGCGGGGGAACTGAGTCGATGTAAGTGCGTGTGGAAGGCCACTCACAGGTGGAGGCCACGGCTGCAAGGGCAGCGACTTCTACGGCTGCTGCGGCTGCTGCTGCTGCTGCTGCTGCTGCTGCCGCTGCTGCTGCTGCTGCTGCTGCTGCTGCTGCTGCTGCTGCTGCTGCTGCTGCTGCTGCTGCTGCTGCTGCTGCTGCTGCTGCTGCTGCTGCTGCTGCCGCTGCTGCTGCGGCTGCTGCTGCTGCTGCTGCTGCTGCTGCTGCTGCTGCTGCTGCTGCTGCTGCTGCTGCTGCTGCTGCTGCTGCTGCTGCTGCTGCTGCTGCTGCTGCTGCTGCTGCTGCTGCTGCTGCTGCTGCTGCTGCTGCTGCTGCTGCTGCTGCTGCTGCTGCTGCTGCTCCTGCTCTTGCCACTGCAGCTCCTGCTCCTGCCGCTCCAGCCCCAGCCTCTCCTGCTCCAACCGCTCCCGCTCCTTGCACTCCAGCTGACGAAGCCTCTGGAATCTCGTTGGGTAGCGATGGGGAGGTGGGGTAGGCGCCGCAGCAGTAGTTCCTCCAGCCCTAGTCTCCTCGGAACAAGTACCTCCAGCTCCAGCACCCCCAGAACTAGTGTCCACAGCACGAGCACCCCAAAACTACCACCTCCAGTGTCAGTACCCTCAGCTCCAGCACCCTCTGAACTAGCACCTCCAGCACCAACGCCCCCAGCTCCAGCACCCTCACAACTGGCACCGCCAGTGCCACCACCCCCAGCTCCAGCACCCTCAGAAATGGCACCACCAGTGCTCGCGCCCCCAACACCAACACCCTCGGAGTCGACTGCGACTCGTCGCGGTAGTGCCGAAGGCAGTCACGATGACTGTGAAGACGACTGTGGGGAAGGAGACAATACGTGACGTGCTACCGAGGGGGAGAGGGGTGACGTGCGACACACCAGACAGGGCAGGACCAGGAGGGGGCGGATGTACCGGAGGAGCGGGGGCAGGAGGAGGAGAAGAGGTGAGAAAAAGGGGAGGGGGGGGAACCGGGAGACCTCGACAGGGGTACCGGGTGTAGTAGGACACAGACTCGTCAAACCAGACGTCGCGAGAGTCAAAGAACCGGTGGATGGGCGGGTGGTAAAAGGTGTAGTCAGAGGAGTCCACTAGGAAACCAAGGAAGACACAGGGGACGGCACGAGGCGAGATCTTGTCCGCAGAGGTGTCGCGGACAAGCACAAGGTAGCACCAGATACGAAACTCCGACGCAACACCAGGGGACCCGGTCCAAAGACTGGTCGGTGAAGCCTCTGGCCGAGAGACACGAGGCCAGAGGTTCAGCTAGTGGGCGGCGTAGCGAACCGCGTAGGGCCACAGAAAATGGGGCGCACGGGCATGGATCATGGAGGTGCGGGCAATCTCCATGACCAAGCCTATGCGGCGCTTAGCAACCCCATTCTGCTTTGAGGACTCTGGAAGCGTCCAAGACTGAGTGATGCCCTGCTCGCGACAGAATCTGGCAAGAATGCCGGAGCGAAACTCACCCCCACGGTCGGAGTGAAGACAACTGACACGACGGCCACGAGTGTCCTCAGTGGCCAGCAACCACCGGATCAGCATAGAAGTGACGTCAGACTTCTTCGCCAGGGGGAACACTGTGGTAGTGTACCGGGAGTAGTCGTCAACGACCACCAAAAAGAAACTCTCCCTCTCGGGCCCAGGGCGGGGGGCAGGGCCCCAGACTTCCAAGTGGAGAGTCTCGAACGGTGCGGTGGCTGGATGAAAGGAGGAGGAGTGAGGAGTGACGCGCAGCCGACCCTCGACGCAAGGAGTGCACGGCGGCGCAGGCGAGGGAGGGAGCGACCGCAAGACACGCGGGAGACCTAAGACAAGACGCTGGCTAACTTTGCTGCGGAGGCCTGGGAGGGACGGGTGACCAAGACGGTGGTGCCACAGGACTGTGGGGTGGTCTAGCGACCGACACGAGCACGACGCGGCAACCTGACCAGACGCAGCTACCAGGCCGGACGCAGCTACCTGTGGAGAGCTGGTGTGCAGTGTGAAAAGGTTGGAGCCCTGCTCTAAACGAAACTCGGCCAGTGGAGCGTAAGTGTCACCGTCCACGCAGGTCCCAACTCGCTCAGAAGGAGGAAACCAAACGTCGACGTGGCGGTCCTGAAGGTATCCAACACCCACCAAGTTAAGAGAGAACGAGGGGATGTGGAGACCAGACAGGACACCAGAGAGGACAACCGTGCACGGGAGAGTAGTGGCGCTGTGAGCAACTGCTGGTCCTGAAGTAGGATCAGCCAGTGCAATTGAAACCGGAGCAGAAAACGGAGTGAGAGACGTGTGGTCTCGGAAGAAACACTGAGACGTGCCAGAGTCCAGCGTGAAAGAGAGCGACATCTCAGCCGTAGAAGCACCTAGGCTAGTAACTACACAAGCACCTAAACTAGAAGCACAAGCACCTACACTAGCAGCAGGCAAGGATCCTAGACTACGAACACGCTAACAAATAGATCCAGTAGCACTATAGTCGACATTAGCATACATCGCAGAATCAGATCGCAAAGCATCAAGCAACTCTACTGCTGTCATCTGAAACAACACTGGACCTCGGATGTGAACCAGTGGGGCCCAGTCCGGAGCGGGGCCAAAGTCGTACTGAGCACAGAGAAGGTCTGTGAGCTGAGCGAAGCACTGACCCGGAGGGTGAAGGCGACCACAGGGCTGACCCTGACGAGAGCCCGCCCGAACCACGTACGGGCAGGGAGGAGGAGTAACACCAAGTAGCGCCCAACTGGGCGGACCACTGCCACGTCCAAAGCTCCCTAACCCACCAAGTCCCTGCTGCTGCTGTCCTTGCTGTGGCTGCTGTTGCTGGGCTGCTGCCGCTGCTGTGCCATGTACCAAGCAACTGGCCCAACACCCCCTTTCGTGGGGCCCACAAGCCCAGTACCCATGCAGTGCCACCTCCACTAGACGCACTAGTACCGCCGCCACCACTTGCACCACCAGCGACGCCACCACCTCCACCACCTCCACCACCATCACTACCACCACCACCACCACCTTTCCCCCCTCTCCTACCTCCCTTGCCTCGTTTCTGCCCACTAGCGATAGAAACGGCTACAGTCTCCTCACAACAAGACAACGCAGCAGTGGCAAGAGAAGCGGTGAACGTGGGAAGCTGGAGTGCAGCGCAACCGTCAAAGAGACGGGGAGGCACTGCCGCAGTGGCAGCGGCAACATCGTGGAGGTTGCTCTCAATCTTAGTGAGAGTAGACTCAAGAAGATCGATGGTGAGCTCAGTGGGGTGCTTTAAGAGAAGCACGTCGCGGCCAGAGGAGAGGCGGTCAGGGAGGCGAGTGACTAACTAGTGGAGGGTGAGCCACATAGGTGGTGGTGCAAGTGTAAGCTGTTCCTCAGTGCAGGCAGCACAAAAGCTAGTGTCAAGAGAGCGGAGATGGGTGACAAGGTCGGATATTGTCGAACGAGCCCAGGTCGGGAAAAAAAAAGGGCATAAGGAGGCGGCTGAGAGAGGCGCAGGAAGGGGTGCAATAGCGAGCAAGAATAGCGTCGTACAAGTCCTTTGCCGAGTCACAATGTGAGAAGTCACACCTCAGTTGGCGGAAGAAGGTCGATGAGGGCGTTGCAAGCAGCTACATCACGAGAATCCCAGACGTCATGCGCTAAGAACAGCCTATCGTACTCAGCTTGCTGATCAGCAGTGGGTGGAGGCACAGTAGGCAGGGAACTAGGGCGCGGAGGGGTCTGGAGTGTGCCACTCGCGTAAGCAAAAGGTTGGCGCCATCCTGACATAGGCTCCTAAGGTGGCGTTGGGCATGGGTAAGCCACGTGTTCAACTCGATCGGACGACCCTCCGCGTCGAAACGTAGGACACGAAAGGATGCCATGCTAGGCAATAGGAGCAAACCGAACGGAGACATGCCAGGGTGGTTATATGAGAGGTACTAGGCGAGGAGCGGTAGGACGTACGAGACACGAGCATGAAACGTCAAGAGGAGAGTCGACTGCGGCTGCCAGCCACCGTAAGGAACGCCTATGGTAGTAGGTTGGTGGTAGATAGCATGCACGAGTGGGTTGGACTACGGGCTTGCGTGGTCGGGTGCGGTCTCGTGCGGTGGAGAGCGGTCAAACACGGTAGGGTAAAGACTAGTGCGGTAGGGAGCGGGGTGGATTGTCAAGGTACGAGCAGTTGCTGATGCTGCTGTCCGCGCAGCTCCTAATGCGCGGGTAGCTGCGTGTGTAACTATTGCTGCTGCGCGCGGCTCCTATTGCGTATGCAGCTGTGCGTGCGCGTACAGCTGCTGCGCACTTCTGCTCACGCGCAGTGGCGTGCGTGTTGCCTCGCGCGCTGGCGGCAGGGTAGGGCGCAGCATGGGACGGGGCCGGGCGCTAGCAGAGCGGACAGGGTGCGTGGCGGCCGTTTCAGGGCGCGCGGCGGCGGCGGTTTCAGGGCGCGCGACGGCGGTTTCGGGGTGCATAGCAGCAGGTGTTGAGCATGCGGCGCATGCCGTGCGTGCGCGCGGGGCCGTACGCGCGTGCGAGGGCGTTGCAGAGCGCGCGCACTGGGCTGTGCCGCTGCGTGCTGCTGTGCGCGTGTGCGCGGGTCGTATAGGGAGGGCAGAGCGAGGAGCGTGGGGTAGCGCGGAAACCCAGGGCAGCACGGAACGAGGTGATTTAGGGCGTCACGGAGCGGAACGAGCGTCACGAGGCGACACGAGGCTAGGACATAGGAGCGACCTAGCTGATACCATATCTAAGTAACTAAGGAAGTAAGTTAGGTAGGAGAATGATGTTACTAGGAAGCATAGGGTACATGTAATAAGGGTCGAGAGAAATTATGTACCCTCTAATCACTGCAGCCTATCTAAATGATATAAACATTTGAACATGGTTAGTCAACAGTCGCGGCAGTTAACTACCAGCGACAGTTAACCCTCGGGCGACTCTCGAACTGCCGCGTGCTCTATACGGGCATATCGCGATTCTCGTATAGGTACGTTTGCCTCATTATGAGGTGATGCGTTATGGCAAACCTTCGGGAATGTTTTAAGTACAATTGATTATTCCAACACTCCCCTTCATTCCTGAAGGTGAGCCACGTGGGATTTCTTCGAATTCCCGTAGAGGTTGGCGCAGTGCTGAAACTTCTGACATGGCAGCAGATTTCTTAACCGGTGCCGAAACCCTGCTGCCAAGTCACCGGTTAGGGAGTATGTAGGTTTGACCTTGCCCTTGTTGATCTCGTCCAGTTTGCCCTTGTCTGCTTGCCCTTGTTCGTCTTTGACGAAGAAGTAATGGAGTGCGATGTGCTTCATGCGATTCACGAAGGCGGGATTGTTCGCGATCTTGATCGCGCTTTGGTTGTCGCAGAGTAACGTAAAGTGCCCGCTCATCTTCACTTTCGCTTCTTATAGGAGCTCCATCAGGTACAGTCCTTCGCGAAGAGTTGCGATGGCGACGATGAACTCAGCTTCGGCTGACAAAAGAGCATGAGCTCCTGAATATAGGAGTTCCAAGAGATGCGTCTAGCATGTTGGAGTTGAAACACGAAGGCCGTGCGGGAGCGTCTGTTGCCAATATCTCCTGCATGGTCCGCGTCGACGTTGCCATGAAGCTGCAGGGTAGCAGTTAAGCTAGGTTCGTAGGTGAGATGAAGTGTTAAAGTGCTCGGTGTAGGTCTAGCAAATTCACTCTTTCATGTCGGCACGGGTACTGTGCGAGCTGGCTTGCGACGTACAAGCGATCCGGCATGTGATAGCGGTGAACAGTAGGCATCCCAGCTGTTGCTGATAGAGCCGATGGTCTTCGATGGAGAGTGGTGTGGTATCGGGTTTGTGATTGGGAGGAGGAGTGCGAAAGGGTGTGGCGAGGTTGATTGGAGCGATCGCACATTTCTTAGCGAATGTCTTCGCGTACTTTGCGGCGGAGAGGTGGATGGAGGTGGTGGACTAGGTGATGTTGAGTTCCAAAATCTGAGAGACATTGTGGGTGAAGGTTACTTCCAGCTTCTCCTTGATGTCCTCTTCGAATCGGTCAAACAACTTCGCGTCATCGGCGGTGTAGAGGAGGTCGTCAACGTAGGCGACGAGGAGGATATATTTGCCGCGCGATTCCGTCCGGTACATGCCTTGATCATGCGGCAGCTAAACGAATCTGAGCTCTGTGAGAACGGTGCGTAGGTACTGCTACCACAGGCAAGGTTCTTGCTTGGTGCCGTGGAGAGAATTCTGGAGAAGGCAGACGGTGCCGTCGTTTTCCTTGAAGGCGTGCGGTTGTTTGACGAAGATGATGGCATCGACGAGTGCGTATAGGAACGTACTTCCGACGTTGATTTGTAGGAGCGAACCCTGCTTAACGGCCGCGATGCAAATGAGGATTCGCACCGAGGTGTGCCAGCTGACTGGCGCGAATGTCTGGTCGTAGTCCACCAGGTGAGATTGCTCGAAGCCCCGCACAACCCATCGCGCTTTGTACTTATCAATTGAGCCGTCCACGAGAAATTTAAGCCTGAAGACCAACTCACTGCCTAGAACCTTTCTCCCTTTCGCAGATGATCGAAGAACGAGCGTCCACGTCCCACGGCGCTTCGGTGCTGCTACTTCCGCCGCCATAGCTGCATGTCGGGTCCAGATAGGGCCTGGCGCACGGTAGTGAGTTGCTCAGGTGAGGGTCGACAAACTGCTACGGCGAGCCGAAGGATGCAGAGCCCTGTTTCGTTTGTGTATGCATAGGTGAGGCGATCGTAGTTGTGGGCGTTGATAACTTCTAGGACGTCGTCGCTGTCGTGGCTAGCGTGGATGGTGTCTTGCAATGGATAACGTGGTGAAAAATCGGCACTCGGAGGTCGGTGCGCTGTGGTGTTGTAATTATGCGCTTCACGCGCTACACAAGTTGTATCGTGGGGATCGAATTGAGTGATTGGTATGAAGGTTGGAGTCTGGAATGGGCTTGTAAAGGGGGTGTTGGGAGCGGAGTGAAATTGTGTGACACCCGTCATGTCTAGATCCTCTGCCACGTCAACCTCATCGTGTGGGGTGGCGAAGCTACGGTGCTCCTCGAAACCCTTTCTATTTCCTTGTCAGCTTTGCGGTGTTCCTTGAAGAACTTCGCACCTCCATCTGTCAGGAAGCTTTGTAGCTTCAGTCCTGCCAGACGCTCGCACGCTTCATCCAAGTTATGAAGCAGTTGAAAGCCCGCGAGCGGTAGTCGATGTTAATGGCCCAGACGTAGCGTGTGGAAGCGTCAATGAAAATCATCATGTTTTGCTCGCTGTCAATCCCTTCCTGGTTAACTATAATGAAGTCACAGTAGACTTTCTCAAGTTGTTGGTAGCGCTCGTAACCAGGAGGTAGGTTGAGGAAGGGCTTGTGAGAGAGTGACGCGGGGGGGCAGACGAGGCACGGGGGGTCGTTTGTAGTTGCTTTAAGTATGTCGCCACCTGGTAGATGTAATCCTCCCAAATAAAAAACTCCAGCTTCGATGGAGTTTTTGAGCGTGGCGTGCGAAGGATGTCCGAGCCGCAAGTGCCAAATTACCAGTTTGGCACGATAGCCAACTGTCTTTTTGTAATACTTATTTCTCTCTGCTTCGTATCGCTGCTCCTTTTCAGGTCATTTGGCGGTGGTGTTGTTCACATCTGCCATGAAGGCTCAGGCGAATACTCATTCCATGACGACGTTGGGAATCCTGGCAATGTCGTCCGTGTCAGCGGCGTGAATCAGGTCGCCGGTGACGAGTGGTCGCGGGATTTGTGCCACCTTAGGCCATTTGGAAGTGGGAAGTCTCTCCATTGGGACGCGATGATATTCGTCGCAGACGACTAGGATCAATTGAGGTCCTTGTTCTGGCGGCGGTGCTTCCTCAGTAGGTTCGGATAGTTCTGCTGCTCCCTCGTAGTCGTAGGTCATGTCTTCTGACTCCTCTTGTGCTTCCTCTATAGGTTCCGGAGCATACTGGTCTGGAAGAGGAGGTCCGCCCGAGCTGGTGCCGCACATTGCCCAGTAAGAATCGGTGTCCGCCACGTCTGCAGGAGAAAATGTTGGAGCCTCGGGATAAGAAGGGCTTGGTGGTCCCCAGCCGCTTCAAGAAGTCGACATTCCCCAACCGCCTCTAGGGCCAGCTCCTTTCTCTGGTGTTTGAATGACTCCCCACATGCCATTGTAGTTAAGATTGGCCCAGAGGTTGAAGCGGTCGGGATGGCACGAAGGCGAAGAAGTCTATCTGATGCCTGGAGTTTGAAGTTCATCTCCTTAGGGTGCGACAATGTCGGTGCTTCTGTGGGCGTTGTTTTCAGCAGAAGCATCCGTTCGTAGTCGCCAGTGGTACCCTGCGATGTGAAGTTTAGTACGAATAATTTTGTCGTCTTTGACCGCTTTCCCGATGTAGGTATTTTCGTAGAACAATTTGTTTGAGACTAAGGACGGAAAATGGAAGCTTAGGAACTGAAATATCTCAAATTCGTTGGTCTCAATTTCTGGGCAGAATCGTCGACTTACAAGAAACATCGTCTACGAAAAGTTCACTGTTAGAATCTCACAGAAACAGAGTATGTTGTAGCTATGGACCGTGGCTACTATTCCCAAGTTGAATTACATGGAAAGTGGAGTAAATCTGGAGTTATCAATTTCGGCGCACTAGGGGGTAAGCTGCCATAGAAACTTTAACTCAATCACAATAGTCTCACAAGTTCCACAAGTTACTCACAATAGAGTTTGAGTAGCACATTAACCAGGTAGGAGGGAAGACGAGGACGAGAGGGAAGGTCCCAAGGGAGTCCCCAACCAAGGAAACCCCATACCACACAATTTCCTTTTCCATAGGCAACCCAATTTTGACCTTTGTCACTATCCCAACCTCCACAATCCACCTCAACCCAACTTGGCCACACTTGCCAACCTGGTTTGCCAACCACATGGTAGCATCTACAGTGGGAGTTACGAATTTCCCAACCCCAAAAGGTCTGTACCCCATATAATGTCAACCCCACAACTTCCCATAGTCGCCACAACCAAATATCAAAAGCATACGAACTTCAACGTTCGTAACTTTCTTGATCGCGCTCCAATTGCGACGATTCTTGGTTCGTCGGAAAGCTCTCGAGCAGAGAAGTCACTTCAGATATCTGCTCAAGCCAAATGACATTCACAGGAAACACAAATTTCTTGCACACGCTCACACCACGCATGCAACGCACGAACATATGATGGGAGGCAGACAGACGTGAATGCGAATGATAGCATCACATAACAAACTCCCCCTCTGGCTGCCAACCATCATCCACATGCCATAACTCAAGCATGCACCCTCAATGCACACTCATCCCAGCAAGCTTCATGCCCTTCCAGTGCTCAGGTTCTGCCAGGCGCTTGGTGAGAATGTCAGCCGCCTGCTGCTGGGTCTTCACAAGCTCCAGTCGCACCTCCTTGTCCAGGAGCCTCCTTGTCCAATGCCACTTGGGCCTGATGTGCTTGGTCAGCCCATGAAGACAAGCATTCTTGGCCAACTTCACTGTTGACTCGTTGTCACAGAAAATCAGAGCCGGCTCCTTCTGAGCAACTCCAATCTCCTCCAAAAAACGCCTAGGCCACACCACCTCCTTGGCCCCATGATGTAGGGCCATGTACTCTATCTCACACGAGGACAGCCCCACCTCGTTCTGCTTCTTGCTGCGCCAGCTCACTGCACCTCCTCCAAAGAGGCACACATAGCCTCCAATGCTGGTGCCATCCGCCTTCACAGAGTTGAAGCTGGCGTCGGTGTAGCAAGTCAAGAGCATCTCCCCCTTGCTCATATTAGCTGCACCCTTCTACAGCCTCTGTGGCACAGCACTGTACTCCAAGCCCACTGATGCCGTTGCACTCACATAGCGGACCAACCTCTTGGCCGCTTCCAGCTGCTCATGACTGGGGCGAGAAACCACACCGGCAAGCCTGGATGTTGCGAAGGCTATGTCAGGCCGCGTGTGGTTGGCCGCATAGTTGAGCGCCCCAACCATGGAATGAAACAATAGATTCCTGTCACTCTCGCCCACCACCTCCTTGTCAGCACAGGGCTCCACAGCGAACCTTGAAGGCAGTGGGGTGGCTGGCTTTCATCCGTCTTGCAGTCCATACTTCTCAGCCAGTCCCTCACAGTATTCCTCTGATTCAACCTCAACACTCCCTTGTCAAGGTCCCTCTCCACATGCATCCCTAGCTAGTATTTCATATCTCCCATCTTCGAGCACTTGAACTGCATCTCCAGCATCTCCTCCACACGCTCAATCATCGCAGACGACTCAGAGAAAAGAAGGATTTCGTCCACATACACCATGAGCATGAGGATCTACTCCTTCTCTTGCAGCAGGAACAGGCTGTGGTCGCACTCACTCTTCTTGAAACCTCAAGCCAGCAGTGTCTCCTCCAGCTTGTGGTACCATGCGCGAGGAGCCTGCTTCAGCCACACTCCCAGCTCGTACTACCTTTGGCTTGCCAAAGCTCGGATAGGTCAGCCGGTTGGGAGGGCGCACATCCCTCCTAGGACGGTCAGCCGTACGTGCGGCACCTTGTGGAGCACCTTGCTGCTGCTGCTGCTGCTGCTCCTCCTCCACCTCAGGTTCTCCCCCATCCTCAGTCACTCCAGAGATCTCCTCCTCTGGACAGTGACCTGCACTTGCCTTGAAGGCCACTGCACCTCATCGGCTTCAATGATAAGCGGCGTAGTAGGAAGCTCCTGCTGCTGCTGCTTCCACTCCTTGTAGTACAAGGACTCAAGGAACTTCACATCCCTTGACACAGTTAGCTGCTGGCTGGTCAAGTCCCATATCAACCAGCCCTCCCTTTAGGTCCTTAGCAAGCCCCAAATGCACACCCCATCTTCCAGAAGCTTCCAGCTTTCCCCTCTTCTCCTTCGGCACATGAAACACCACCATGCAGCCGAACGCTCTCAGCATGTTGACTGCTGGTGCACTCCCATACCACTTGGTGTAAGGGACCCACTGCTTGTCCCCCACTGTCGCCAGCACCCTGTTCTTCACAACGACGACCTGCCTCAGTGCAGTCACCCAAAACGGATCCGGCAGCCCTGCACGCCCAAGGAGAGTGCGAGCACCTTCCTGCAGGGTCCGGTTGAACCGCTCAGCCACGCCGTTCTGCTGAGGATTATTAGGCACCATGAGCTGATGCTGGATCCCCTTTTTCTTCAGCACCGCCTCAAAATCAGTGACAGCAAACTCTCCCCCATTGTCGGTGCGGATCACCTTCACCTTGTATCCGTTCTCCCTTTGAGCTCTTGCCATCCACTCCTTAAGAACAGCAGCTGCCACCTCCCCCTTAGTCTTGAGAGGGTACACCCACACCGCACGCGTGTGGTCATCCATAATGGTTAGGAAATAGCGGCTTCCTGAGAGAGACAGGGCCCTCATGGGGCCCACCACATCCATATGCACAAGAGCAAGTGGAGCCTTGGCTGGTCCCGTGCTGCTGCTGAAGGGAAACTTCGTAAACTTGGTCTCAAGGCATGTTGGGCAGCTCCCAATCTCCTTTGCTGCCCCCTTCACCTCCAACCCTTTCACGCTCCCATCCTTCACTAACTTCTGCAGCATAGGGATGTTGATGTGGCACAACCTCTCGTGCCACGTCTCCCAATCGGCCTCACCACTCCCAGATGAAGCCTTTGCCCATGCAGCTGTTGCATCCTGTCACATTTGCATGAATGTGAAGGATAAGGAAGTTAGGTGAAAGGGCTGTATATACTGTAGATATTGTACATAGCGGAATGGAGTTCAGCGAGGATGGGAGCCGAAGAGGCATGCGACATTTTGCGAACGGAAAGGGGACTTGGGGAGCAGACGGTTGCCGAGCCTGAGGGTCGGAGGGTTGAATGGGTGAGTGGGGAGCTGGAACTTACGTAAGCACGGTGGGGCAGGCTGCAGAAACAGAGGCAGATCAGGCAGCGGCAGCAAGAAGCAGCTGTGCAGGATGAGAAGGATGGGTGTACGAGTGCATGCATGTTTGTTTTCTCTATGTGTGCAGGATAGGTTCGGGAAGCCAGATAGATCTGGAAGTAACAGCTGGAGGACGAGCAGACAGGGCAAGGAAGGGAGGTAAGAGGCATCACGGCTGCAAGCCTGTGTGAAGCAGTTCTTAGCTGCTAGCGTAGGCAGGGATGACAGGACCGTAGTGTGGTGGTGGCTTTGCAGGTAGAATAGGAGGATTCCTGAATGAACTATCCATTGCTTGTATGTTTCCCTTTTACACTAAGGCTTTGCTGCAGACCGAGCAAGCGGTGAACTGAGGGAGATATGGCGAGCAAAGAACTGTAGCTTGTAGAAAGGAGGTGTAGTATGTGACGGAGCAGAGAGCTCATCACATACAAGCAATATGAGGAGGCATGCTCACGAGGTCAGGATTAGATTACGCCGCAAAGGAACGGATAGTAGTAAGCAACACGATGGAAGGAGACGGGAAGAACGAAGCCGAGGCTCACGGAGCAGCCGGCGTGCACGGCACGGAAGGAGGCGAACAGGAAAGGCCAGGGGGAGTCACGGGCTCCGACACCACACGTGAAGGGACACGTGGGACTGACGAAGCAGGAGAGGAAGGCGAGGCGGGGAAGCCCATTTCGGAGAAGGGTGGCGTCACCGCCGGAGGGAGGACGAGAGCTGATCGACCGTATCGGCGTAGCGCATCATGGCAGGGGTTCGAGGAAGAGGCAGCTTCGTCGCGGTGGCGATACACCATGCTCCCGAAGGAGGAAGTGCCGGAACGATTTTCAGGCGAAGTGCGGCGAGGCCCATCCCTGAAGAATTACCTGATGCAGCTGGAGAACCTGCGAGCGCGGTGGGAGCAAGATCAGCTGGCGGCGGAAGAATTATTTCGGACTGGCGAATACGCTAACAAGAGAGGCGGAAACCTATTATTGAATTTGCCGCCGTGAGCTGCTGGAGTGGGCTGCGCAAGGAAGATCGGGAGAAAGAGATCCTACTAAGCGGTTCTTGGAGATGCTGCTCGAGCAGTTTCCGCTACAGACGTCGGAATGCGTCGTGGAGTTCAGAGATTTCAAGCAAAGGACAGGTGAATCCCTACTGGCGTACTACAGGTGTTAGGTGGAGCTAGGGGAGGATATGAACTATACGGATCAAGGGCGGCTCGTCAGTAAATTCTTGAACGGCCTAAACTACGAGCTGCAGCGGGAGTTGCAGGTGAAAATCTTCGAATTGGGGGCAGCGGCGACGCTGAAAGTCGTGTACGAGACGGCGAAGAGGGTGGAGATGGGTTGGTGGCTATTCGAAGTGGAGCGCACCACGGAAAGGTCGGCAGAAAGGAGGCGCCCAGCATGGAGCGCCAGCCCGGTTGAGCATGAGCGGCTGCCGAGAGGTCCGGCAGACACGCGCAAGTGCCACAACTGCGGCCGGGGTGGACATCTGAGACGTGACTGCCGCAACCCGCCGGCGTACTCAGTCTGAGGAGGGACTTCCCAGAGGCACCTACGTGCGACAAGTGCAGGAGAAGGGGACACGTGGAGAGAGATTGCTACTCGCGTCGAGGGGAACCCAGAGAGAAGGGGGAAGTAGCAGAGATGCGAGCTGGCATAGAACGGCTAAGGGCCCAGCTGGAAGAGCGAGATAAGGGGACCGAGAGAAGGCCAACTATGGTGGCGAAGCAGGAGGAAGAGGAAGAGGGAAGCGAGGAGGAATTCTGCTTGATGGGGAGACCGGCGAGGGAAAGGGAGGAGCTAGGGTTGAGGCCGAGGGAGAGGTACCTCAGACAGAAGACAGAGGGACAGCAGGAGCACGTGCCGAGGAGACAAGCGGGAGAGGACCGGGGGGGAGTGGCACCTTGCCGGCACCCATGGGAGAGGCTCAGCTGCGCGGCGTCAGTACTAGTGGCAGAGAAGGGGTATATCACGATAGGGGGGCTGCCGGTGAAGCAGGCCATCATTGACACTAGAGCCCACCCGGTGCTGATAGGAAGGCGACTGGCGGAGCAGCTGCAGCTGGACAGGCCAGAGAGGAAGATAGCAGAAAGACTGCTGAGACACAAAGTGGATGCAGAAGACACGGGCTCCGGTGGAGATCATGATCAGGCAAGGGGGGACCGAGGAATGTTCGGTGAAGCTGCAGTGCGGCATATCACCGTCAGAGGACTATGACCTGCTGCTGGGATTGGAATTCCTCTACAGCATCGGCTCGACTATCTGCATGTGGGAAGAGCGACTGACATACCGAGTGACGTACTGGGAATACGACGGTTGCGTGGCAGAGCTGCTAGTGCGCTTCATCCGACGCGAACCTAGAGAGGCATATCAAGCTGAGGTGAAGACGGCAGAGGAGGAGCTGGGGCGTTTGAACTGGGAAGCGCTGGAGGAGGAAAGGAGGTACAGAGATTGGCATTGCCAGCAGTGGGAAGAGAGTGGCAGCTTGCGGCAGCTGCATTTAGATGGCAGGGTGTTTCAGAAGCCGATTGTGCTCCTGGAGTTGTTTGGTGGGATAAGCACGGGGTTAGCAGCAGTGTTGAAGGCAGGATTGCGAGTGGAAAAGTACATTTACGTAGACAACGACGACATCGCGAGCAAGATATCCTGGCATCACATCAAGAAGTTGGAAGAAAGGTACCCATCCCAGCTGTACGAAGGAGCGGTGGAGCGAGGGGCGGAATTGAAATCGAGTGAAGGATGTCAAGGAGGAGGCGCTTGCACATTGGGGGCATATAGACTTGGTGGTGGCGGGTTGGTATGTTGGTGCAACCTACGGTTTGCACTCGGCTTGTTGTCCGTGTGCGTGTGCGTGCATGCGTGTGTGCATGGAGTGGTATGAGTGCATGAAATAAATATATATTTCATGCTTATAATGGTGTGTGAATGATGGGTCATGATGTCGAGTGTGTGTGTCGAGTCAATAGCGAGTTATCGCTAGCCGCGTGTCAATGCGGTCATTTGTGTCTCGCGCGCGGTTTCTATTTTGTCGTGTGTCCCGTGCGCGGTTTCTATTTTGTCGCTTGTCGAACGTTCGGCGTGTCGCAGGTGTGTGCAGCAGACCCATCAAGAACTCAAGGTTGAGTTTGTGATGAAGAACCCGAGCCTTGGTTTCAAGCTTCAAGTGTTTTTCGAAGCTCGCCAAAAGGCTACACCTCAAGATATTGAAGATAGTTACATTACAATGTGTAGTGTAACATTTCTATGGGTGTAGGCCCTTGTGGAGGGTAGTTTCGAGACCCTTCTTGGTTGGGGACAGTGTGGCACTGTTCCCAATTACTGTAGCTCGGTTCTTGGGGTTTGTAGGAGCTGGGAGTCCTTCCCAACTCGTAACTCTTCCTAGTTCTTCCTAATTGGTAACTTTGTGTACTAAGACTATGTTGCTGCCATTGTGTCGTTCGTTCAATCTAACGTTGTGTCGTCAATTCTTGATGAAATCGTGCGATCTAAATTATCTATTGTAGAGGACGTCAAGACGCTCCAGATCCAAGTTGAATGAGGTCATTTGGAGCTCTGACCAGATCGCTATGAACGTTTGAAGCCACTGTGCAGAAATCTGACTGCGCACTCTATCTTTCGTTTTAGGCACATTGAAGCCTATTGTGACTATAACATGGTAATGCCAAGGGATGTCCAGAGCAGGGGAGGGACGAGGAATGGCAGATCCAAGGAGCGGGCTGTTCCGAGAACTAATCAGGATCTTGAAGTTGATCAAGCGTAAGCAAGGAGAAGTGGCGTATATAGTGGAGAATGTAGACACGAGGGACGACCAGAGAGAGGCGGTGAAGCAAGCAGAGGAAGAGATCCGAGGGGAGCTAGGAGCAGGGGTGGCGTGGGATGCAACCCAGAATGGCAGCAGGACGCACAGGACGCGAAGGTATTGGCAAAACGTGCTGCCAGAGGCCGCACTGCAGTATGAGCTGTCGCTGATGGAGCGGCCGAAACCACGACTGGTGGCGGATATACTGGAGCCCGCGCGGACACCAGCGCCAGTGCGACATCCGGATCACGAGACGCAGTTCCCATGCAACGAAGTCGGCAAATCGAGGCAGGCTTGGCCCACGCTGGTGGCTTACAAGAATGCAGAGGGATTTAAGCTGAAGGACGGATTGGAGGGACCGGGGATGGTGTTCGATAGGCTGAAGGGAGTGTGGGAGGAGCTAACGACGATGGAGCGGGAGCTAGCCATGGGCTTCATGGCAGGCGCTACTGCAAGTGCGGAAGTGACGGAAGATCAGAGGAGGAGGGCGCTGGGGAAGGCCATGGACCTTAACGCCCTACACTGGCTGATAGCGACGATGGACTGGCACCTAGAACGCAATAGATGGGAGCGTATGAGGGACCATGCAGCACGGGCAGATTTAAGACAGAAGATGATGAAGCTAAGGAGAGTCAGGCAGAGAGATTCTTGGAGCTTCTGGAGGAGGAGGCATGGGAGATGCAAAGGAAGGGAGTGCCGCAGAAGAAGCGGATGGCAAGGTTGAACGACCATCTGGGGATACCGGGCAGTTATCTGGATCAGGAGGAAGAAGAGGAAGAATGGTGGGAAGGAGAACCAGAGATGGATTGGGATTCGGAGGAGGAAGAAGACCCGACAGAGAGATGGATCCCGGACCCAGACCAGGTCTTCCTAGGACCCAGCAGGACTTACATGGCAAGAGATGCGGCAGAGGTAAGGGAGCGGGAGCAGGAAGCAGAGGGAGAGGTAGAGGAGGCAGGTGGACAAGAATCGGCAGAACCAGCGGCGGCCAGGGAGATAGAAGGAGGCACGGAGGGGCGCACAGAAGCACTCACTGGGACATAGGAGGCGCCATGCAAGGACCATCGGCGATTAGGCTGGAAGCTGTGCTGCGGCAGCACGCGGCTGCATTCGCACATATGATACAACAGTTAGGCAAGTGTGTGACTACTCCATGCGCCTGCCGCTGACCAGCGAGGTTCCAGTGTATCAGCGACGGAGGAGGATGAGCCCGCAGGATATCAGCATCTGCACAGAAAAATGTCAAGAGCTGTTGGAAGCAGGCCTGATCAGAAGGTCAACGTCGGATTACGCAGCAGCCACAGTCGTAGCAGCACGGACGGACCTGACAGGCACAGTCTTGTCCCGACGCATGTGTGGGGACTATAGGGGCTAAACAAGGTGACTGCAACGGACCGATGCCCAATGCGAATGGCAGAAGAAATTTTCGACCAGTTGCAAGAAAGCTGGGTCTTCTCCACTCTGGACCTGCGGCAGGGCTTCAACCAGATCCCTATAGCCGAAGAGGACAAGAAGAAGACAGCGTTCCACGGACCAGATGGGCTCTATGAGTGGAGCGTCATGCCTTTTGGCTTGAGGAATGCATCAACGGTGTTCCGGCGAGTGATGGATGCGGTGCTGAGGGAAGTGAAAGGGGCGGCATGCTATATGGATGACGTGATCGTCTTCAGCCCGGATGCAGAAACACATGTGCGGGACGTAGAGGCGACTCTGGCAGCAATCGAAGCAGCAGGCTTGACCTGCCACCCTGGGAAGTGCCGCTTTGGACACAGCAGCGTGGCGTATTTGGGGTTCGAGGTGGCCGGGGGAGAGCTCAGCATTTAGAAAGCGAAGGTGGAAGTGCTGGATCGGGTGGAAAGGCCGAAGGACAGAAGCAGCATGCGAGCCCTGCTGGGCTTCCTCAACTATTACCGGAAGTTCATCGAGAACTTCAGCAAGAAAGCGGCGCCCCTGAACAAGCTGCTAAGGGAAAAACAGAAGTGGCAATGGGAAGAGCCACAAGAGCAGGCCTTGCGCGGATTGATGGAAGCAGTCAAGACTGGGGCAGTGTTGAAGCTACCAGACGGGCATCAGCCGTTCATCCTGTACACGGATTGGAGCAGCGTAGGAATGGGGGCAGTGCTCAGTCAGATGGACAGTGGGGTGGAGAAGGTGGTGGCCTTCGCGAGCAGAAACTGCAGTCCAGCCGAGGCCAACTACTCGTCGTATGAGGGAGAGGGGCTGGCAGCAGTTTGGGCTGTGGGACACTTCCGAGTGTACCTGCAAGGACGGCACTTCACGCTGGTGACCAACCATCAGCCGCTGCTGTGACTGATGCACAACCAGACGCTGACTGGGAGGAACGTGCGATGGGCTATGAAGTTACAAGAATATGACTTCATAGTGAAACATCGGCCAGGCAAGACGAAGCAGCATGTAGATGGGCTCTCCAGGGACCCACCGAGGGGAGGCAGGAAGCCGGAACCAGAGCTGGAGCCCCCTTCAGCAGCACTAACCGCCATGGTCAGTGAACGAGGGGCAGGAGGAGGACAGTAGAGGGGTGCAGCAGATGTGTGGAAGGATGAGGAGACCCTGAAGTGGATCAAGGGGGAGACAGCCGAAGACGGGGGAGCGGGAGCGAGAGCAAGAGCAAGGGGGTAGCATTACCGGTGGTTTCAAGAGCAGGTGCAGCTGCAGACGAAGGATGGGTGGAAGCGGGTACCGGCACCGACGGAGAGGGAAGGCATAATCCGAGAGGTGCATAATAAGCTGGGGCACTATGGCCCACTGCGGACGCTACAGCTGCTGCAGGCGGGATGGTGGTGGGCAGGGATGCGCAAGGAGGTGAAGGAGTGGGTAGAGAGGTGTGAACTATGCTGCAAAAGCAAGGCGTGTCTCCTGAAGAGTCAGGCCGAGCTACAGCCACTGGACATCGTGGAGCTGCGGTATCGCTGGTCACTGGGCATAGCCGGAGAGCTGCCAGTGTCCAGGAGGGGCAGGCGGTACGGGCTGCTCATGATTGAACATGTGAGCAAGTGGGCAGAGGCAAGACCTTTGGTGGCAAAGACGGTGGAAGCGGTAGCAAAGGCGTTCGAGGAGAAGGTTCGGCGCGTGCGGGGAAGTGCTGACAGACCAGGGCACGGAGTTTCCAGGGGATTTCAAGGAGCTGCTAGCAGAAAATGGCATTCAGCACCACACAACATCCAGGTACCATCCGCAGAGTGATGGGCTGACAGAGAGACTTGTGCAGACGGTGAAAAAGGGGATCCGCGTGAACGGAGAGGCGAACAAGAGAGATTGGGACAAGAAGTTGGTATGGGTGATGGCGGGGTACAGGTTCAGCAAGCAGGCATAATTGAAGGATGTCTCCCCGTATTACTTGCTATTTGGAAAGCACCTCTTACTACCGGTGGATTCACCAAGGCTGATGCTCGACAGTGTCACAGCAAGGACAGCAGAGAAGTGGGTAGCACTGGCTGATGCAAGAGCCAGGTACTTGAACAAGATGCTGCCCGCAGCAATGGAGAGCCTGAAAGTGGCACAGCTGCAGGAAATCCATCGTTATAAGCAGCAGCAGCTGAGCGAGCTGGTGGGAAAGCACGCGGCGGTCGAGGAAGGGCAGGCAGTGTATGTGCGGCGAGCAAAGCGAGATGGGCTGGATGTGGGAGTATCTCAGCAGAGGTGGGAGGTGAAGGAGGTCCGCGAGTCAGGAGTGGTGTTGGAGGATGTGAAGGGGAAGAGAGTCATGGACCACGTCACCAACGTGGCCCTCGCAGGAAAGCAGCAGAAGGCGGGAGGCTACACCGGTCCCATGAAAAGGGCGAGGACGGCAGCAGCAGGTCATGGGAGGGGGCAGAAGAAGTAGCTATCAGAGTACACCAGGAGAACCAGAGGCAAGGATGTCAAGGAGGGGTGACAACAGAGAAAGGAGGTGAACATGGGCAAGGGAGGGTGAGAAGTGTTGGGAAGGGGGAGAGAGAAGGGGTGCACAGCACACAGGCGAGTGAGAGGAGGTTAAAGAGAGTGATGTGAGGAGAAGGAGGGAAGGTATCCGACAGCTGTCACATTTGCATGAATGTGAAGAGTAAGGAAGTGAGGTGAAAGGGCTGTATATACTATAGATATTGTACATAGCGGAATGGAGTTCAGCGAGGATGGAAGCCGAAGAGGCATGCGACATTTCGCAAACGGAAAGGGGACTTGGGGAGCAGACGGTTGCCGAGCCTGAGGGTCGGAGGGTTGCATGGGTGAGAGGGGAGCTGGAACTTACGTAAGCACGGTGGGGCAGGCTGCAGAAACAGAGGCGAATCAGGCAGCGGCAGCAAGAAGCAGCTGCGCAGGATGAGAAGGATGGGTGTACGAGTGCATGCGTGTTTGTTTTCTCTATGTGTGCAGGATAGGTTCGGGGAGCCAGCTGGATCTGGAAGTAACAGCTGGAGGACGAGCAGACAGGGCAAGGAAGGGCGGCAAGAGGCATCACGGCTGCAAGCCTGTGTGAAGCAGTTCTTAGCTGCTAGCGTAGGCAGGGATGACAGGACTGTAGTGTGGTGGTGGCTTTGCTGGTAGAATAGGAGGATTCCTGAATGAACTATCCATTGCTTGTATATTTCCCTTTCACACTAAGGCTTTGCTGCAGACCGAGCAAGCGGTGAACTGAGGGAGATATGGCGAGCAAAGAAATGTAGCTTGTAAAGAGGAGGTGTAGTATGTGATGGAGCAGAGAGCTCATCAAGCTCCCATCCTTCACTAACTTCTGCAGCATAGGGATGTTGATGTGGCACAACCTCTCGTGCCACGTCTCCCAATCGGCCTCACCACTCCCAAATGAAGACTTTGCCCATGCAGCCGTTGCATCCACACCAGCAATAACCTCACCTTGTGATTGCTGTGGCTGTTGCACCTTCTTGACTGCATCCAGGGCCCCAGCAGTTGGTGCAGACTCCTTTCCTCCCGCAGTTGCCTTTGCCGCTGCCACTGCCTGTGCCGTTGCTGGTGGTTTCCCATTCCAAGGGATGATGGGCAGCTGCCATAGGTCCTTGATGCAGCTGCTCTTCTCGTCCAAGTCCCTCAACAGCAACTTCGCACGGCAGCTGGTTGGTCCGAACGTAACTTTGGCCTTGCTTTTCTGCAGCCGGCGCACAGAGAGGAGGTTAGCGGACAATCCTTCAACTAGCATGACATTTCCAAATCCCAGAAGCCCCCCATTGGCTCCCATTACCTTAGCATTCCCAACACCAATCACAGGGAGCAAAGCACCTGAAGCGGCAGCCACAAACTTGATCTTCCTGGGGGATTTTACCTCATCAAGCGAATCTGCCCGCGGATTCATGTGACTTGTGCATTCTGAATCGATCACCTAGTGAGTGAGGGGGTGCATCATAACCTTCCCAACCAAACCCACATCATCCTCACTCTCTTTCACATCCTCAACCAAGACGAACATGCCAGGGTCGGCTTTGCCTTGTGCACCATCACCTTGTGCACCTGAACCTTGCACAGCGCCACCTCGTGCGCGTTCACCACTTGGCGGCTTCATGCCTGGGGGCGCCCATCCCTCAGGCCGGCTGAAACACTTGAACCACGGGTGTCCAGCCTTCTTGCAGTACCAGCACGCACCCTCCATTCGGGTGCTCCCCCTGCCACCTAAGCTTCCATGCCCTTCATTGTAGTCACCTCGGCCTCTCCCTCTGCCAAAGCCTCTCCCACGGCCTCGGCCTCTCCCTCCCCCTCTTCCTCTGCTGCCTCCTGCAGCTCCATACCCCTCAGCAGTCTTGTTGGCAGCACCACCTCCCGTGTGGCGCCTGCGAAAGTCCTCCTGCAGGATCTGCTGCCGTAGCCACTCAGGCGTCCACTTGTCCTGCTGTTTGTTGAGGGTGGGGATAAGGATGTCCCACGAGTTGTCGAGCACCAAGATGATCTTGGTGCACTGCTGCATCTCCGACACCTTGCTGCCCGCCGCTGCCATCCTCGCATAGGTGTCCTTGATCTTGTCAAGGACCGGCTTCACATCATCTCCCGGTCATATGGAGAGGGCAGCCAGCTCCTTCTCCAACACAATCACCATCGGCAGCGTGTTGGGCTGAACCACGTCGCGTAGCAGCTTCCACGCCTTCGGTCCGGAGTCATCAAGCTCCACCAAATCCTTGATATGCTGGAACATGTCGTTGTTGACCGACTGTAGAATCAAGTCGTACAGCACCGCGCTCCGCTCAATCCATCGATCGCGGGCATCACCTTCCTCCGGCATCTTCTCTTCTCCCATCGCGAGTTTCAGCAGCTTGTAGCACTTGACGGCGCTCCGCACCCGCCCGCTCCATTCCTCAAGGTTGGAGCCATCCAATGGCTCAATCTTGGATGGTGGCGGCTCACTCTTCTTCTCAGCTGCTTCTCCACTCCCTTGACTCATCTCCTCTGCTCCCAATCACAGGTTTCAGCTCCCCCTTTTGCTGTCCACACCGAAGTCCCACACAATTTCCACAAGTGTCGGCGCCAACGAAATTTCGGCAGAGTTTCCCCTTAGTGGTAGAAGTCACATCCAACCTTTGAAACACCACTTCGGCACGCCCACAGGCCATGGTGGGTCTAAGAGGGTATTCAAACTTCAGTAGACTCCCCACAAAGTCCTTAATCAGCTCTGATACCACTTGTTTGAGACAAAGGACGGAGTCTAGGAAGCTTAGGAACCGAAAAATTTCAGATTCGTTAGTCTCAATTTCTGGACAGAATCGTCGACTTCACAAGAAACGTCGTCGACGAAAAGTTCACCCTTAAAATCTCATGAAAACCAAGTATGTTGTAGCGCTGAACCGTAGCTACATTTCCAAGTTGAATCACATGGAAAGGTGGAGTAAATCTGGAGTTATCAATTTCGGCGCACTAGGGGGTAAGCTGCCATAAAAACTTTAACTTAATCACAAGAGTCTTACAAGTTCCACAAGTTACACACAATAGAGTTAGAGTAGCACATTAACCAGGTATGAGGGAAGAGGAGGACGAGAGGGAAGGTCCCAAGGGAGTCCCCAACCAAGGAAACCCCATACCACACAGTCCCTTCCCCATAGGCAACCCAACTTTGACCTTTGTCACTATCCCAACCTCCACAATCCACCTCAACCCAACTTGGCCACACTTGCCAACCTGGTTTGGCTTTTCCCAACCACATGGCAGCATATACAGTGGGAGTTACAACTTTCCCAACCCCAAAAAGTTGTACCCCATATAAAGTCAACCCCACAACTTCCCATAGTCGCCACAACCAAATATCAAAAGCATACGAATTTCTACGTTCGTAACTTTCTTGATCGCGCATCGATTGCGACGATTCTTGATTCGTCGGAAAGCTCTCAAGCCAACAAGTCACTACAGATATCTGCTCAAGCCAAATGACATTCACAAACACTCGGAAAATCCAAACCACAGGAAACACAAATTTCTTGCACACGCTCACACCACGCATGCAACGTACGAACATATGATGGGAGGCAGACAGACGTGAATGCGAATGGTAGCATCACAAAACACAATTCACAGCTTTTCTCCTTGCAGTTGCTTCAAATGTGGACCCCATACTTCATGAGTTGTGCTATAGAGGTTATACTGAAGATCGGTGGGGACCAGAAAGTCTTCGATGTGGATGGTGATGTGGGTGTCTTCCGAATCAAGTCAAATTTCTCTGATGCCGTAGGCTTGCAGTTGGTTGTTGTTTGCGACGGTGATTTCGCATGGTCGCCGCATGAGTTCCTGATGAAATTTGGTGACCCCACCATGTGTTGCCCGCAGCACCTATCAAGACACCACGTGTTGAAGTTGTTAGAGTGATAATGCTGTCAACACCAATGCGGAAAGGCGAGAGATCGTTAAGATCCTTTGCGGGAAAGCTAGGGAGAGACTTCGGCGTGCTCAGAGGAAATTTGAAATCAGGTGGGATGTTGGCCGGTATATTGAACCAAGGGCTCAGTGTGGGATCGTTATTCGGGCTTGGTGTGATTGGGTCGATTGGTGCGAATTCAATGTCGTCGTAGTAGCGAATGCCTCTGCATCGCACCATGCAGCTTAAGACTGACCCTTTGCCCTTGTTCTTGGATAAAATGCGTGCAGGAGCCCGGGAGGTGCTTGCGACGGGGGGTGGCGATATTGTGAATGTCGCGGCTGGAGTTGAGAACGGCATGGAGGCTTGTTAAGTGCTGTTGCGCCTCTCATCAACAGCCTTCGGCTTATAGCATCGGTCTATGGTGTGAACTGGTTTCTTGCAATACTTGCAGAAGGACC
Source organism: Closterium sp. Yama58-4 (assembly GCA_947470075.1). Classification (NCBI taxonomy): domain Eukaryota; kingdom Viridiplantae; phylum Streptophyta; class Zygnematophyceae; order Desmidiales; family Closteriaceae; genus Closterium; species Closterium sp. Yama58-4. The sequence goes on from CANIUD010000591.1 coordinate 186,748, forward strand.
CTTTCTTTCCGTGCTGCTGCCCTTCAGGTGCTCGAGCAAAGAATACTAATTTCTTCCGCTTGCAATTCATCTCGTTGTACAGGCCAATCTCCTTTTGTTTGGAGAAGAGTGTTGCGCAAAGAGCGGACTCAGAAATGGTTGCTCGAGCGTGGGGCAATGACCAGCATTGGCGCCAATCGGGTCCTAGTCTGGAGAGGACCATCGAAACGATCATGTCATCAGGGACGGTTCCGCCGCACTTCTTGATGCGACACCGATTGATATACGGTCCTGCTTTCTCCCCTTGATGCATATTAACAGATGTCAGTTGATTGAGCAGGCGACGCATGGTAACCGGGTCGGTCGACACACAGGTGCTCCCAAGGCACTTGCACGGATGCCCATTTCGATTTGTAGGAGCGGATACCAAGCTGCTTGACGGGGGAGAGATTTTGAAGAAGAGCGATATACATAAGAACGGACTCATGTTAATAGTGGTTCTTCTCCTAGATGGTTCCTTCCAAGAAAAAGGGTAAGCTCCCGTCGTAGTACATCCAGATCTGCATGGTTGTTGCTTTTAGAGACTAAGGACAGAGTCTTAAACGATTAGGGGCCGAAACACACAAAATTGTCGGTCTAGAATTCTGGACAGAAAATTCGTCGTCACAAGAGATGCCGTCGAAAAAAAACGAATTGTTAGAAGTCCGTCAAACTTGATATGTTATAGCCCTTGACCAATGTTATCTTTCTCATTTTGAATCGTATCAAAATATGGAGTATATCTCGAGTTATCAATTTCGGCACACTAGTGGGTATGCTGCTATATAAACTTAACTCAACCACAATTGTCTCAAAAGGCACACACAAGAAAGTTAGAGTAGCTAGAAACCAGGTAGGAGGGAAGAGGAGGACGAGAGGGAAGGTCCCAAGGGAGTCCTCAACAAAAGAAACCCCATAAGCACAAAAGATTCACCCTTGTCATTTTCCCAACCTCCACAATCCACCTCACCCCACTTGGCCACACTTGCCAACCTGGTTTGACTTCTCCCAACCACATGGCAGGATCTACAGTGATGGGGACGAATTTCCCAACCCCCAAAAGTCTGTACCCCATATTGAGCCACTTCAGAACTTCCCAAAGTCGTCGCATCCCAATCAAAAACGTCAAACGATTATAACTTCATCGTTCTTGCTCCGATCACAACGATTCTTGGTTCTTCGGAAAGCTCTCGAGCAGAGAAATTATTTCAGATATCTGCTCAAGCAAAATATCATTCACACACACACACACACGCGCGCGCGCGTGCGCACGCACGCACGCACACACACACACACACACACACACATACACACACACACACACACACACACACACACACACACACACACACACACATACACACACACACACACACATACACATACACACACACATACACACACACACACACACACACACGCGCACGCACGCACGCACGCACGCACGCACGCACGCACACACACACACACACACACACACACACATATATACACACACACACATACATACACACACACACACACACACATACACACACACACACCCACCTACACCCACATACACACACACACACACACATACACACATACACACATACACACATACACACACACACACACACATACACACACACACATACACACACACACACACACACACACACACATACACACACACACACACACACACACAAATTCTTACACACGCTCACATCACGCATGCAACGCACGAACATATGATGGGAGGCAGACAGACGTGAATGCAAATGATTGCATCACACAACAAACTCCCCCTCTAGTTGTTAACCATCATCCCACATGCGTCAACTTATACATCTACAAACAATGCACGCTCATTCGAACAATCTTCATCCCCTTCCAATGCTCAGGTTCTGCCAGGCGCTTGGTGAGAATGTCAGCTGCCTGCTGCTGGGTCTTCACAATCTCCAGCCGCACCTCCTTGTCCAGGAGCCTCCTCGTCCATGATCGCCGCTGCAGCATCGCTCTTCTTGGACAAGGGACGTGCCCATGTGAACCGGTTTTATTTGTCCACCATGGTGAGGAAGTACAATGCTCCCTTAGTCCCCTCCGTCCTCGTAGGACCCACCAGATCCATGTGCACCACCTCCAAGGGTGCCTTCGCCGATCCCTCCGCACGTGGAAACGGGAACCGCACAAATATGTTTTGCATGCACGCCTCACCTTGCATGTTTATCAGATTTGCCACCTTTCTCCTCATCATTCTCCCCTCTACTAGCTCCCATGAATCCCCCACCCCTCTTGCCATCATGCTGGTTGTTTGATGAAGGCGGGGTCCAATCATTGGGTCGTTGGTAGACCTTTCACCAACGATGTCCGTGCTTCTTGCAACAGAAGCACACCTCCCCTTGCATCTCGTCCAACACCAGTTGCATCGGCTCTCCATTACTGAACTTGATGTCGTGCAGCCACCGCGCGAGTAGCACGATGTCGGTAGCATGTGTCGTGAGTGCACATCCAGAAGCTTCCTCCAAGCCTTGGGTCCACATTCTGGATCACCCAAGAGGTCCTTGATGTGGTCGAGTTGTCGTCCTCCAACCGCTTGCACCATGAGCATGTACGCGTCGAAAAATGGCTTCATTCACGCTCCTTTCAGCTCCGCAGCCTCCAGCATCTTTTCCCTTTTCTCCACCAGGTCCAATAGCTTGTATTGGGTGTACATCAGCCTCATGCGGAAGGGTCCAATAGCATGTAGTCCTCCACCATGAATTTCTCAATTGAGAAAGCCTTCACAGGATCCACGGTTGTAGGAGATGGTGTACAAGATGACGGTAGCATAGAGTTGGCTGGTTGGTGAGTCCCCAATCCACCACCAGCAATTCCACCCTGCTCTCCAGCCTCTCTACTTCTATCCATCTCGCCATTGGCACCTTTGGAGTCCGTTCTAGTCATATTGAGGACTTATGAACGGTGGAAACTTGAGAAATCGTCTGGAGGGAATTCTGCCAGAAATTTTGATTCTACAAAAATTGTCGTCGCGGACGGGATACTTCAAGATAGAACGCTATTTGACCACCAATCAAAATTTCGCGAGAAGAACAACTAGAAAATGGTATCATTCGTCAATATTGGTTGAGAATTCATGACGATTTGTCGTCTCAAAGTCGACTACCCGCTCTGATACCACTTGCTGTTCAAGATCCGTCACTTCGAGAACTTACGACGAACTCAAAACTTAAAACGCAAATCCGTTTGGTAGGATGTTGCGCCTAAGAATTAGCTATCATCTCCAATTTAATTTGCTTAAAATGATGTTAAAGAAACTGAAAACCAAGTGGAAAGGTCCAACAGCCGCATGTCTAGAATGGTGGAGGAAGTACAAGCATTAAGGCATAGAAAGTTGGAGTTGGGGACTTCAAAAGAACCATGAGAGGGAAAGGGTTCTCCAAGAGCTAGGGAAGGATGGTAGGAACCTTTCTAGCAGCAAGGATCCAACCCTCATCATGAGGTCTTTGAGGTGTGACATGCAAAATCCAATCTAGTTGGATTTTGCCCAAGTGTTGCAACATTTGCAAACTGAAACATGTAGCCACCCCAATCCAAAAGTCAAAGTTGCCTTCCTAACCACCCAACCAAAGATTCTTTTATAGTCATGTCCTAACAATCGCCCAATGTGGATAAAATTTCAAAATGAGACAGAATTTCCAAAACTTGGAAATTTTGTAACTTGGGCGATCTTGGTCGGAATAAGGCGATCTTGGTATTGTTGGAAAGCTCTGGAATTTTCCTGCATGATAAAGCATGTAGTACAGGAGAAAAACACAAAGATGGTAAAACTTAACAGCCTTGCACAATGACATATGCTTATGCAAATAATGCAAGCACACATAGCACGAGCACACGTCATTACCTTAGGATGACATGCACTCAGAATGACGTGCATCCAACACTTCCCATGAGCCTTGAATGTTTCATGCAAGGCTCATCGGAGCCCCTTGTGAGCGAGTAGTGTACTGAGGGGCAAAGGGAGGCTCGATAGTTTGACTGGTGGAGGACATGTTGACTTTCGCTCTGGTCAAGGTAAAAAGCATGCAAGAATCTGGACCGCTCGTGGGGTCAAGATCTCACGCGTGCCCCTCAGGGCTCGCACATGTGCCTCGTGAACTGTTGCGAGCATGGCACGGCCCATGATCGTAATAGGACAGAGAGAATGATTGCCTTGCCAAGTACAACGCACATTTTTGCGCCGTATAGCATGACCAGTTTGTCTGGTTGTGCATGATTGCGCACTTGAGGCGTGCGCAAGTCTTTCAGGGGGTGCTAAGAAATCTTGAGTCTCATCTTTTGATGTCGGCAAATCTAGACGGTTGGAAGCCTTGATCCGAGGGCCGACATGTACTGACATTCAAAAACGGATGTCAATGGATGTCGACGCTTCACTTCACTCACGCCTAATTGCGCGCAAAAGTCACACTGCTTTGCAAAATGTTTTTGACGCACGTACAAAATGGTTATTCCGTTTGCTCGACTGTAAAAACCGCTTTACAAATATTTGCTCGCATGAAACTTATGAGTGCCATATTGGAGCTACATTGGAACTCATGAGTGCACTCATTTGAGTCAGCAAGGTAATCGTCGTTTGTGAAATTCAAAAAGAGGTATTTTCAAGCCAAATCTGCAAGGAGTTGAGCAAGCGTTTCCCAAGACATGTAGTTGAACAATTTCTTTACTATTTTCTTTGCTTGTGTGTTTGGCAAAATATAAATTGGGTGTTTGTGCTTCATTGTGATCAATTTCTGTAGTGAAAAACTTGTCTAAAACTTTTTGTTGAGTTAACTTGTTGTATCAACGTATTGACGTCAATAGCTAATCCGCACACGAGCCAATCCATTGTCAAACGATGCGCAATGAAGTTTGGCAATGCTCTAGTATACAGTGTTATTTTCATACTTAGGGAAATCCCTCTACAAACATGGACCCTTGGATAGACGCTGGTTCTACCGGGCACCCAAGGACCCTTGGAGGTGACCCCGTGGGGACTACCTAGTGTGGATTAAAGGTGTGTTTAGAGCCTCTAGGTCCGAAATAGTAGTCAACAAAACCTTCATCATTATGCATGTAAACATTGCATGCAATACCAGTAAATTCCGGGATATGAGACCCCCTCCAGTTGTAGACCCCCGTGACTATAATACGAAGTAATCTATATGGTTCGTTTGTAGTTATACCCCCCTTTTATAGTAGAATCATTATACGACCCTCCCATCCATAGGAAAAATATGGGATTTGCAGGTTATTATAACAAAATTGAAGCGATTTTTGAGAGAGAACTTTTTTTTTTTCCCCTTACCATGAAAGTGCGTGGGTATCACGCGGTCAACGTAGTCAATTTTTGCCATTTTCACCATACCCAATATGATCATTTCTAGTTCATTGAGTGGCGAGAATGATGCCACTAGCAAATACTTGCGAATGGGTACATTCGTGGCCTCACCCATATTCGATGCCAACGTGAAAATTACAATAGACACAAAGATAGGAGTCGACTCGATAAAATAGGTCAATTAGTAAACATGTACATAAAAAAATAGGTTCTTTGCTAGACTACAAAATCCTTGTTATTTTGCATTATTATCAATTAGTGTGTTGACAATCAACCAGCATATGAATTGACAGGCTTCCGCTACAACACTAATCAAGACTTAACTCTAAAAGATCCTAAGGCTATTACTAGCCCAACATGGTATGAGAGCAGGAGAGATTACTTTTTTCCTACAACCTATAGTCTCTTTGATCTCAGTGACCAAAATTTTAATGCTAGGGAGATGGAAAGCGGTAACAACAGTAGATCATACTTACAAAGTGGAGGTGGTGATACGCAGCAGCCCTTTGCATCAATACTACCTTGCTCTCGTATGACCTTTGCCAGCCATATTCAAACAGCTGCATCTGCAAATGGATCAGGAGACGCAGGTGGGTCTTCCCCGTCCTTCGGTTTAATACTGCTGAAGGAGATGACGGTTCCCAGCTGAGTGCACGATTCCGCCAAAACCTCTTAGTCAGTTTTAACTCCCAAGCACGTGCTGCGTCTTCTGACCCCATGTCTCCAAGCCAGAGACCTCGCCTACACTGTGTTGGAAGAGAAAGGTTGGCAATGCGTCAGCGTTTCGAGTCTGTGGTTCGCTTGCCCTTGTCCGCGATACTACTGCAGGCAAGCTCTCTCCTCACACTATTCGCTACGTCTTCCTTGGCTTTCCTGACGACAAGCCACCTTGGCTGTTTTACCATCCGGGTAAGCACCGTGTCTTGTCCTTCCGCGACATCACCTTTGATCACTCGGTTTGCTAGTATTGTCTGTTCCCCCACCGCCACTGTGGACTCCGTTGCTGCTAGGGGTGGTGACACTGAAGGTGTGCAAGGCTGAACGTGTACCCTGTGATGAATATTGCGTAGCCATGTCTTCCACCCAAGACGCGTCTGTGTGTCCAGTGAGGACCATTGGACCCCGCCATCCAAGCACGAGCCTCAGGCCCGATATAATGCACAAATAACGCACTACCCTCTTCACAGCATCCCAGTGCACCTTTCGGTGTCTACCGGGAGCCACGTAGCGTGCTAGAATGCCAAGAGGGTACGCAAGGTCAGGACGAGTGCAGGTCATCAGGTACATGAGGCAGCCCACCAGCTCTGGATATTGGGCACTCGGCTCTACGGACTCGTCCGAAGGTGGAGCTCAGAGCGGATGACCAGTAGCCAGATGAGTGGACTGTGGCGAGGAACAAGTGAAGCCGAAGCGCTGAAGGACTTGCTGCACCATGTGTGACTGAGTCAGGATGATGGTGCGGCGTGCTCTGTCCCGGATGATCTGCAAGCCAAGGTAGCTGCGCAGCTCACCCAGGTCTATGCACGTGTGTCTCTTCTGCAGCTCTGACTTCACAAGGGCGAGTGCCTCAGTGTCAGCAGTGGCAAAGACCAAGTCGTCGACGTACACGACGATGTAGAACGGCGGCAGCGAAGTGTCGGTGCACAGAAACAGCGACAAGTCTGCAGTCAAAGGAGCAAACCTAAGCGCCGCAAGTGTCGTCCTCAGTGTGTCGTGCCATTCACGAGGCGCCTGGCGGAGACCGTAGACTGGCCGTCGGAGGCTCCACTAGGTACCTGCAGGAAACGACCCAGTGAAGCCAGGTGGACGGCGCAGCCAGATCTCCTCGTGCAAGCTGCCCTGTAAGAAAGTTGTGCTGAAGTCAAGAGAGTGAAGCTCGTAGTCACGCTGAGCGGCATTTGTCAGAATAGTAGGCAGTACAAAAGAAGAATGACGAAAGAGGGATTTCACAAGCAGTAGTTGGGATACATATAGCAAACCCTAACTGGGTTGTACCCGCTATAGAGCACCCCACTACAGGCTAGATAATAACATTCTGACACACCCCCATAGCCAAAGTGGGGTGTAATCAGCACAATGAGCAGGCATAGCAGGAGTTCACAATAATAAGCAAAGCTAGAGGTAATCACAGCGGGCAAGTGAGGAGGAGGAGGAACTGTGGAAGGAGAGAAGATGGGAGGCAACGACTGAAGCTGCAGAGGCACGGGCACAGGAGCGGCTGACTCAGTGGCTACCGAAGCAAGGGCAACAGACTACTGGAGTGACTGGCTCCGCGGCTAAGACGAGCGGCAGGAGCAACGGACCCACTGGCGACTGGTGCAACAGGCTCACTGGCTACCGAAGCAAGGGCGACGGACTACAGGCGCTGCAGGCGACACGACAGCTACCTCCACACAACCTCCTCCAACTGACCCACACCCTTGACACACACCCCCTGCTGAACCCCTAACTCCACTCCCACGTCACCCCCCTAGCACCACTCCTTCGGCTCCCCACACACCCACCCCCCTGAGCGGCAGCTGCAGCAGCGGGAGACGGAGGAGGAGGAGGAGGAGGAGGAGGGGACGGCGCACACAACAGGCACCCCCACAACCGCCATCCCCACACTCCTCACCCCCAAACCCTAAAACGGGTGGCTTGGGGTAGGAGCGCGGGGGACGGCGAGGGGGACGGCGCGCGGCCCCCAGGGCGCCACCACGGGGCAGCGAGGGGCCGCGCTAGCTCCCCAGGGCGCCGCGACGGGGCAGCGGGGGGCCGCGCGCGGCTCCATTGGGCGGCGCGACGGGGAATCGGGGGCCGCGCGCGGCTCCCCAGGGCGTCGCGACGTGACGACGCGAACGGGGGGGGGACGCGCGGCCCCCGGGGCGCCTCGACGGGCGATGGGATGGGGGGGACGCGCGGCCCCCGCGACGCCACGATGGGCGACGGGAGAGGGCGCCACGACGGGCGACGGGATGGCGGGGGGGGGGGGGGGGGCGCGCGCGGATCCCCCAGGGCGCCGCGACAAGAAGGGCGGGGTGTCGCGCGCAGGTCCCCCACGGCAGAAAACCGCCGCGCGCCTCGGGGCGCACGGCGGGCAGAAACTCGCCGTGCGCCCCGAGCGCACGGCAGGAAGAAGACGGCGCGCGCCCGAGGCGTGCGAGAAGCAGAACATCAGCGGAAGAAGATAGGTGGCGGGCCCACCCACAGGATCGACCCAAGGGGGTCGACCTGCTCTGATAGCATGTCAGAATAGTAGGCAGTACAAAAGAAGAATGACGAAAGAGGGGTTTCACTAGCAGCAGTTGGGATACATATAGCAAACCCTAACTGGGTTGTACCCGCTATAGAGCACCCCACTACAGGCTAGATAATAACATTCTTACAGCAATGTGCAGAAGCACCCGAAGAGTGATCATCTTGGGGGTAGGGGAGAAGGTCTATATAAGTCAACACCATGTCGCTAACTAAAGCTTCGTCCAACGTAACGAGCCTTGAAGACAGGCAGAGAACCCGGCGGCCGCTTCACCCTGAAAATTCACATGCCATCGACTATGTTCGCCCCAAGAGGGGGAGCTACGTCAGCAGGTGCCTATGGACTTCCAGGATGCCATCTCTGCGTCCATGGCTGTTTGCCACTGAGAGGAGTAGGGACCCGAAATCGCCTCTGCGTAAGAGCGCGGGGTCGGGATGTCCAGTGCATCCAGGTCTCCCTTACGTGCAAGCAGCATGGCCAGGAGGTGAGGTACAGCGGAAACTCAAAGACACTCAAAGTCCTCCCACCTGTCCTCAAGGACGTCCGTGCCGAGAGCACACTCACCCCCAACGAATAAGGGACAGACGAACTCAGACTCAGCAACAAGACTAGTGAAGTAGTTGAGACGACAAGCAGCAGCAAATTCAACAAGCTCAGCGACCAGGGCAGACGCAGCAGCGTGTTGATTGTGTAGGTGGTTGTGGTATTTTGCTCTAGCTGGTTGTGGGCTAAGGGTTTGGGCAAAATGTGGTGGTTGGACTTGTTGCGGGCTGGATTTGAACTCGCACCCAACAAGCACCAACAAACCTTTGTTACCAACTACAACACCTTTGGTGTTGCTAGTTTGGCACTTTGGGTTGTTGGGGATTGTTGTAGGGCGAGGGTTGGGTTGGTAGGGTTTGACCAACTCGTCACTTTTCAGATCTGAACTCTTGCTTATGTCATTCCTAGATCTAATCCATGGCTGCCAAGTGATTCCGCCAGGATACCCCGTCGCACATAAATCGCGATAGCGATCGGCCTAGATCTTGGTTGAAGGCGTGCTTTACCATTCTGGAAAGTAGAGATTAAGACCTTTCTAACGCGTACCTGCTCATCGTTCTAGGTTACGTGAGCTGCACGCAATGTTTCGCCGAAGTCGGCGGACTTAATCTCTTGTTACGCTCTCCAGATTCGCACGCTTTCCATCACAGCGGACTCAAATGAGGGTCAACAGTGGCTAGGAGACACGTGACAGTAGGGCTGGCAGCACGACGAGGTCAGAATCAGGGTTCCGGAACGTGCTGAAGAGAGGACGTCGGAAGAGACGCCATGGGAACATGCTGTGGAACAGAGGAAGGACGAAGTGTCATGGTGTGAGTGCTAGGGACAGGAGGAGGACGCTGACGAGGAACACGACGACCAGTGCGAACAGTGCAAACAGGTGAGGCAGGACGAGTCGCAGGCTCACGACGCTCTGTATGCGAGTCTGGTTGCTCAATGTTAGGAGAAGGAGCAGGCAGTGGGGAGCCTGGCTGTAACGGGAGGCCAAAAGAAGACGGGAGGCTAAGAACCTTGCGAAGCACGGAGTCTACTGGCGGCAGAGACGACGGTGACGACGGAGCGAAGAACAGTTGCGGCTGTGCAGTACCACCAGGACCAGCTCCTTCGGCACTAGCACCTCCAGTGCTAGTATCAGCAGCTCCAGGGCCTCCAGCTGCTCCGAAACCTCCAGCTCCAGCGCCTCTATCTCCAGAGCCTCCAGATCCAGCACCTCAAACTCCCGGGTCACCAGCGCCACTGCCTCCAGCTCTAGTGCCTCCAGCTCCAGTGCCTCCAGCTCCAGCACCTCCAGCTCCCGGGTCACCAGCTCCAGTGCCTCCAGCTCCAGTGCCTCCAGCTCCAGTGCCTCCAGCTCCAGCACCTCCAGCTCCAGTGCCTCCAGCTCTAGCGCCTCCAGCTCCAGCGCCTCCAGCTCCAGTACAAGCACCATTGGGACCAGCCGTGCCAGCACCATTAGCACCTCCAGCACCAGCAGCACCACCAGCTCCGGCAGCTCCAGTACCTCTAGTACGAGCACCTCCAAGACTAGCTCCTCCGGTACCTCCAGCCCCCGCGTCTCCAGCCGCAGTGCCTCCAGCTCCAGCAGCGCCACTCCGAATGCGGGACCGCTGAGTGTACCACTCGCGTAGCTGCTGTGGTGAGGGAGCACCTCCGGTACCTCCAATACGAGAACCTCTGGTACCTCCAATACGAGCACCTCCGGGGCCAGTAGTGACAGCACCACCTGCACCACAAGTATTGGTAGCTCCGGCAGCTCCAGTACCTCCAGTACGAGCACCTCCAGGACTAGCAGCTCCAGGGAGAGAGAGGCTCCCATGGTGTAGAAGCAATACCTCTAGGCTCAGCACCCCCAGACTCAGCACCTCCAGGCTCCGCACCCCCAGGCTCAGCACCCCCAGGCTCCGCACACTCAGGCTCAGCACCTCCACACTCCACCCGCTCAGGCTCAGCACCCCCAGGCTCCGCACCACCAGGCTCAGCACCCCCAGGCTCAGCACACCGAGACGCAGCACCCTGAGCAGCACTAGAGTTACCAGTGACCTCGACAGGCTCAATGAAGGGGAGTGGTTCTACCTAAGACACACCTGAAGGAGCAGGACCCTAAGTGGGGCGGGGGTCTACCTGAGGGGGATCTGGAGCAAGGAAGAGCGGCAAGGGGGGGAGAGGGGCGGTACGGTAGGGGAAGAGACGGTAAAAGGGAACCGACTCGTCAAAGGGGACAGAATACGACGCAAGGTGGGGTGGTAAAACTGACAGCCAGGCGCGTCAAGGGGGAAGCCAAGGAAGACACAGGGAATGGCGCGGGAGGAGAGCTTGTCCGCAGACGTATCGCGGACAAGGGCACGAGAGCCCCAAACCTGGAACACCAACGCATCGCCAACCTTCCCCATCCAACGCAGTATAGGCGAGGTCTCCGGTATGGAGACACGGGGCCAGAGGTTGAGCTGATGCTCAGCGTACCGGACCGCAAATGGCCACAGAAAATGGGGAGCAGCCGCATGGATCATGGAGGTATGAGCGACCTCCATGACTAAGCCAATGCGGCGCTCAGCAACCCCATTCTGCTGCGGGGAGGCCAGAAGCGTGAACGACTGGAGGATGCCCTCCCCACGACAAAAGTCCCGCAAGAGGTCGGAGGAGATTTCACCACCTCTGTTAGAGTACAGATGCAGGACAGGATGGTCCGTGTGGAAACGCTCGCGAAGCTGGAGGCGGACATAAAGACATCAAGGACCTCCTCCTTGCTGCGCAAGGGGAAGACCGTGGTGTAACGCGTGTAGTCGTCGACAACCAGTAGAGAATATTGCTCGCGGTCCAGTCCACGGATGCGGGCTGGGCCCCACACGTCCATGTGGAGAGTCTGCAGGGGAGCCTCTGTGGGAGGGAACGAGGAGTGAGGAGCGGCGTGCTTCCGCCCCTCAACGCAGGGAAGACAGGGTGGGGCAGGGGAGCGCTTGGAGGCGGGCAGTGACCTGGGAAGACCAGAGACAAGGAGGCGGGAGTGCATGCCACGGAGGCGTGGCAGGGAGGGGTGACCAAGGCGGTGGTGCCAAAGGAGAGTCTGGTGCGACAGGAGGCGACACGAGCAAGGGGTGGCTACCTGACCTAACGCGGACACCTAACCAGAGGCAGCTACCCGAGGATGCGCAGTAGTCAGTGTGTACAGACTTGACCCTGGCCGACGTCTCAATGTGGCCAGGTGATGTTCGGTCCGGGAGCACGTGCCCTCCAGGAGTAAAAGGTATCAACCAGTGCATCCTCGAGAACAGCGGTACTCACCAAGTTCATCGAGAACTAGGGGAGGTGAAGACGGAACCGCTGGACACGGGAGAATAGTGGTGGGCCGTGCAAGAACTGGGCCCCTTGAGGGGAGAGCAGAAATGTGGGTACAAGTACTAACCCTAATTTGGGTTGTACCCTATACGAGCTACCCCACTACAGCCTACACAGCACAAACATGATTACAGTTTGATAGTAACGAGCGAACAATGGCTGCTGCTATACGCGATGTTGCAGGTCGCGGTCAAGAATGTCGAGTAAATTCCTTACAGTTCTACACTTGTAACCATTTATTGCTATTCCAACAACGTGTTATAATTCAAGTGAAGCGTAAGTCACTTAAGCGATACTCGATATTTTAAACTATGCTCGTTCTGATTTCTTGAAATGTAAATCGCTAACCTGTTTCAAAGAACTTCATTTAATAAGTTGAATATGCTAAAATACAAATCTTGTCCTAATAGCATTGTGAAATTACTGTTTATCTAGTTTTAATGAATCAGATTGTACTTTGCGATGCAGGTGTTAGGCCCGCTGGCCTAAGTCCGCTAAAGAATTAGCGGGGTCGACTAAGTCGAGGATGAAGCGCGGCGGAAGACTTTGGCGAGGAACTTTTGGCGAGGAGTTACTGAGTAATGAAAGAGTTGAACGAGAATTGGTTGATAATGGCAAGTACAAGCAAGGTTTAAGTAGCATGCAAGAGCGATTGTTGGAAAGTAGTTCGTGGGACAAGGAATTGTAAAGCAAGAAGACTAGAGTGCCACGTGGCGGTTGGGAAATCTAGGAAATCCAAGGAAATCCCAAAGGGATTGGATGAAGATAGGGTTGGGATAAGGTTGGGGGTATGTATAGGGTACACTACCATTGAACAGGAAAGTACCCCGTAACACAAGGTATGGCGAACAGGCTTGGCGAAAACCAAGGGCAAAATCTGGCTCGGAAGATCTGCGAGGTTACGGGGCGATTCGAGAGTGGTTTGGCACAACAAGTCAGGCCGAACCAGTTCAGGCAAGGAGTTCGGGAGCGTCTCCCTTTTAGCGCACAGAACTGCGCGCGAAGCTGATTTTACCCAAGTGCACCGAAGCCAGATCCTAAGGCACTCGTTTTCGGCCTCGATCTGTCCGCAGCGCACACACCGTGCTGCCCTCCTGTCTCCTCCTCCCCCCCCCCCCCCCCCCCAACGACCCCAAGGCTTCTTGCTCTGCCTCTCCTCCGCTCTCCACTCGCCACCCTCGCACCTGCCTAGTGCAAAGCATCACCTCACGCTCTCATTCCTCTTAACCCTCTCCAGCTTACACTTTTTGGTCTTACTAAAACCTCTCAGCCTTCCCGGTCGCGTTCTCGTTGCCTCAGCATGGCCTCAGTGTGCGAGTCGTCGTATCCTGCAGCGCTGAGCTTCTGGAAGAGCCTCGACAGGGAGACGTCGAGGGCATCACGGCGCGTACAGCCGCTGAGCGACAACACCAACACCGCTCATCGCACTCACGCCGCCGCGGGGTGCAAGCAAGATGCGACGGCGTGGGAAAGTGGTGCGTGGGAATGTGCAGCGTATGACTCAGGCGCGTCGGATCGTGCATCGTTGGAAACTGCAGCGTGCGACTATGCCGCTTCGGATGCGCTGGAAACTACGGCGGTAGACTCCGCAGCGCTGGAGTCAGCTGCGCCACACTCTGGTGCGCCGGAATGTGCAGCGCCAGGATCACCTGCCACGGAACCCGCTGCCACGGAAACCGCTGCGACGGAAAGTGCTGCGACGGAGACTTCATGGTGGTCACCACCGACATGTGGTGGCAGCAAAGCAGTAGCAACGCAGTCAACGATGTGGGTCCCCCCATCGCGCATCTCGAAGCCGCGCAACACGGGAGCAGGGATACGGCGCGTGGAGGGAGCGACACTCATTCCCAGGCCTCGATGTGCCGTAGCACACAGGGAGGTGCGGCGAGTGGAAGGTGAAGGCGCAGTGAAGGCGCCTCGCAGAACGGCCAAGGCGCGCTGACTGCCCCCCCAAAGCGCCCATGGCGGCCTTGACGGCCTTGACTCTCGCAACATACAACAGAGAGGAAAAAGAAAACAGACAGCATCACAAAAAAGAGGTGAAAGAGCTGAGAAGAGAAGAAAGAAGGGTTGACGATTGTTTGCAGTATGACGGGCCAAAGCGCACATTCCTTGATTTGCCTGACTCTTGGTAAAATAAAATACAGAATAAAAACAGTGGAGCAAAGGGGGGGGGGGGGGAGGGTTGAGGATGAGATGGGTGGAGGGGTGGAAGGCAGGTAAGCACAGCAGAGTAGAGCAAGAAGGGGAGCAGCAAGTGGGAGTGATGGGGAGGAGGATGGGCGTGGTGGGGATGGGCAAGGCAACACGGTGGCACGGCCCTTTTTTGCGCCCTGCTTCACAGCAGGCCGTTTGTGGGAGTGCGGGTGGGTGCATGGCGGTTGCAAGTTGAAGGAGGTGAGGGCAAGGTGGAGCGGTGCTGTGCTGAGAATGCGCTGCTGCTGCAAGCTTCAAGGATGGGAGTGGAGTGGGGCAGTTGGGAAGGATTAGCATGGGTAGAAAGTTGGTAGTGGAAGGCAACCTGACACCCCAATACTGAAGGCCCCAACACTTGGCGTAACTGCAAATGGGTGCAAGGAATGGACAGAGTACAGTAGGCAGCATGGCATGGCAGCAATGCTCTAGGTCCTGCCATGACATTCGGTGGCTACCTGTATCCAGTGTACCGTAGGCTTCAAGCGTGCCTACTATACTAGCAAGCAGTGACAAGTGGATAAGGGAAGCACAGATTCAACTAGCCGTGCAGTGCAGTGGCATGCCCAGTGAGGTGCGTGCATGAGGAGCGGGTTTGGGGGGTTGAGAGTTTGGATTGTCCTGTGCTCGCACCCCACCCTAGGTGCAGCAGCAAGTGAGAGGCCCAAGTGGGTCAGCCGCGGCAAGCAACTGACGTGGGGGAGTGGAGGGCGCAGCGTGGGGATGGGCGTGGTGAGGAGGGAGGGGGGGGAGAGGGCAGCAGGCGGGCAGCAGGGGCTTGGAGCAGCAGGTGTGGGTTGAGGGCGAGTGGAGAGCCCCGTTGAGGCACGCGTGGCTGCATCCCCGCCCTACCCTCCCCTGCCTGCCGCTGCTCCCCTGCCGCCTGCCCCGCCCTCGCCTCTGCCTGCCCCAAGCCAGCACCCGAGCAAGGGGTGAGGCAGCAGGGCGGAGGAGCGCGCACGGAGGGGGGCAGAGGGGGAGAGGAGGGGGGACGGAGGGTTAAAGGAGGGGGGGCGGAAGGGGAAAGGAGGGGGGGGGAGGGGGGAAAGGAGGGGGGACGGAGGGGGAAAGGGGGGGGACGGAGGGGGAAAGGAGGGGGGCTGGAGGGGGAAGGAGGGGGGACGGAGGGGGAAAGGAGGGGGGCAGAGGGGGAAAGGAGGGGGGACGGAGGGGGGAAGGAGAGGGGGCGGAGGGGGGGAGGGGGGACGGAGGGGGAAAGGAGGGGGGACGGAGGGGGAAAGGAGCGGGGGCCGAGGGGGAAAGGGGGGGGGGATGGAGGAGGAAAGGAGGGAAAAAAGGGGGACACGGGAAGGGAAAAAATGAGCGCGAAAGGAGGAGACGTGCAGTGGAATAGGAAAAGAATCGAAGTGGGCAGGGAGGGTAAATGAGAAGGAAGGAGAGGAAAACGAGAGGGAAAGGAGGAGGGAAGTAAGGGGCAAGGAGGGAGGAAGGAGGGAGAAAGGCGGGGGAAGAAAAGGGAGTGGAATGAGGAATGGGAGGGGGAAGGGAGGGGGATTCGAGGAAAAGCAGTGAGAAGTGAAAGGAGTCAGGCAGGCGAATAGGAGGGGGTTGGAGGAAGATGGGGAAATGAGGGAAAGGTGGTTGGACGGAGGGGGAAAGGAGGGGAACAGAAGAAGGAAAGTAGGGGGGGTGGAGGGGGAATGTAGAGGAAAAGTAGGGGCACGGGGGGTTGATAGGAGGGTGGCAGGAGAGGGAAAGGAGGGAAAAAGGAGGGGAAAGGGGGGGAAGGGGAGAGGATAGGAGAATGACGGGAGGCAAAAGACGGAAAGGGGAGGGGATTAGGAAGGGGCGGGGAAAATGAGGGCGATAGAGGGGGAAGCAAGGGGAGATGAGGAAGACGGTAGGGAGGTGGATAGGAGGAGGTCAGGAGGGAGGGGGAAGGAATGGTGGGCGATAAGAGGGGTAAAAGGGGGTAAATGGAGTGGAAAAGAATAGGGAAATGAAGGAGAGAGGAGGAGGAGAGGGAGGTGGAAGGCAGAGGGAAAGGAGGGCGGAAGAGGGTGCGAGGTCAGGTTTGGTGCATGGGCAGGCGATGGCAGCATTATGAAGGGCGGTGGCAGGTTGTGATGGTGGGGTTGGTGCGGGTGGCAGCACAATAATCCGCGGCCATGCCCTCCCTGCCGCCTGTAGTCCCCACCGCCATTCCGCCCCCGCCGCCCCATGCGCACACACGTGGGGCAGGCGCGGGGCAGCAGCGGTGCAGGGGGACACAAGGGGGAAAGCAGGAGACCCGCAGACAATGAGGAGGGGGTTTAGAGGCAGATGGGGAAGTGAGGGAAGGTGGTTGCACGGAGGGGAAGAGGAGGGAAGAGGGGGTTGGAGGGCGGGCGAGAGCACGGGAACAGGAGAAGACAAGCAGGGGGAATGGAGGGCGAAAGGAGAGGGAGAATAGGGGTAAAGGAGGGACAAAGGAGGGGGAACTGAAATGAGGGGGAAAGAAGGGAAAGGAGGAAGAAATGGGGGTGAAAGGACGAGAAGAGGGAAAGGGGAGACGAAAGGAGAATGACAGGAGGCAAAATAATCGAATGGGAGGGAGTTAGAAAGGGGTGGGGGAAATGAGGGTAGAAGAGGGGAAAGGAGAGGGAAGGAAAAGGGGAGGAGGGGGAAATAAGGGGATTAGAGGGGGACGGGAAGGGAGGTATAATAGGACGGGGCAGGAGGGAAAAGGGAGAGGGAATGGATGCGTTAAGAGGGGAGAGGTGGGTGAAAGGAGGGGGAAAGATGGGGGAAATGAAGGAGAGAGGACGGGGAGAGGAGGGGGAAGAGTAATGCAAGGGTGGTTGTGTGAATGGAAAGGAAATGAGCGGAATGCGTGGGGCAGAGGGGAAGGGGATTGGAGGGATGAGGGGGGATGCGTGGGGTGGTGTGAGCGCGGTTGACTGCCACTTGCTCTTCCCGCCCCTTCCCCGCTCCCGCCACGCCTCTGCCTCTCGCACTCACGCCGCTGGCACGCACTCATGCCATCTCACTCCCCACTCGCGCACTCACCCTGCCAACCCGCGCACACCGCACGCTCTTGCCGCCACTCGCCCGCCGCACCACTGCCGGGCAGGCGGGCGGCACGCGCCACGATATGCGTGCAGGCGAAGCACGCAGGGGTGGTTGGGGGGAGCGAGGCGCTCATGGGCGGGTAGAGTGGGTGCGGTGCGCGCAGGCAGGCGCGAGGCACCTCGCATCACTCCGCAGCAGCATCCCGCGCATCCGTCCGTGAGTGGCGGGCGCCGCCAATGGCGCTGACACGGGAATGCGCGCCTCTCACGCACCTTGTCAAACGCGCAGCTGCCGCTTCAGTGGCGCCCACGCAGCTGCAGGCGCGGCTGGCGGGAGGGCGGTCGCGCACGCATGCGAGGCGCGCAGCAGCCGCGCGTACCGCGCGACGTAGATGAAACGTTCTTGGCAGGGAGATAGCAGCCTTAGTAGGCTAGGAAAACGGGTATAGAGTGCTCTCTGGAATTCTCTGGAAATTGCACTATAACTTTACCAATTTGACAGTACAATTTTATAGAGCACATTTAAAGATCGAGTCGCACTCCCAAGTCGCGACTTTCTCTCTCTAAATTTCTCAATGGTAACCCAACCCTTTGAAATGAACCTGCCGTGAAATTCAGAGAATTATTGCGGTACGGGATTGGCCGGCGAGCTTGGTTACGGGGCTGTAATTTCGTCGGTGTTGTTGGCGAAGTCGGCGAGCGGTCGGAACTTTGGTGTCCTGCGTTTCGAAATTTTTGTGCGTGGGATTGACTTGGGCTGCGTGTCGGAATCTGGTCGCCTGGCTGCAGGTTGAGGCGTTTGACCAATCCGAACTGTAGGTGAGGTGGCGCTTGACTTCCGCCCACCTGCACTGTTCTTGGGAGTATGTTGCTGCACTGTTACAACTGACTTCCGTCCATTTGTGTTGCAGTTGGCAGCATTCGGCTGCTGCACTGTTACATTACTTCCCCCTCCAAGTGGCGTCGTCCACGGCGCCAAACCATGGCTGGTCAAGTAACGGTTCACGGCAGTTGCAGCACGGTCAAGGTGGCTCTCAGGTTCCCATGAGTCCTCACTAGCAGGCTGATCCTTCCAATGAACAAGAAACTCACGACCATGAGGTGTGTCGCGGTGAGCAGTGATAGATGCAACCTCAAACAGGCCGGGGCTGCCTTCGAACATCGGTGGCAGGTGGCGTGTGGCTGGACGGTCGTGTGAAGGTGCACGGAAAGGGCGGAGGCGCTGGACATGGAAGACGGGGTGAATCTTCATATAGCTGGGCAGTTCGAGGCGGTAGTTGACCGGTGAGAGGACTCGGGTGAAGGTGAATGGGCCAATGAAGCGAGGGGCAAGTTTTCTGTTTGCGTAGGAGGGGTAGGTGGTCAGTGGAGAGTAACACTTGATCGCCAACCTTGAAGCGGATATCTTTGCGGTGGGAGTTGGCATAGTGGGTCTGTTTGGCTTGTGCTTTAAGGATGGAAGTGCGGGAGGCATCAATGGCTGATTCGAGTGAGGTGAGGAACTCAAAGGCTGCTGACAAGTGTGTGGGAGAGGTGGGAGGGTGGGGTCGTCGGGAGGCGTGGGTGCTGTCCAGTTGCGAGGTAGAAGGGTTTCTGGCCGGTGGAAAGATGGGGTGTGCTGTTGTATGCGAGTTCGATGGCGGTGAGGTGGAGGTCCCAATCGGTTTGGCGAGCATTAATGTGTGCACGAAGGGCGTCTTCAGGCGTGTGGTTCATCCGTTCGATTTGTCCGTCCGTTTCGGGGTGATATGCGGTAGAAAATTTCAGCCGGGTGTCGTGAAGCTTGAAGAGGCTTTGCTAAAAGTTGCTCAAGAAGCGAGGGTCACGGTCTGAAATGATGGTGGTGTTGCACAGGATCCGGTCACTTTGAAGACTTACGACGATCTCAAATCTCAACTAAACGCAAATCCGCTCGGTAGGATTGCGCGCGCTAGTTGTAGCTACCATTTGCAAGTTGAATCACTTGATTTCATGGTCTAGGGAGTGAGAACGAACCAAAAACGTATAGCTGCTGCTTCCAATGGGAAAGGATGGAGGAAGAACAAACATTAAGCATAGAATGAGGACTTGGGGGGTTTCAAGAGAACCATGTGAGGGAAGGCTCTCCAAATGCTTGGGAAGGATGGTGGGAACCTTCCTAGCATCAAAGATGCAACCCTCATAATGAGGTCCTTAAGGTGTCACATGCAAAATCCAATCCAATTGGATTTTGCCTAGGTGTTGCAACATTTGCAACCCATGCTAGAAACTTCTAGCCACCCCAATCCAAAAGTCAAAGTTGCCTTCCTAACCACCCAACCAAAGATCCCTTTATAGTCATGACCCAATAATCGCCCACTTTAGTTAATATCCCAAATTAAGATAGAATTCCCAAATCTTGGGAATCATGTAACTTGGGCGATTTTGGTCGGAATATGGCGATCAAGCATTTAGACTTGGAGAAAAACACAGAGGTGGTAAAATCTGTTGGGTGCAAATGCACATTGCACGACATCCTGCCGTCTGTTTGTACGAGTATGCGTGTGCGAATGCATTTGCGTGTGAATGGTGTGTTCGTGTGTTTGTTTGCTTTCGCATTTTTTCGCTTGATGCATTTGCAGGTACTCGCGCAATGTGCGCTTCGGCACAACATTGTATGCGCTATGAACAGTGCAAGCAGAAAGGACGAGCTCGCAAAGGAACCCAAGATGGAAGCTTTGCAGTTCGGTTGAGTTGATTGCGCAGATTCAGTTCTATCCAACTCGAAATTGTACTGTTTTGTTTGGTTAACTATAGTGTAGCAGGGAAGGCACTATAGGGGTACAATTTAGGTGAAGGTTGGATGTTGTTTGTCTGTATCTGCATGCTACAAGGCCAGGGGAAACCAGCGGAACCAGCATTTGGCTGGTTGGGCAAAGACAAAACAGGTTCTGTTTTTAGAACCTGAACCTGGTTGTTGTTTTCCCAGGTTGGAAAAACAGAACCAGAGGTTGTTTACCAACCTACCACCTGCTATTTTGTCCAGCCAGGTTGGTTCTGTTGCTTGGAATTATTTGGGATCATCCCTGGTTGTTCCCAGGTTGATTCCCAAGGTCCTTGCTAGCTAGAACTATTTAATCCTTCTCTGTTTGTACCTGAATATAGTCAAATTGATTCAAGCGAATTCCTTCCTCGCTGGAATTTCGTTTCTGCGCTATTCGACGGCGGAATGCTACCCGAGTCAACGCTAGTATGCTAGCACTCTAATGCTAATCAAACGCCGTCTGAGCCATAACTTAGTAATGGCAGAACTTTTCGCGAGGCAACTTGGCTCATTTTAAAGCTCTTGGAGCGAGCTTGGATGATGACGCCGCGCAAGGACCTGCTGGACGAAGTACGAGCTGCACCGATCAATGAAGTGTGCTCCGCCTCTGGACACATGTTGAAGGTGGCTGGTGCGGGACGAGCTGCGTTTAAGGGAGCGGATGGCAAGCCGGTGGTGCTGCACGACGTTCTCTTCGTCCCCGACCTGAAGGCCAACCTTATCTCCCTCCGTAAGCTTGGCAAGGCTGGGGTGAACACCAACACGGATGGGGCACGCACTTATAAGGGGAAGCTGGGCAATCGGGTGCTTTGGGATCTGCACGAGAGCAAGGACGTGTACAGATCTATGTGGCAGCTGCCGGCCCTGGCGTGGCATGGTGGGGGGCAGGCTGGAGAGGGGTCTGCATCCCAGGGGGAGTGCAATGCCGTTGGAGGGGTTGGTGTGAAAGTGTGAGCCTCATACGGAAGCTCCAGTGCTCATAATCCTCCCCCATGAACTTCTCAATAGAGAAGACTTTCATAGGATCCACAGATATAGGAGATGGTGTAGTGGAAGAGGGTAGCACAGGGGTAGTTGGTTGGCGAGTTCCCACTCCACCATCAACTACTCTCCCCTTGCTCTCCAGCCTCTCCACTCCCAGCCATTCCATCATTAGCACCTCTGGAGTTTGTTTCAGCCATCACAAGGCTTTAGGCACGGTGGAATCTTGAAAAAAACGCTTGGACAGGATTCTGCCAGAAATTTCGCTTTTACGAAAAACGTCGTCGCGGTTAGCACACTTTGAATAAGGACGCGATTCAACCACCAATCGAAAGATCGCGAGCAGAGCTATAATAAAACGATCTCACTCGTCAACATTGGTTGAGAATCGATGACGATTTGTTGCTTCAAAGTCGACCACCAGCTCTGATACCACTTGTTGCACAGGATCCGGTCACTTTGAAGACTTACGACGATCTCAAATCTCAACTAAACGCAAATCCGCTCGGTAGGATTGCGCGCGCTAGTTGTAACTACCATTTGCAAGTTGAATCACTTGATTTCATGGTCTAGGGAGTGAGAACAAACCAAAAACGTATAGCTGCTGCTTCCAATGGGAAAGGATGGAGGAAGAACAAACATTAAGCATAGAATGAGGACTTGGGGGGTTTCAAGAGAACCATGTGAGGGAAGGCTCTCCAAATGCTTGGGAAGGATGGTGGGAACCTTCCTAGCATCAAAGATGCAACCCTCATAATGAGGTCCTTAAGGTGTCACATGCAAAATCCAATCCAATTGGATTTTGCCTAGGTGTTGCAACATTTGCAACCCATGCTAGAAACTTCTAGCCACCCCAATCCAAAAGTCAAAGTTGCCTTCCTAACCACCCAACCAAAGATCCCTTTCTAGTCAAAATCTTGGAAATCTTGTAACTTGGGCGATCTTGGTCGGAATAAGGCGATCTTGGTATCGTTGGAAAGCTCTGGATTTCTCCTGCGCGATCAAGCATTTAGACTTGGAGAAAAACACAGAGGTGGTAAAATCCAACAGCCATGCATAATGATTTATGCTCATGCAAATGATGCAAGCATGGATTGCACAAGCACACAGCAGGACGTTAGGATGACATGCACTCACACTGACGTGCATACAACAGGTGGATCAAAGGCCGTGCAAGCAGACTATGTGATCAAAGAAAAGCCGAGTTGTTTCGGGTGCAGTGCCGGTTGTGTGCGTGGAGATGAAATGGCTCATTTTGGAGAGTCGGTCAACGACGACTAGGATGGCGTTGTAGCTGCGGGATGTGCGGGGCAGATCCATGATGAAGTCCATGGTGACTTCATCCCACACCTTGGTAGGTGGAGGGATGGGCTGAAGGATTCCGTAGCGGTTCGTGGTGCGTGCTTTGAGTTGTTGGCAGGTCCGGCAGGTGCGTATGAATTTACGCACATCAGCATGCATGCGCGGCCAATTGTAGTCGTTGGAGAGGTGAGCAAACGTCTTCTCAACGCCGAAGTGGCTGCCGGTAGCGGTGCCGTGGTATTCGTAGAGTAGCAGCTGCCGTAAGGAGCGATCAGCAGGGACACAAATGGTCGTCGTAACGCTTTTGTACCAAAACAGGTCTTCAAATGAGTAGGCCGGGTCCTCGGGTGCTTGCTTCACAAAAAACATGTCACGTTTGTAGGCGCGCTGAAACTTTGTGATGAAGGCATCATCCTAAGTGATGCTACTGGTTCCATGGAGTTGCAAGGGTGGAGTCAGAGTTTGAGGTGGAGGTGATGAGGTGTGGCTGGTTGGGGCTTGGTGGGGCTGGTTGGTGGTTGGTTGGGTCTGGTCGGTGGGTGGTGGGGCTGGTGGTGGTGGTCGGGACAAGATGTCGGCTGGGTTGAGTTTTCCGGGGCGGTAGATGATTTGAAATGAGGGGACAAACTGCTCCAAGAACTCAGCCCATCGAACTTGGCGGCGGCTGAGCACGGGCTGTGTTTTCAGGTGTTGAAGAGGGCGATGGTCGGTGTAGACGGTGACGGGCTGCAGCTCCACGTAGCAGCGCCAAGTCTTCGCATATTGCGTGGATAATGGCAAGGAGCTCTCGATCAGCTTTTGTGTAGTTGTTGTTGTGTGATGCAACCATATGCATTCACGTCTGTCTGCCTCCCATCAAATGTTTGTGCATTGCATGCGTGGTGTGAGCGTGTGCAAGAATTTGTGTTTGGTGTGGTTTGGATCTCCTGAGTGTGTGTGAATGGTATTTGGCTTGAGCAGATATCTGAAGTGATTCCTCTGCTCAAGAGCTTTCCGACGAGCCAAGAATCGTCGCGATCGGAGCAACATCAAGAAAGTTACGAACGTTGGAGTTCGTATGCTTTCTGTACTCCGGTTGTGGTGACTATGGAAGTTGTGGGGTTTGACTCAATATGGGGTACAGACTTTTGGGGTTGGGAATTCGAACCCATCACTGTAGAATGCTGCCATGTGGTTGGGTGAAGCCAAACCAGGTTGGCAAGTGTGGCCAAGTGGGTTGAGGTGGATGGCATGAGTTGGGAAAGTGACAAATGTGAAAGTGGGGTTGCCTATGGAGAGGGGAATTGTGTGGCATGGGGTTTCCTTGGTTGGGGACTCCCTTGGGACCTTCCCTCTCGTCCTCCTCTTCCCTCCCACCTGGTTTAGTGCTACTCCAACTCTCTTGTGTGTAAACCCTTGTGAACTTGTGAGAACAAATTGTGATTGAGTTAAGCTTGTGGCAGCTTACCCCCTAGTGCGCCGAAATTGATAACTCAAGATGTACTTCACCTTTTCGCACGATTCAAATTGGGAATTGTAGCCACGGTCTAGAGCTACAACATATCTGAAATTGGTGAAGTTTCAACGGTGCAATTTGCGTCGACAACGTTTCTTGTGAAGTCGCGGTTTCTGTCCAGAAATTCAAGCCAACGATTTTGTGTTATTTCGGCCCCTAAACATCATAGACTCGATCCTTAATCTCTAACAGTTGTGCTCTGCCGGTTGAAGTTTGCGTGACTCGAATGCAAGTGGCTGCATCCCATGGCCGTGGTCTTGGCAAAGAATGGCACCAACAGCGACATCGGAGGCGTCGGTCCATATGAAGTATGGCCGTGATGGGTCAGCGACGGTGAGGACCAGTGAAGAGGTGAGTGCTGATTTGATTGCAGTGAAAGCGGTCTGCTGCGGTAGTCCCCACTGAAAAACAGCTCCTTGGCGGAAGAGATCGGTCAAAGGGGCGCAGATGTGAGAGAAGTTGAAGATGAACTTTCGGTAATACTTGGCGAGGCCGATGAAACTTTGCAGCTCCGCTACCGTGCGTGGTGCTGGACCTTAGCGGGGTCCAAAGCAATGCCTTTGGAGCTGATGACATGGCCGAGAAAGCCAATGGTTGAACGGGCGAAGGTGCACTTGGAGAGCTTGGCGTAGAGGCGGTGTTGGCGGAGCGTGTCGAGGACGATGCGTAGGTGCTGAGCGTGTTCCTCGAGTGACTTGCTGAAGATGAGGATGTCATCGAGGAACACGATGACAAAGCGGTCGAGGAAGGGCAAAAAAATATCGTTCATGAGTCCCGTGAACGTGGCAGGTGCGTTGGTGAGACCGAACGGAAGTACTCGGAACTCGAAGTGGCCGTAGCGGGTTCGAAACGCCGTCTTGTTGATGTCGTCTTCGGCGAGGCGGATCTGGTGGTAACCGGAGCGTAGGTCGAGCTTGCTGAAAACCGTCGTTTCCCCAAGCATGTCGAACAACTCCTCGACACGGGGCGGGTACTTGTTCTTGATCGTGATGGCGTTGAGGGCGCGGTAGTCGATGCAAAGACGCAGGTCACCTTCCTTCTTGCGAGTGAAAAGTACGGAGACATCGTATGGTGAGGTGCTGGGGCGGAAAAAACCTTTCGCAAGAAGGTCGTCGAGTTGTCGTCGAAGCTCCAAAAGTTCAGTGGTGCTCATGCGATAGGTTGGGCGCACGGGCGGTGTAGAACCTGGAACGCTCGGGTGGAAGTTCGGCAGGTAGACCATCGGGAAACACGTCCGTATAACCGCGAGCAAATTTTGTATGGTTGTTGGAGAGGAGTAGCTGATGCTTCAGATTCCAGAGCCGTGAAAATAACGAGGAGATGATGAGGAGGAGGTGGTGAAGGAGGGGTGGGGGCTGGTGGATTGATAATTTCAGAGAAAGGGCGGAAGAGGTAACGACGTGGCTGCTGGGTTGGGTGGGGGTGGGGAAGGAGGAGGTGTGTTGATGACTTCGGGGGAGCCGGGTGGTGTTGGCTGTTGCGCGGGGGCTATGAGAGGAGGAGGGAGAGGGGGGATATGGGAGGCTGGAGGCAGGGCAGGTTGGGGTGGATGGGTTGATGAGGCTGAAGTTGTTGAGGATGACCATGGGCGGCGGTAGGAGCGGGATGGGAGGTGGTGGTTGCCAACGGTGGCCGTTGCGTTACGTTTCACTAGCAAAAGTACACACAAAAAAAAGGGTACAAAGAAGTTGGCAAGACTAGACTACATCAGAGCTAGCATGCAAGCAGATCGACTTGGTCGACCGCGCTCCAGCAGCGCAAAGTCGACGGCGTGCGAACATCGCAGGTTGACGGCGTGCCAACGTTGCTCCCGCATGACAGTAGCGCACCCGCTTTGCAGGTGCCCGCAGATGATTGGCGTGCAGTGCCTTGTCGCCTCAGGATACCACCACTGAGGTCGATCTTGCCAAAACCACCTGGGCGACCGTCGCACTCTTCCGCAGAACCTCATCATCAAGGTAACCTGGTCGACCGGGCAAACATGTCGACCAGCAGCTCCTGTATGTGCCCGTCGACCTCCCAAGTCGACGGCCAACTCCAGCCGACTTCGCCAGGTCGACCACTACCCCAGGCAACCAGCTCCAGGTCGACGTCACTCCTGGTCGACCAGCTCCTCGTCGACCAGCACAGTTGTCAGCCGACCCCAAAGTCGGCTACCCGAAGTCGGCGTCACCAAGTTGACGCCCTGCTACTCGACGCCCAGCTGCTCGGCGTCCTGAATCCCTCTGTCGAGGTCGACGTCGGCCCCTCCTATGTCGACCATTGTGTTCGGTCGACCACCAGGTTGACATCACGCATGGTCGACCAGCCACCAAGTCGACCAGCAGGCCTGGTCGACCACCCACCAGGCCGACCAACAGTGTTGTCAGCCGACCACCCAAGTCGGCTGCCCCAAGTTGGCGTCACCAAGTCGACGCCCTCCGCAGGTCGACTTCCCAGGTCGACCTTCGTAAAGTCGGCGCCCATGCAGTGGCACCCGTGCAGGTCGACTTCCTCGTCGACCAGCTCGCCCACTGCTGCAGGTCGGCTGCACCCCTACACCCGACCACGAAGTCGGCTCCGCCCAAGCGAGGACGGGGCCAACACACAACTCCCATTGACAGAAAGGGCACCGAGAGGCGGACTGCTACGCAAAATGGCCGCCGAAAGGGAGGAGCAAGACCAGGAGGGAGAAAGAAGAAGAGATGCGCAAGCTACAAACTCAGCTAAAAGACCTGGGGGGTGAGGAAAAGGCGGCGGAAGCACTCTATATGGGCGCTAAAGAGGAGGATGAGACGGGGACCCAAGCCTCTTTCCAACTAATGGCGAGGCCAGGAACACTCTGGGAAGCAGCGCGTCAGCGAGGCGACGAAATCCTAAGGACGAGGGTGCGATTGAACCTCTGGTTGAAGGAGCAGAGGTGTGCGGAAGACCCGGACTTTGAGAATACGGCTTACCGCCACCCGAAGGAATGTAGTGCTGCAGGTCGGCTGCACCCTACATCCGACCACGAAGTCGGCTCCGCCCAAGCGAGGACAGGGCCAACACACAACTCCCGTTGACACTCCCCTGCCGCGTTCACGCTTGGGCCTCCAGCCCCTACGGCAGCACTGCTCGGAGAACAGCTCGTCGACGTGCACCCAACACACAGCACGTCGTCCACCGCACCAGCCATGCAAAAGGGCATGGCACCTACTGCTGCACTTCGTCAACTTCGTCGCCCACGTCGGCCAAGCGCACCTGGCCGATGGCGACAGAGCACCGGTTGAAAGCCGGATAGTGCAGCGCCTTCGTGAGGAAGTCGGCTGGCTGCTCAGCGGTCGGGATGTACTGCAGCGCAAACTTCCCCCGCTTCACCATGTGCTGCAGCCAGGCCTGTCGCCGTTCCATGTGCTTGAGATTGCCCGTCAACCCCATGCCTTCGGCGACTGTGATGGCCGACTTGTTGTCCACCCGAAGGACGGTCGGCTTCCCAGCATCCAGCTGCTGGAACTCTGCGAGGAGGAAGCGAAGTCGGCGTCCCTCCTTGCCGGCTTCGACGGCCGCCACGTACTCCGACTCGGACAGTGTCGCGCACTTGATGCGCTGGCTCGACCAGGAGACCGCGGCCCCTCCGTAGACGAACACGTAGCCGCCCGTGCTCGTCCTGCTCTGCTTGTCACCGGCGTCGTCGGCGTCCACGTAGCCGACCAGCTCCAGCGACTCAGGTCCACCGCCGAACTCCAGGGCGGTGTCACGCGTGTTGGCGAGGTAGGCGAGGCAGCGGTCGACCTCGCGCCAGTGCTGGTCGCTCCTCACCGTGAGGCCGCTCCCCAGCTTGCTGCAGGCGAAGGCGATGTCTGGCCTCGTCGTCGTCGCCGCGAACTGCAGCGAGCCGACCTTCTGCCGGTATTCCTCCTCCTGTCGCTCCTGTGCCTCCTCGTCATCGAAGGTGAGCTCGGCGTAGGCGTCGACCGAGACCGGCGTCTTCGGAGTCCGTCCGCCCTGCTCCTCGTCGATGAAGCGCCTACGCAACTTGTCGGCGTAGCCCTGCTGGTGTAGCCACAGCTTCCCCGCCGACCTGTCGCGCACGATCTCCAGCCCGAGGTACTTCTGCACCGGCGAGATCTCGCGCAGCTCAAAGGCGGCCTCCAGCAGCTCCTTCAGCTCCTTCAGCATCGCGGGGCTACTGCTGGCGGCAAGCAAGTCGTCGACGTAGACCAGCACCCAGCAAGTCGCTCCGTCGGCGCCGACCTTGAAGTAAAGGGCCTCGTCGACCTGGCTCTTCTTCCACCCAGCGTCGACCAGCACGTCGTTGAGCGCCAAGTACCACAGCAGCGGCGACTGCTTCAGCCCGTACAGGCTCTTCAGCAGCTTGCACACCCGGCCGGTTCCGTCGTTGAAGTAGTCCGGCTGCGACATGTACAGCACCCGGTCGAGCTTGCTCTGCAGGAAGGCGTTCTTCATGTCGAGCTGCATCAAGTTGAGGTTGAGCACGGCGACGATGCTGAGGAAGATCCTCAGCGTGAGGTAGCTGCCCACCGGCGCGAACGTCTCGTCGTAGTCGGCGCCGTACACCTGCGTGAAGCCCTTCACGACCAGCCTCGCCTTCTCCCGCTCGACGGTGTCGTCGATGTTGTACTTCGTCGTCAGCACCCACCGGTTCTTCATGACGTTCACTCCCGGCAGGCGCTCGACCAGCTCCCACGTGCCCATGGCGAGGAGACTACGGATCTCCTCCTCCATGGCGGCCTTCACCGCCGGGCCCTTCCAGCTCGCCAACGCCTCCTTCACCGTCATCGTCGAGATGTCCCAGCGGTGCTCGGGGTCGGCCAGCATGTCGGGGTCGAGCTCCGGAAACTCCTCGTCCTCATCAGCGTCGTCGTACAGCAGGTCGTCGTCGTCCTCCACGTCGTACACCGTGGACTGGTCGGCCACCTCCTGGTCGACCAGCTCCTCGTCGCCCAACTGCTCCCCTTCATCTTCACTGCCGTCCTCGTTGCCCTGCTGCACCTCGGTTGGCTTCCCGGTCGACTGCTCCCCTGTGGTCAGCTCCCCTGTCGACCGCCAGGTCGCCGACTGCTCCTGGGTCGACCTCGTGGCTGCCTGCTCCCCTGTCGGCTTCACCCAAGTCGGCTGCACCTCCTCGACCTGCTCTTCCCCTATCCAGGTCGACTGCACCCCCATGTCGACCTGCTGCACGTCCCGTCGGCCACCGGTGATGCCTTCAGGCGACGCCCCACTACTCCCCTCATCGCCGGAGGCCGACGGCGGAATCAGCCCACGCAGGTCGACGAGGGGAGGGGCAGGGGAGTGAGAGGAAGGATGGACGACCTCGACGTCGTCCTCAGCAAGCTCACCGACCTCGGCGAGCAGAGGGAGAGTTGCCGTCGAGGTATCCGTTGGCGTGGCCACCAGCGTCCGCCCAGACGTCGGCCCATGCTCCGACGTCCACTCCTCCAGCGACAGGTCCTCGTAGAACACCACGTCCGACGTGGTGACCACCCGGTTGGCAGCAATGTCGAGGAGCTCCCAGCCCTTGCTTGCCTCCGACACGCCAAGGTGGAGGCCCCATTTGGCTTTCGGCTGCAGCTTCCCACCACGCTGCTGCTCGGGGACGAGGAACTGCGCCATGCAGCCCCACACGCGCGCCAGCGACAAGTCGGGCTTCGTCCCGGTCAGCAGCTGGTACGGCGTCGTCCCCGGCGTCGCCGATCGCTCCAGGCAGTTGCGGATCCAGACGGCCTGCCGCAGGGCGAGGTGCCACCAGTGGTGCTGCACGCCCATGTGCAGCAGCATCGTCCTCACCGACTCCACCACCGTCCGCATCTCCCGCTCTGCCATGCCGTTCTGCTGCGGGGTGTAGGGGCAGGTCAGGTCGTGGACGATCCCCTTGCCGTCCACGAAGGCGGTGAAGGCCTTGCCGAGAAACTCCCCTCCTCGGTCCGAGCGCGCATCAGCACCGACTTCTTCGTCTGCCTCTCCACCAGCACCAGCCACTTCTGGAACTCCAGCAGCACGTCCGACTTCTTGGCGACCGGCCTCACCCACACGAAGCGGGTCTTGCGGTCCTTCAGCAGCAAGAAGTACAGGCTACCGTCCTTGGCAGCCACGCGGAACGGCCCACACAAGTCGATGTGGACGACGGCTAGCACGTCGGCGGCGTCGGAGCCTTGGTCGGGGAAGGTGTGCCGCGCCAGCTTCCCGCCGACGCACGAGACACACGGTGGGTCGGCGCCCGTCGCCGACTTGAGGTCCAGCCCAATGGCGACCTCGTTCTTCGCCGAGCTCCTGATGGTGTCCATGCCGACGTGCGCAAGCCGAGCGTGCATCCTGTCTGGCGTCGACTTCGTCTTGGAGACGATCGCCCGCAGGGCCACAACCTCCGGCGTGGGCGACGTCGACCTCGTGGAGCAGGGACGCAGGTCGGTGCAGAGGACTCGCCCGACCAAGCACCTCTCCCGCTGCCGAGATGAGCAGCACACCATCGCCGTCCTCCTGAAACTTCACGCCATGCTCCTTCAGCTGGCCGGACGACAACAGGTTGGCCCGCACACCCGGGACGTACAGCACGTCGGGGATGAGAACCTGCTTCCCGGCCTCGCCTTGCAAGGCGACCGTGCCCCGGCCTTGGACGTCTTGCAGCGCCCCATTGAAGCCACGCACGTGCTTCAAGTCGCCGCTCGGCCCCAGGTCGACGAAGGCGTCCTTGGTCCCCATCAGGTGGTGGGAGCAGCCGCTGTCCAGCAAGACCACCGCCGGGTTCGCCTGCACTGCTGCTGCCATCGCCTGGAAATCCTCACCAGCCTCCGGCGCCAGTGAGACGGTCGGCTCCACGACGCCGACCAGAGAGCACGACGCCGACTTGTCGTTGCTCCCCTTGCCGCTAGCAGAGGAGTCGGCGTCCTTCGCCGAGGTCGACGACTTGGTCGACTGCTTCTCCTTGCGCGGCTGACTTCCTCCTCGACGGGGCCGACGACTGCCAGACCTCCCACGGCCTCCCTTGTCGTCGTCGTCCGAGTCACTGCGGTCGGGGCACTCGAAGGAGAGGTGGTCGGGGTCGCCGCACAGCCAGCACTCCCGGCGTCGACTTCCTCCTCCCCGGCCACTGTCCTTGGTCGACTTCTTCTTGTCGACCTCCTTGGCCGACTTCGAGCCACCGCTACCACTGCCGCCAGACTGTCCACGCTGCCCCGGTCGACCGCCTTGCTTCGCCGGGGCGACGTAGTTCACCTGCGCCAATAGCTCTTGGGACCGCTCAGCCTCCTGCATCGCCTCGTCCTGCAGGATGTACGAGGTTAGGTTGTCCTCGTTGAGCGTCGCCCTCGTGCTCGGCGCCATGGACAGCCGCTTCAACAGGTTGTAGCTGCTCCGGAGTCCCTGCATGACATGGGTGACGTACGACTGTTGGTGTAAGGGCCTAATAAACTCAAGCTATTAGGACTTAATCAAACTTAAAACCTCTCCTCGGGGTCACCTCCAAGGGTCCCTGGGTGCCTGGTACAAGACCAGCCCCTATCCTCGGGTCCGAGTTTGTAGAGAGAGGGATCAAGAAGGACTTAGTCAAAACAGCAAGAGCACCTTGAACGTCGCGCAGCGTGCCGTGCAGACCGTCGATCGGATTAAGCTGAGAATTCGCTATATCGAAGCTCGCTCCAAGAGCTTTAAAATGAGCCAAGTTGCCTCGCGAAAAGTTCTGCCATTATGAAGTTATGGCTCAGACGGTGTTTGCCTAGCATTAGAGTGCTAGCGTACTAGCGTTGACTCGGGTAGCATTCCGCCGTCGAATAGCGCAGAAACGAAATTCCAGCGAGGAAGGAATTCGCTTGAATCAATTTGACTATATTCAGGTACAAACAGAGAAGGATTAAATAGTTCTAGCTAGCAAGGACCTTGGGAATCAACCTGGGAACAACCAGGGATGATCCCAAATAATTCCAAGCAACAGAACCAACCTGGCTGGACAAAATAGCAGGTGGTAGGTTGGTAAACAACCTCTGGTTCTGTTTTTCCAACCTGGGAAAACAACAACCAGGTTCAGGTTCTAAAAACAGAACCTGTGTTGTCTTTGCCCAACCAGCCAAATGCTGGTTCCGCTGGTTTCCCCTGGCCTTGTAGCATGCAGATACAGACAAACAACATCCAACCTTCACCTAAATTGTACCCCTATAGTGCCTTCCCTGCTACACTATAGTTAACCAAACAAAACAGTACAATTTCGAGTTGGATAGAACTGAATCTGCGCAATCAACTCAACCGAACTGCAAAGCTTCCATCTTGGATTCCTTTGCGAGCTCGTCCTTTCTGCTTGCACTGTTCATAGCGCGTACAATGTTGTGCCGAAGCGCACATTGCGCGAGTACCTGCAAATGCATCAAGCGAAAATTGCGAAAGCAAACAAACACACGAACACACCATTCACACGCAAATGCATTCGCACACGCATACTCGTACAAACAGACGGCAGGATGTCGTGCAATGTGCATTTGCACCCAACACACTCCCCCTCAGCCTGCCGGCTGCATCCCCGTCATTCCATGCTAGTTCATGCTCATTCCACTCATGCGCACACAACGCCAATGAGGCTCATCCACAAGCCTCTTGGTGAGAAAGTCTGCTGGCTGCTGGTGAGTCTTGATGTAGATCGGATGCACCGTCCCCCTCTTCACCTCCTTACGCAGCCAGTGCCACTTGATACGCATGTGCTTGTTCAGCCCATGAAGCACAGCGTTTCTGGCCATCCCAAGAGCCCCCTTGCTATCACAAAACAGCGGCGTAGCAACTTTCTGCTCCTGGCCAATCTCCTCTAACAGCCTCCTCAGCCAAATCACCTCCTTCACCCCATGGAACATCGCCATGTACTCTGATTCTACGGAAGAGAGTGCCGTCTCCGTCTGCTTCTTGGACCTCCAACTAACAGGTCCTCCCCCAACTAAGCAGATATATCCTCCCACAAATGAGGAATCCTCCTTCTCAGAAGCCCACGTAGCATCGGTAAAGCAAGTGAGAAATAGCTTGCCTTCTCCAAGCCTCTCCCCCTTCTCTTTCAGCACCTCCACCCCTTTCTGCTTCACCTGTGCAGATGCGGAGTATTGAACTCCAATGCTTGGGTGAGAGTTCAGGTACTTCACCACACGCTCAGCTGCATCCACCTGCTCCTCTGATGGATTCTGCACCACCCTAGCCAGCTGCCCAACCGAGAAAGAGATGTCGGGCCTCGTGTGAACTGCTGCGTACAAGAGGCTGCCCACCAAGGACTGAAATTGCTGCTGCTCCTCGGCTTCAACCCCTTCATCCTCTGCAGCCTTCACAAGCTTGAATTCTGCTGGCAGGGGAGTTGCAACCTTGCGCTCATTCTCAATCCCATACTTCTCCCCCAGCTCCTTGATGAACTTCTCCTGGTGCAGCTTCAACCACCTGTGATCAGGATCCCTCTCCACGTGCATCCCGAGGTAGTACTTTACCTCCCCAAGGTTCTTGCACTTGAAGTTCTCCATCAGTTGCTGCTGCACTTTCTGGATCTCCTTCATGCTGCTGCTGAAGAGAAGAATGTCATCCACGTAGACCAGAAACAGCACCAGCTTCTCCCCCTCGCCCTTGAGAAAGAGGCTCTCATCACAGCTGCTGGTCCTGAATCCCATCTCCTCTAAAACAGCTGCCAACTTCTGGTACCAGCAGCGTGGCGCCTGCTTCAAGCCGTAGATGGACTTGTTGAGCTTGCACACCCTGCCCGTACCATCCTCATACCCAGGCGGCTGCGTCATGTACACATCCTCCTCTAAAATCCCATTCAGGAATGCCGTTGAAATATCCATCTGAATGATGAATTTCCCACTAACAGCTGCATCTGCCAACAAGACACGGAGGGTAGGGGGTTTGGCAGTGGGAGCAAAGATCTCGTTGAAGTCCTGCTTCTCCTTCTGCATAAACCCCTTCGCCACCAGCCTACTCTTGTAGATGGTGACCTGCCCCTTGTCATCGGTCTTGATCCTCAGCACCCACTTGCATTGTATCGCTTTCTTCCCATCAGGCAGCACCACCAGATCCCATGTCCTATTCTCCAGCAGACTCTGGTACTCAGCATCCCTAGAAGCCAGCCACTTGTCCCTATCTGGTCCAGCTAATGCCTCCTCCATGCTAGCTGGTTCCTCTGGTGCAGGGGCAAGAAAACAGTACGCAGGCTCATCCTCCTCATCCGGGTCATAGCCATGAGGTAGAATCAGCAATGCCTCTTCGGTCCCTAGCTGCTGCTCTGCTGCATCAGTTCCTGCAGTCAGCTTCTTAGTAGCCATACGGGTACGTCCTGGCCTGGAGACGGGTGTCTCCCATCCCTTCATAACGACACCCTTCGGCTTCTTAGTTTTTCCCTGCTGCTTTTCTCCTCCCTCGGGTCCAGCAGCTCCACTAGTGCTGCCGCCAGTTTCCACACCATTTTCTCCACCAGCAGATGCCTCCTGTACCTTCTCTCCATCACCATTTCCAGCAGCTGCCTCCTCTCCCTCCTCCCACACACTAGGAGTCAGGTCCAGCTGCATGGTGATCTGCTCCATCTGCTGGGACACCCTTGCCTCCGGCTGTTTCTCCCAGCTCCCATACATCATGCCCTCAATGAATTTCACATCCCTGCTGTCAAACAACACACCCTTGGATGGTTCCCACAGCAGCCATCCCTTGCTCTCAGCAGCCAGCCCCAAATGCACACACCAGATTGCACTCGCCCCCAACTTACTGCGGTAGGTCTTGGGGACGTGGGCGACTGCCATGCAACCGAACACCCTCAGCATGTCCACCGGCGGCTTCCTCCCAAGCCACCTCTCCAAAGGCACCCACGAGTCATCCCCAACCTTGGTGAGCACCCTGTTCCTAGCGACAGTGGCGTGCCGGACAGCATGAGGCCACATAGAATTGCTCAGCCCAGATTCTATGAGCAGCGCCCTAGCTGTCTCCAGAATGGTCCGGTTTGCCCGTTCTGCTACACCATTGGACTGTGGGGTATAAGCCGTGGTCAGCTCTCTCTGGATGCCCTGCTTCTTGAGCCAGGCCGTCATTTCAGCTCCAAGGAACTCACCACCCCGGTCTGTCCTAATCCGCTTCACTACACACTCCGCCTGCTTCTCCACGAATGGCAGCCAATCGTCCCGTATCGTGGAGGCGGCGTGGTCCTTCTGCTTCAGCGGATACGCCCACATCAGCCTGCTCCAGTCATCCACAATTGTAAGAAAATACCGCTCCCCCTTGTGCCCTTGCACCGGCAGCGGCCCCACCAAGTCCATGTGGACCAGCTCCAAAGGCTTCTTGCTCCTGCCAGCCACACTATGGAAAGGGAAACGGGTGAACTTTGAAAGCAAACAGATTTCACAGTTGTCATCGGGTGGCTGTCCGTTCAGCTTCAGACCCTTAACGGCTCCATCCTTCTCCAGCTGCTTCAGCAAAGGCATTGCCACATGCCCTAAGCGCCGGTGTGCCGTTGCCCAATCTGTCTCCCCAGATCTGGCCGACACTTTCACACCAACCCCTCCAACGGCATTGCACTCCCCCTGGGATGCAGACCCCTCTCCAGCCTGCCCCCCACCATGCCACGCCAGGGCCGGCAGCTGCCACATAGATCTGTACACGTCCTTGCTTTCGTGCAGATCCCAAAGCACCCGATTGCCCAGCTGCCCCTTATAAGTGCGTGCCCCATCCGTGTTGGTGTTCACCCCAGCCTTGCCAAGCTTACGGAGGGAGATAAGGTTGGCCTTCAGGTCGGGGACGAAGAGAACGTCGTGCAGCACCACCGGCTTGCCATCCGCTCCCTTAAACGCAGCTCGTCCCGCACCAGCCACCTTCAACATGTGTCCAGAGGCGGAGCACACTTCATTGATCGGTGCAGCTCGTACTTCGTCCAGCAGGTCCTTGCGCGGCGTCATCGTCCAAGCAGCGCCTGTGTCCAACACCCAATAGTCTAGGGGATGCAGCTCTGCTCCAACTTTGGCAGAGGCGTCTCCTTGCTCCCCCTTGTCTCCCACATGGAAGAATTGGCCCGCGGTGCGCTCCTTCTTCTTCTCCGCACCGCCGTTGCCCTTCGGGTTGTTGTCGGACGAATCAGCGACCATGTTGGCGCCGTTTTTCTGGTTCCTCCGCGCGCCGCCATCCTGGTGACGATTCTGGGGGGTCCATCCATCGGGTTTCTTATAGCACAAAAACCAGGGGTGCCCTTCCTTCTCACAATACCAGCAACTCCCTTTCATTTTGCCACCAGCACCCGACTTGCCCCCACGTCCAGATTTCGCACCGCGACCCCAACCGGTACCTCCTTGTTGGTCGTTGGAGTCGTCGTCTTTCTTTGCACCGCGTCCAGCACCACCGAAGCCACGTCCTCTGCCACGTCGGCTCCCTTGCATCCCGTAGCCGCTGCTGCCGTCGTCTCCACCCCTCAGTTGGCGGCGACGGAAGTCCTCCTCCAGAATCTTCGTCCGCACCCACTCGAGCGTCCACAAGCTCTGGTTCTGCGGCAGGCTCAATCCGCTCGTAAATTGAAGCCACGATTCTGGCAGCAGCGAGAGCATCTTCAAGCACTTGGTCTGCTCCGGGTAGGTGATTCCCGCGGTCGCCAACTTCGCGTAGAGGTCGCGCATCTTGTCCAGGACTGGTTGCACCGGCTCTCCCTCGCTCAGGCGCAACGCGGACAGCTCCCTCTCCAGCATCAACGTTGCGACAACGGAGGTCGGGGCGTGCAGCTCCTTCAACACGGTCCACGCCTTCGGACCGCATTCAACCTCCGGCAGCAGGTGCATGACGTGGTGACGCTGGTTCAGCTCCAAACTCTGCGACATCAAATAGTAGCCAGCCGAGGAGCGCTCGTCCCAATCTTCCTGCAGCGTGGGGTCACTCGGTCTAGGCTCCTCCCCAATCATTAGTTTCAGCAAACCGATCTGACGGAAATATAATTGCATTTTCCAGGCCCAATCATCATAGCCCTCACCATTGAACTTCTCGACGGTGAAATTCTTCAGCACCTCCTTGACAAGCGAGCCCTGGTTTGTTCGCGCTCCCCTTGGCGCTGAAAGACCAGAATCTTGGCTGCCGCTACGATCTTGGGCTGAAGATTCACCAGCTCCCGCCGAGGTGTTGCCCGCCATAGCTACCTATAACGAGGATCACTATAACGCGGCTCTGATACCAGCTTGTTGGTGTAAGGGCCTAATAAACTCAAGCTATTAGGACTTAATCAAACTTAAAACCTCTCCTCGGGGTCACCTCCAACGGTCCCTGGGTGCCTGGTACAAGACCAGCCCCTATCCTCGGGTCCGAGTTTGTAGAGAGAGGGATCAAGAAGGACTTAGTCAAAACAGCAAGAGCACCTTGAACGTCGCGCAGCGTGCCGTGCAGACCGTCGATCGGATTAAGCTGAGAATTCGCTATATCGAAGCTCGCTCCAAGAGCTTTAAAATGAGCCAAGTTGCCTCGCGAAAAGTTCTGCCATTATGAAGTTATGGCTCAGACGGTGTTTGCCTAGCATTAGAGTGCTAGCGTACTAGCGTTGACTCGGGTAGCATTCCGCCGTCGAATAGCGCAGAAACGAAATTCCAGCGAGGAAGGAATTCGCTTGAATCAATTTGACTATATTCAGGTACAAACAGAGAAGGATTAAATAGTTCTAGCTAGCAAGGACCTTGGGAATCAACCTGGGAACAACCAGGGATGATCCCAAATAATTCCAAGCAACAGAACCAACCTGGCTGGACAAAATAGCAGGTGGTAGGTTGGTAAACAACCTCTGGTTCTGTTTTTCCAACCTGGGAAAACAACAACCAGGTTCAGGTTCTAAAAACAGAACCTGTGTTGTCTTTGCCCAACCAGCCAAATGCTGGTTCCGCTGGTTTCCCCTGGCCTTGTAGCATGCAGATACAGACAAACAACATCCAACCTTCACCTAAATTGTACCCCTATAGTGCCTTCCCTGCTACACTATAGTTAACCAAACAAAACAGTACAATTTCGAGTTGGATAGAACTGAATCTGCGCAATCAACTCAACCGAACTGCAAAGCTTCCATCTTGGATTCCTTTGCGAGCTCGTCCTTTCTGCTTGCACTGTTCATAGCGCGTACAATGTTGTGCCGAAGCGCACATTGCGCGAGTACCTGCAAATGCATCAAGCGAAAATTGCGAAAGCAAACAAACACACGAACACACCATTCACACGCAAATGCATTCGCACACGCATACTCGTACAAACAGACGGCAGGATGTCGTGCAATGTGCATTTGCACCCAACAACGACGCCGTCGAGTACTCTGCACCGGCCATCCTGATGGTGGCGAGAATTCGCCTGGCCCGGTTGCAGTAGTCGGTCGCCGTCTCCTCGTCGCCCATGCGCAGGTGTGTCAGCTGCCCTTCAAGCTGAGCGATGAACAAGTCGTCGGTGACTTGGTAGGTCGACTCGATGAAGTGCCACGCCCGGTGGCCGGCGTCGACATGCTCCCTGCACGACTTCAGGGCGATTTGCACACCCGGCAAGCAGCACCGCGAGATGACCGTGAAGGTCAGCAGCTGCACGGCGCGAAACTCCGCACGCAAGTCAGGGTCGCTCGGCGTCGCCACGGTACCACGAGCAAAGTTGATGAGCCCGGCCATCTCCAGCTGGGGCTCGATAGCTTCCTTCCAGGTGAGAATGTCGGGTCGGCCGACCAGTAGGGGAGTCACCGAGATCCTGTCCGGCGTAAACTTGAAGTAGCCGTAGCTCGGTGCAATCCCGCCTGCTGTCACCTGGGTTGCCGACATCGGCACGGACCCACTCCGTCGACCTCCGACGTCGCCCTGCGAGGACCCTGCAGCCGCCGACGACCGCATTCCTCGCGTCTGAACGCCGCCGACTTCGTTGGCGTGAATCACACCACGCTGCCTCGACGACATGCCTCCCGCACTGCTGCCGACTTGGTCGCCTCCAGCGTTGACGCCCACGTCGACGCCGCCCTCAGTGTTCACCGGTCGAGGAGAAGCAGGCCGAGAAGGGTGCTCCGTCGCCCACAAGGAACGGATGCCAGCCTCGACGACCGCCCACGGCAGGTCGCCATACTCGTTGGCCTCGTGCTTCCTCCTCGCGTTTTCCAGCCGTGCCTCCAGGGTGTCCACCACCCCCGTGTCACCTACGGCTCCTACCATAGTGACTATCGCACAGCTGCCGGCCTACGAACAACTTAGGTAAGGTGCAACTAAGTCGACTAGACTGAAAGGTAAGTCGTTGTGCCGTCCATGCTCAACGCACCATGCGGAGATAACTCTAGTAACGGGAGCTAGACTGCGGGCTAGGCACGGGTGCTCGTGTGATCTCTGCGTTCTCTGTTCCTTAGTCGTTTTCCTAGTGCACACACTGCTTGCTAGTTCACAAGGCAATTTGGCAAGAGTTTTACTAGAGAAAGTTGACAACAATGATACAATGAAGTTGGCTAGGAAAGACTACATCAGAGCTAGGATGCAAGCAGGTCGACTGCCAGCGCAGCACGGTCGACCGCGTGCCAGCACGACTTGGTCGACCGCGCTCCAGCAGTGCAGAGTCGCGGCTTGCCAACGTCGCAGGTTGACGGCGCGCCAACGTCGCAGGTTGACGGCGCGCCAACGTTGCTCCCGCAGGACAGCAGCGCACCTACTTCGCAGGTGCTCGCAGACGATTGGCGTGCAGTGCCTCGTCACCTGCACAACGCACACACCACATCAACTTCGTGCTGACGACTGCTTCTGATGCACCACGTCGACCTCGGGATACCATCACCGAGGTCGTCCTCGCCAAAACCACCTGGGCGACCATCGCAAGCCTTCGCAGCACCTCGTCACCCAGGTAACCTGGTCGACCTTGCAACCAGGTCGACCAGAGGCTCCAGTGCGTGCCCGTCGACCACCCAGGTCGACGACCACTCCCAGTCGACCTCCCCAGGTCGACCACTATCCCCTGGTTGACCAGCTGCAAGTCGACGTCCCAGGTCGACCAGAAGGGGTTGGTCGACGTCCCAGGTCGACCAGCCGAAGTTGGCGCCCTCCCGACGTCGGCGCCCATGCAGTGGCTCCCCGTGCAGGTCGACCAACCTCGTCGACCAACTCGCCCACTGCTGCAGGTCGGCTGCACCCTACATCCGACCACGAAGTCGGCTCCGCCCAAGCGAGGACGGGGCCAAACCCAACTCCCGTTGACATACCTCGCACTCGCAACTCGGTGCAGATCGTGCTCAAGCCTGGAGAGAAGGACGAGTGCAATGTCAAGCTGCAGTGTGGAGTGACCAAATCCAAAGACTACGATCTGCTCATGGGGATGAGGCTCCTGTATGTGGTGGGGGCCACAATCTGCATGTGTCAGGAGAAGGTGGTGTATCGTCAGCAATTCTAGGACCCGAGGGGACCAAGGGGAACACTACTAGTGCTCTTCGTGTCCCAAGAATCGAAAGCCGTGTACCATGCTCGCATCGTAGACTTGGAAGACCAGCTCGGCATGAGGCGAAGGCTGAATTGCAAGAGCACAAGGATCAGGAGGTGTGGGCCGAGAGGAAAGAGGTGATTCTTGGAGAAATACTGGGCAAGCGCCTCCTGCAGAAGTTGTTTGGCAGACTCGGGATGGGTTTGGCGGGAGCTTTGAAAGTGGGATGGTTGATCGAGAAATGGACGTACGTGGAAGCAAACCCGAGAGTGCGAGAAATGGCACAACATCACATGGAGATGCCTAGATGGACCTACCCAGGGCAGATCCTGCACGGCACCACGAACGGAAACTGGGATGGCGTGGTGCATGAGGTACAGGAGATAACTGAAGCCCGGGTGGCCGCATGGGGGAGAGTGGACGTGCTCATCGCTGGGTGGGAATGCCAATGAGTGTCTTGGGCAGGGCTGGGAATGGGCATGGACGACGAAAGGACCGCCCTGCTCGAGCAACTAATTCGGATTATGAAGCTGGTGCACTGGCTACACGAAGAGTACCTGTATGTGCTGGAGAATATGAACTTTGTGGTGGACCCGAGGGAGCACGTGCGAGCAGCGCACCGGCGAGTGACCACTGTGCTGGGGGCAGGAGTGGCTCTGGATGCCACGCAGGCAGGCTCCCGGGGGCATCGAGATCGAAGGTACTGGCAGAACGCAATATCGGAACGGCGATTGAGGCTGGAGCTGTCCAAGTTGGAGAGGCCGGCAGCTAGGCTTGTTCGCGACATCCTGGAACTGAATCGAGAGGAGGCACCAGTGCAATACGAGGACCACCCCGCGCACTATCCGTGTAACGTGCCAGGGGAGCAGAGGCAAGCATGGCCGACCTTGGTGGCGCACTACGGCTCACACGCGTTCCAGATGAAGGGAGGCGTGCCAAGGCCAGGAATGGTCAAGAACCTGAGGACTAGAGAGTGGGAAGAGCCGACAGTACTGGAGAGGGAACTGGCCGTGGGCTTCTTGCCCATAGTGAAGACAGCGCCAGGAATCAGGGAGTGGGAACGCAGGCGAGCGCTGGGACAAGTGATGGACGTGGAAGCGATGGAGTGGCTGCTACACACCGTGGAGGTTCAGCTCCTGCTGTGGGATATGGACACCAGGGTGGAGGAAAAAACAATGAGGCGCAGGACAGACTCAACACGGAGAAACGGAAGCTGGAAACGCTACTGAACAGCGAAGAGAAGATAAAAAATAGCGGAGGCCCTTGGGAGAAGAGGGCAGCGTGGCCATACGCAGCCGCCTGGCGAAGCGAAACTGCATGCAGTCCTTCTTTGCACTGCGGGAGAGCCTCGCAGAGCAAGCTGCAGCGGGGGCAGGAGACGAAGAGGAGTCTGTTAGAAGGAAATGCTACCATGAGCAACAAAGTATCGGCAGTCGGATTCAAACTCGTAGCCTTCAAATTTGTCATGAAAGTGTCTCAGGACAAATTCATGACAATTTCTGCTAAAGCACCGGTAATGGTGCACGCGAGTCTCGAACTGGAGACGTTTTGATCCAAGTGTCCCAAAAATATCGTGCCATGACAGATAGGGGACAGTTTGGGAACAGATTGGGGACACTTTGGCAAAATCGATCTCGGGTCGCGTTTGGTTTGAAACTCGGCAGCGAAGTGTCGAAGTCAACGGAATCCGCACAGAAGTTACAGTCGGTGGTCGACGGGATTCCGGTCGCGGAAATTCTCATCTACGAAATTCCAGTTAATGGAATTTATCTGGCGAAATTCAAGGCTCGGAATTTCGCGTCGACGAAATTCAATGCGCGACCCGGGTCGACACTTTCTTGTGTGCTTTGTTTTTGTACTGCATCCTAGTATAACACCAGAGAGCACAAACCAGAAATTAACTGAGTCACTATCACTGCTATGATTTTGTGTACCCCTGGCTATAGTGGACCATTTCCTTTAATCTTTGGTGCGTTGGGTTCGTGCTTCCGAGCTCCATCAAGCTGCTATGTTAGTGGAATTATACATGGTATCAGAGCTGCGTTATCTTCGTCGATCCAACTAGCGGCTTGATTTCGTCCTCCCGTCACGTCGTTCCTACGTTGGTGTGGCCGACGCTCTGTTTGACCGCGAATGGAGTGGTTAACGTGTGCTGAGTGCTTGAGTGCCCGCCAGGAGCTGGAGGCGTGAGCACCACCCTAACTTGCGTGATAAGGAGATAGACCTAATTGTAGATGGCAGTCTTCTACACATGGTCCGGGAGCGCGCGGCGTAGCAAGCTTCTGCGAGCAACCAGCAAGGAGGAACTGGTGAAGGAGGAGCTGTGCACAAAGCTCCTGGTGTCGTGGGCGTTGGTGTAGGAAATGTTGCTCCAATCATTGACACGGGAATGACCGGCACGAGCTACGGCCAATTTAAGTTTGGAGTTGAGCATAGTTCTTGTGAAGCCTGCTGGAGGGAAGGCACGTGACAGTGGAACGTGTGTGTAGCGAGGTGTTGATGGAGGAGCAGACTCTCTCCATCGAACACAGCCACAAGTAGATCACTAGTGATGCATTTGCTTTCTCGGGCGCTGTCAACACCATCGTGGCTACAATGGGGATCAACGGGAAGGAAGAAAAAGGAGGAAAGGAGCAGACGGACAAGAAGAAGGATGGCAAGCGGGAGAAGAAGCGAGCCCCCTTCAAAGGGCTCTGCTACAACTGCAACGAGGAGGGGCACATGGCTGCCGAGTGCCCTAACAAAAAGAAGGATGCACCGTCCGCGGCAGCCACAAACGTTGCTGAAGGAGACGGGAAGGGCGTGGTGCTCACTGTCACGTGTTCAGCTGCAAAGTTGCTGGCCGACGACAAGGATCTATGGTTCCTCGACTCGGGATGCTCCCAACACATCACCGGCCGCAAGGAGTGGTTCACAGTGATCCGTGACCTCTCTGCAACGAAATCCGTCATAGGGTTTTATATTTTTATGTGGGAAGTTGCTGGAGTTGGAGAGGTTTTTTTGTAGGGCACTAACGGCTTGCGCGTGGCCCTGCATGATGTTCACTTTGTGCCATGAAAAGGCCAACTTGGTCTCCCCTCGGCAGCTCTTGGACAAGGGAGCAAAGCTGCAAACCGAGGAAGGTGTCACTCGCATCATCGCATCAGAAGGTCAAATGGCTGCAACGGCACGATACCGCCATCACCTTCTCTGCCTTGACCGGAAACCGGGGACAGCAAGGACCGGTGCAACGTCTGCAGCAGCTTGCAACGGCATGATGGCTGCTGCGGGATGCCATGGCACGGCAGCTGCAGCAGCATGCAATGGCATGGCGGCTGCAGTGGCATGCAACAATATGGCGCCTGGAGCGGCGAGCAATGGCACAGGGGCTGCATCGGCATGCAATGGCACGGCGGCTGCAGCGGCAAGCAATGGCACTGCGGCTGCAACGGCAAGCAACGGCACATCAAAGGAGATTGCTTATGTTGTGTCAAGCAAGAGAGAAGCTAAGGATGGAGCGGCCAGCC
The DNA here is from genome assembly GCA_947470075.1 of Closterium sp. Yama58-4. Classification (NCBI taxonomy): domain Eukaryota; kingdom Viridiplantae; phylum Streptophyta; class Zygnematophyceae; order Desmidiales; family Closteriaceae; genus Closterium; species Closterium sp. Yama58-4. Next base: position 230,856 of record CANIUD010000591.1, read on the forward strand.
TTAAGATCTACGCGGTGGGCTCCAAAGCAACGCCCAACCTGTGGCACACTCTCCTTCGATGCGGTGAAGCGGACAGCCACGAGCGGTGGTGTGACAGGCATGGACGTGGAGGAAGGAGGTGAAGATATGCTGTGCACCTCCTGCCATAAAGCCAAACTCACTCGAGAGTCATTTCCGCTGCACGATGAGAGAGAGGAGCAGGTTCTTGGGTTGGTCCATACTGACATGTGCGGCCCATTTCAGACCCTAGCTATGGATGAAAGCAGGTACTGCATCCTTTTTGTGGACCATGCTTCGCGCTACACCCGGGGGAAGACGCTGAAGGTGGAAAGCGACACGCTTGCTGCCTTCAAGGAGTGGCTTTCCAACGTTGAACGCTAGACCGGAATGACACTGAGGTGTTGCGATCAGACCGGGGAGGAGAGTTTATGTCGAATGAGTTCCTCCTGCTGCTGAAACAACGAGGAATCCTGCATCAACTTTCCCGCCCCTCCACCCCCCAAGAAAATGGTATGGCTGAACGCCGCAACCGTACGGTAACCGAGGGCATGCGTGTGATGTTGGGGCACATGGGGGTGAAAGCACACTGGTGGCACTTTGCTTTCCAGCAGTTCTTGTGGGTGGTAAACCGTGTGCACCAGTCCACCCTGCCCCATGGTGTGACCCCTTATTTGGTGGTGTTCAAAGGGAAGCCTGATGTGTCCATGGTCTGTGTGTTTGGGTGCAAGGTGCAGTACCTCATTTAGAGCATGAGCGTGAGGGGAAGCTTGCAAGCAAGACTCGTTGGGGCATGCATTTGGGCATGAGCATGGAAAGCAAGGGATGGCGTGTGGTGGATGTGAGTCAAAGCGTATGGTCATCACACGGGATGCACGGTTTTGTGAGGATATGTCACTGGAAAGGTGGCAGAAGTGGCGTGCACGCGCGGGTGATAGAAATGACCAGCCCACACCACCCTTTGCTTCAGTCCCATCTCTCTTTCCGGAGCCCTAGGACCCCAAGCAAAATTTGCTGCCACCCTGTACCGTCATCGTGGTCCCGGTGCCATCACTGTAAGGGGGCGAGCAACCCCTTGAGCGCTCGGTGGGCCCTTTGGGCAGCAAGGCACCTACTACACCTCCTCCTCTTGGTCCACCCTCCGTTGCTAAATCGGCACCCGTGGGACCAGAGGATGGTCCTTATGAGGACGGAGGCGACACGGCTGATCATGAGGAGGAAGGAATGTTGGGTGCAAATGCACATTGCATGACATCCTGCCGTCTGTTTGTACGAGTATGCGTGTGCGAATGCATTTGGGTGTGAATGGAATGTTCGTGTGTTTGTTTGCTTTCGCAATTTTCGCTTGATGCATTTGCAGGTACTCGCGCAATGTGCGCTTCGGCACAACATTGTACGCGCTATGAACAGTGCAAGCAGAAAGGACGAGCTCACAAAGGAACCCAAGATGGAAGCTTTGCAGTTCGGTTGAGTTGATTGCGCAGATTCAGTTCTATCCAACTCGAAATTGTACTGTTTTGTTTGGTTAACTATAGTGTAGCAGGGAAGGCACTATAGGGGTACAATTTAGGTGAAGGTTGGATGTTGTTTGTCTGTATCTGCATGCTACAAGGCCAGGGAAAACCAGCGGAACCAGCATTTGGCTGGTTGGGCAAAGACAAAACAGGTTCTGTTTTTAGAACCTGAACCTGGTTGTTGTTTTTCCCAGGTTGGAAAAAGAACAAAGGTTGTTTACCAACCTACCACCTGCTATTTTGTCCAGCCAGGTTGGTTCTGTTGCTTGGAATTATTTGGGATCATCCCTGGTTGTTCCCAGGTTGATTCCCAAGGTCCTTGCTAGCTAGAACTATTTAATCCTTCTCTGTTTGTACCTGAATATAGTCAAATTGATTCATGTGAATTCCTTCCTCGCTGGAATTTCGTTTCTACGCGGTTCGTTGGCGGAATGCTACCCGAGTCAACGCTAGTACGCTAGCACTCTAATGCTAGGCAAACACCGTCTGAGCCATAACTTCGTAATGGCAGAACTTTTCGCGAGGCAACTTGGCTCATTTTAAAGCTCTTGGAGCGAGCTTCGATATAGCGAATTCTCAGCTTAATCCGATCGACGGTCTGCACGGCACGCTGCGCGACGTTCAAGGTACTCTTGCTGTTTTGACTAAGTCCTTCTTGATCCCTCTCTCTACAAACTCGGACCCGAGGATAGGGGCTGGTCTTGTACCAGGCACCCAGGGACCCTTGGAGGTGACCCCGAGGAGAGGTTTTAAGTTTGATTAAGTCCTAATAGCTTGAGTTTATTAGGCCCTTACACCAACAAGCTGGTATCAGAGCTGCGTTATAGTGATCCTCGTTATAGGTAGCTATGGCGGGCAACACCTCGGCGGGAGCTGGTGAATCTTCAGCCTAAGATCGTAGCGGCAGCCAAGATTCTGGTCTTTCAGCGCCAAGGGGAGCGCGAACAAACTAGGGCTCGCTTGTCAAGGAGGTGCTGAAGAATTTCACCGTCGAGAAGTTCAATGGTGAGGGCTATGATGATTGGGCCTGGAAATTATATTTCCGTCAGATCGGTTTGCTGAAACTAATGATTGGGGAGGAGCCTAGACCGAGTGACCCCACGCTGCAGGAAGATTGGGACGAGCGCTCCTCGGCTGGCTACTATTTGATGTCGCAGAGTTTGGAGCTGAACCAGCGTCACCACGTCATGCACCTGCTGCCGGAGGTTGAATGCGGTCCGAAGGCGTGGACCGTGTTGAAGGAGCTGCACGCCCCGACCTCCGTTGTCGCAACGTTGATGCTGGAGAGGGAGCTGTCCGCGTTGCGCCTGAGCGAGGGAGAGCCGGTGCAACCAGTCCTGGACAAGATGCGCGACCTCTACGCGAAGTTGGCGACCGCGGGAATCACCTACCCGGAGCAGACCAAGTGCTTGAAGATGCTCTCGCTGCTGCCAGAATCGTGGCTTCAATTTACGAGCGGATTGAGCCTGCCGCAGAACCAGAGCTTGTGGACGCTCGAGTGGGTGCGGACGAAGATTCTGGAGGAGAACTTCCGTCGCCGCCAACTGAGGGGTGGAGACGACGGCAGCAGCGGCTACGATATGCAAGGGAGCCGACGTGGCAGAGGACGTGGCTTCGGTGGTGCTGGACGCGGTGCAAAGAAAGACGACGACTCCAACGACCAACAAGGAGGTACCGGTTGGGGTCGCGGTGCGAAATCTGGACGTGGGGGCAAGTCGGGTGCTGGTGGCAAAATGAAAGGGAGTTGCTGGTATTGTGAGAAGGAAGGGCACCCCTGGTTTTTGTGCTATAAGAAACCCGATGGATGGACCCCCCAGAATCGTCACCAGGATGGCGGTGCGCGGAGGAACCAGAAAAACGGCGCCAACATGGTCGCTGATTCGTCCGACAACAACCCGAAGGGCAACGGCGGTGCGGAGAAGAAGAAGGAGCGCACCGCGGGCCAATTCTTCCATGTGGGAGACAAGGGGGAGCAAGGAGACGCCTCTGCCAAAGTTGGAGCAGAGCTGCACCCCCTAGACTATTGGGTGTTGGACACAGGCGCTGCTTGGACGATGACGCCGCGCAAGGACCTGCTGGACGAAGTACGAGCTGCACCGATCAATGAAGTGTGCTCCGCCTCTGGACACATGTTGAAGGTGGCTGGTGCGGGACGAGCTGCGTTTAAGGGAGCGGATGGCAAGCCGGTGGTGCTGCACGACGTTCTCTTCGTCCCCGACCTGAAGGCCAACCTTATCTCCCTCCGTAAGCTTGGCAAGGCTGGGGTGAACACCAACACGGATGGGGCACGCACTTATAAGGGGAAGCTGGGCAATCGGGTGCTTTGGGATCTGCACGAGAGCAAGGACGTGTACAGATCTATGTGGGCACTGCCGGCCCTGGCGTGGCATGGTGGGGGGCAGGCTGGAGAGGGGTCTGCATCCCAGGGGGAGTGCAATGCCGTTGGAGGGGTTGGTGTGAAAGTGTCGGCCAGATCTGGGGAGACAGATTGGGCAACGGCACACCGGCGCTTAGGGCATGTGGCAATGCCTTTGCTGAAGCAGCTGGAGAAGGATGGAGCCGTTAAGGGTCTGAAGCTGAACGGACAGCCACCTCGATTGCAACTGTGAAAATCTGTTTGCTTTCAAAGTTCACCCGTTTCCCTTTCCATAGTGTGGCTGGCAGGAGCAAGAAGCCTTTGGAGCTGGTCCACATGGACTGGATTTGATACAGCTTTATGTGAAGAATGCATTCCGGCAACATCGACCATGAAATCTACATGCAGCAGCCGCCCTACTTCACTGAAGGCAGCAGCAATGTGTGCATCTGCACAAGAGCCTTTACGGACTCAAGCAGAGTCCTCTCCTGTGGTACAAGGAGCTAGACAAGGTGCTCATTGTGGAGGGATACAGGAAGAGGCCTTGTGGACCAGGCCCCTATACTACAAGGATGGGTCGAACGGGAAGTGCGTGTGGCTGATAATCGACAGAATGACCTGCTAGCAGCAAGTGAAGACAAGCAGCTGCTGCAGGACCTGAAGGAGCTGCTGCCCAAGCGTTGTTAAGCTCCGCAAGGTGGAGCCAGAAGCAGCCGATCACTCCTCCCTCCTCTGCCAGCTTTGCAAGCGGGATGCCAAGCAATTGCCAACCGAACCATGACCGAGTACCCATCTATTCTCGATGGTTTAGTGTGCAGCTATCTCAACCCGTCCCGACCTCTCTTTTGCGTGCAGTCGCCTTGCAGGCAGTGCACACTTAAGGACGGACGCACATTGGCATGAGCTCTTCCTTCCGCACACCCTCCTACGGGTGCCTCATCGGACATGGGGCTGTGTGTTCAAGGGAGGACCAGAGAGCTTGACTTTTGGTGGGGTATGCGGATGCGGATGATGTGGGTGACAAGGAGAAAACCGGTCGTCCACTGGGAGGCTACCTCTTCAAGCTTGGTGGAGCTGCCGTTTCTTGGCAGGCCAAGAAGCTGCGGGGGGCGACCAAGCTCTCCTCTACCGAGAGCTAGATTGTGGCTACAGTGGAAGCGGGAAGGGAGGGGCGCATACTAAGGTTCCTGCTATGGAGTTTCAGCTGTTCAAGGTAGGGGTGTTCCTACCACCATACACGTCGACAACATGTCAGCGGTGCGGCTCAGCCAGGCGGGCGGGCTGCAGGGGCGCATGAAGCATGTGGACCGTCGCCACATGTGGCTGCAAGGCATGGTGGCGTGCATAAAGAATTGGAGCTGCAGCGAATCCCTACGACAGCGCAGCCCGCGGACTTCTTCACGAAGCGGCTCGGCAAGGCAGCCTTTACCCGATGCTGTGTAGCAGCCGGGCTGGTTCTAGCGTGCTCCTGACAGCAAGGCGGGTGTGTTAGAAGAAATGCTGCCGTGAGAAACAAAATGTCGGTGCTGGGATTTGAACTCGTGACCTTCAATTGTCCTGAAGGTGTCTCAGGACAGATTCAGGACAGTTTCTGCTAAGGCGCTGGTAATGGTGCACGCGAGTTTCGAACTGGAGACCTTTCGATTCAAGTGTCCCGAAAGTGTCCTGCCAGGACAGATTGGGGACAATTTGGGGACAGATTTGGGACAGTTTGGCGAGATTGATCACGGGTCGCGTTCAGTTTGAAACTCCGGCAGCGAAGTGTCGAAGTCAACGGAATTCGCACGGGAGTTACAGTCGGTGGTCGACGGAATTCCGGTCGTGGAAATTCTCGTGTACGGAATTCCGGTCAATGTAATTCGTCTGACGAAATTCAAGGCTCGGAATCTCGCGTCGACAAAATTCAATGCGCGACCCAGGTTGGCACTTTCTTGTGTTCTTTGTTTTTGTAATGCATCTCGTATAGCACTATCACCGCTATGTGTGTGTGTACCTCTGGCTATAGTGGACCATGTCCTACAATCTTGGTGCGTTGGAATCGTGCTTCCGAGCTCTATCAAGCTGCTATAGTAATGGAATCCTACAGAGTCATGGGCGGTGGGTTCGGCACTTTCGGCGGAAGAAGCTGACCTCATGAAGCAAATGTTGAAGCGGCACAGAAGAGCCTTTACATACACGCTGAAACAGCTGGGCCGGTGCAAGATCGGGGATGAAGATTGAGCTGCGTCGGACATGCCAACCTTTCAGCGGAAGCGGTGGATAGCCGAGCGGATGGGGAAGTGTGTAACGAAAATTGCAAAGAATTCTATGAGGTCG
>CANIUD010000592.1:0-136718 GCA_947470075.1 Closterium sp. Yama58-4
CTTCAGCTGGCCGGACGACAACAGGTTGGCCCGCACACCCGGGACGTACAGCACGTCGGGGATGAGAACCTGCTTCCCGGCCTCGCCTTGCAAGGCGACCGTGCCCCGGCCTTGGACGTCTTGCAGCGCCCCATTGAAGCCACGCACGTGCTTCAAGTCGCCGCTCGGCCCCAGGTCGACGAAGGCGTCCTTGGTCCCCATCAGGTGGTGGGAGCAGCCGCTGTCCAGCAAGACCACCGCCGGGTTCGCCTGCACTGCTGCTGCCATCGCCTGGAAATCCTCACCAGCCTCCGGCGCCAGTGAGACGGTCGGCTCCACGACGCCGACCAGAGAGCACGACGCCGACTTGTCGTTGCTCCCCTTGCCGCTAGCAGAGGAGTCGGCGTCCTTCGCCGAGGTCGACGACTTGGTCGACTGCTTCTCCTTGCGCGGCTGACTTCCTCCTCGACGGGGCCGACGACTGCCAGACCTCCCACGGCCTCCCTTGGCGTCGTCGTCGTCGGAGTCCCTTGGCGGTCGGGGCACTCGAAGGAGAGGTGGTCGGGGTCGCCGCACAGCCAGCACTCCCGGCGTCGACTTCCTCCTCCCCGGCCACTGTCCTTGGTCGACTTCTTCTTCTCGACCCTCCTTGGCCGACTTCGAGCCACCGCTACCACTGCCGCCAGACTGTCCCCGCTTGCCCCGGTCGACCGCCTTGCTTCGCCGGAGACGTCCGTAGTCACATGCGCCAATAGCTCTTGGGACCGCTCAGCCTCCTGCATCGCCTCGTCCTGCAGGATGTACGAGGTTAGGTTGTCCTCGTTGAGCGTCGCCCTCGTGCTCGGCGCCATGGACAGCCGCTTCAACAGGTTGTAGCTGCTCCGGAGTCCCTGCATGACATGGGTACGCTACGACTGTTGGTGTAAGGGCCTAATAAACTCAAGCTATTAGGACTTAATCAAACTTAAAACCTCTCCTCGGGGTCACTTCCAAGGGTCCCTGGGTGCCTGGTACAAGACCAGCCCCTATCCTCGGGTCCGAGTTTGTAGAGAGAGGGATCAAGAAGGACTTAGTCAAAAACAGCAAGAGTACCTTGAACGTCGCGCAGCGTGCCGTGCAGACCGTCGATCGGATTAAGCTGAGAATTCGCTATATCGAAGCTCGCTCCAAGAGCTTTAAAATGAGCCAAGTTGCCTCGCGAAAAGTTCTGCCATTATGAAGTTATGGCTCAGACGGTGTTTGCCTAGCATTAGAGTGCTAGCGTACTAGCGTTGACTGGGGTAGCATTCCGCCGTCGAATAGCGCAGAAACGAAATTCCAGCGAGGAAGGAATTCGCTTGAATCAATTTGACTATATTCAGGTACAAACAGAGAAGGATTAAATAGTTCTAGCTAGCAAGGACCTTGGGAATCAACCTGGGAACAACCAGGGATGATCCCAAATAATTCCAAGCAACAGAACCAACCTGGCTGGACAAAATAGCAGGTGGTAGGTGGTAAACAACCTCTGGTTCTGTTTTTCCAACCTGGGAAAACAACAACCAGGTTCAGGTTCTAAAAACAGAACCTGTGTTGTCTTTGCCCAACCAGCCAAATGCTGGTTCCGCTGGTTTCCCCTGGCCTTGTAGCATGCAGATACAGACAAACAACATCCAACCTTCACCTAAATTGTACCCCTATAGTGCCTCCCCTGCTACACTATAGTTAACCAAACAAACAGTACAATTTCGAGTTGGATAGAACTGAATCTGCGCAATCAACTCAACCGAACTGCAAAGCTTCCATCTTGGATTCCTTTGCGAGCTCGTCCTTTCTGCTTGCACTGTTCATAGCGCGTACAATGTTGTGCCGAAGCGCACATTGCGCGAGTACCTGCAAATGCATCAAGCGAAAATTGCGAAAGCAACAAAACAACACGAACACCATTCAACGCAAATGCATTCGCACACGCATACTCGTACAAACAGACGGCAGGATGTCGTGCAATGTGCATTTGCACCCAACACACTCCCCCTCAGCCTGCCGGCTGCATCCCCGTCATTCCATGCTAGTTCATGCTCATTCCACTCATGCGCACACAACGCCAATGAGGCTCATCCACAAGCCTCTTGGTGAGAAAGTCTGCTGGCTGCTGGTGAGTCTTGATGTAGATCGGATGCACCGTCCCCCTCTTCACCTCCTTACGCAGCCAGTGCCACTTGATACGCATGTGCTTGTTCAGGCCATGAAGCACAGCGTTTCTGGCCATCCCAAGAGCCCCCTTGCTATCACAAAACAGCGGCGTAGCAACTTTCTGCTCCTGGCCAATCTCCTCTAACAGCCTCCTCAGCCAAATCACCTCCTTCACCCCATGGAACATCGCCATGTACTCTGATTCTACGGAAGAGAGTGCCGTCTCCGTCTGCTTCTTGGACCTCCAACTAACAGGTCCTCCCCCAACTAAGCAGATATATCCTCCCACAAATGAGGAATCCTCCTTCTCAGAAGCCCACGTAGCATCGGTTAAACAAGTGAGAAATAGCTTGCCTTCTCCAAGCCTCTCCCCCTTCTCTTTCAGCACCTCCACCCCTTTCTGCTTCACCTGTGCAGATGCGGAGTATTGAACTCCAATGCTTGGATGAGAGTTCAGGTACTTCACCACACGCTCAGCTGCATCCACCTGCTCCTCTGATGGATTCTGCACCACCCTAGCCAGCTGCCCAACCGAGAAAGAGATGTCGGGCCTCGTGTGAACTGCTGCGTACAAGAGGCTGCCCACCAAGGACTGAAATTGCTGCTGCTCTTCGGCTTCAACCCCTTCATCCTCTGCAGCCTTCACAAGCTTGAATTCTGCTGGCAGGGGAGTTGCAACCTTGCGCTCATTCTCAATCCCATACTTCTCCCCCAGCTCCTTGATGAACTTCTCCTGGTGCAGCTTCAACCACCTGTGATCAGGATCCCTCTCCACGTGCATCCCGAGGTAGTACTTTACCTCCCCAAGGTTCTTGCACTTGAAGTTCTCCATCAGTTGCTGCTGCACTTTCTGGATCTCCTTCATGCTGCTGCTGAAGAGAAGAATGTCATCCACGTAGACCAGAAACAGCACCAGCTTCTCCCCCTCGCCCTTGAGAAAGAGGCTCTCATCACAGCTGCTGGTCCTGAATCCCATCTCCTCTAAAACAGCTGCCAACTTCTGGTACCAGCAGCGTGGCGCCTGCTTCAAGCCGTAGATGGACTTGTTGAGCTTGCACACCCTGCCCGTACCATCCTCATACCCAGGCGGCTGCGTCATGTACACATCCTCCTCTAAAATCCCATTCAGGAATGCCGTTGAAATATCCATCTGAATGATGAATTTCCCACTAACAGCTGCATCTGCCAACAAGACACGGAGGGTAGGGGGTTTGGCAGTGGGAGCAAAGATCTCGTTGAAGTCCTGCTTCTCCTTCTGCATAAACCCCTTCGCCACCAGCCTACTCTTGTAGATGGTGACCTGCCCCTTGTCATCGGTCTTGATCCTCAGCACCCACTTGCATTGTATCGCTTTCTTCCCATCAGGCAGCACCACCAGATCCCATGTCCTATTCTCCAGCAGACTCTGGTACTCAGCATCCCTAGAAGCCAGCCACTTGTCCCTATCTGGTCCAGCTAATGCCTCCTCCATGCTAGCTGGTTCCTCTGGTGCAGGGGCAAGAAAACAGTACGCAGGCTCATCCTCCTCATCCGGGTCATAGCCATGAGGTAGAATCAGCAATGCCTCTTCGGTCCCTAGCTGCTGCTCTGCTGCATCAGTTCCTGCAGTCAGCTTCTTAGTAGCCATACGGGTACGTCCTGGCCTGGAGACGGGTGTCTCCCATCCCTTCATAACGACACCCTTCGGCTTCTTAGTTTTTCCCTGCTGCTTTTCTCCTCCCTCGGGTCCAGCAGCTCCACTAGTGCTGCCGCCAGTTTCCACACCATTTTCTCCACCAGCAGATGCCTCCTGTACCTTCTCTCCATCACCATTTCCAGCAGCTGCCTCCTCTCCCTCCTCCCACACACTAGGAGTCAGGTCCAGCTGCATGGTGATCTGCTCCATCTGCTGGGACACCCTTGCCTCCGGCTGTTTCTCCCAGCTCCCATACATCATGCCCTCAATGAATTTCACATCCCTGCTGTCAAACAACACACCCTTGGATGGTTCCCACAGCAGCCATCCCTTGCTCTCAGCAGCCAGCCCCAAATGCACACACCAGATTGCACTCGCCCCCAACTTACTGCGGTAGGTCTTGGGGACGTGGGCGACTGCCATGCAACCGAACACCCTCAGCATGTCCACCGGCGGCTTCCTCCCAAGCCACCTCTCCAAAGGCACCCACGAGTCATCCCCAACCTTGGTGAGCACCCTGTTCCTAGCGACAGTGGCGTGCCGGACAGCATGAGGCCACATAGAATTGCTCAGCCCAGATTCTATGAGCAGCGCCCTAGCTGTCTCCAGAATGGTCCGGTTTGCCCGTTCTGCTACACCATTGGACTGTGGGGTATAAGCCGTGGTCAGCTCTCTCTGGATGCCCTGCTTCTTGAGCCAGGCCGTCATTTCAGCTCCAAGGAACTCACCACCCCGGTCTGTCCTAATCCGCTTCACTACACACTCCGCCTGCTTCTCCACGAATGGCAGCCAATCGTCCCGTATCGTGGAGGCGGCGTGGTCCTTCTGCTTCAGCGGATACGCCCACATCAGCCTGCTCCAGTCATCCACAATTGTAAGAAAATACCGCTCCCCCTTGTGCCCTTGCACCGGCAGCGGCCCCACCAAGTCCATGTGGACCAGCTCCAAAGGCTTCTTGCTCCTGCCAGCCACACTATGGAAAGGGAAACGGGTGAACTTTGAAAGCAAACAGATTTCACAGTTGTCATCGGGTGGCTGTCCGTTCAGCTTCAGACCCTTAACGGCTCCATCCTTCTCCAGCTGCTTCAGCAAAGGCATTGCCACATGCCCTAAGCGCCGGTGTGCCGTTGCCCAATCTGTCTCCCCAGATCTGGCCGACACTTTCACACCAACCCCTCCAACGGCATTGCACTCCCCCTGGGATGCAGACCCCTCTCCAGCCTGCCCCCCACCATGCCACGCCAGGGCCGGCAGCTGCCACATAGATCTGTACACGTCCTTGCTTTCGTGCAGATCCCAAAGCACCCGATTGCCCAGCTGCCCCTTATAAGTGCGTGCCCCATCCGTGTTGGTGTTCACCCCAGCCTTGCCAAGCTTACGGAGGGAGATAAGGTTGGCCTTCAGGTCGGGGACGAAGAGAACGTCGTGCAGCACCACCGGCTTGCCATCCGCTCCCTTAAACGCAGCTCGTCCCGCACCAGCCACCTTCAACATGTGTCCAGAGGCGGAGCACACTTCATTGATCGGTGCAGCTCGTACTTCGTCCAGCAGGTCCTTGCGCGGCGTCATCGTCCAAGCAGCGCCTGTGTCCAACACCCAATAGTCTAGGGGGTGCAGCTCTGCTCCAACTTTGGCAGAGGCGTCTCCTTGCTCCCCTTGTCTCCCACATGGAAGAATTGGCCCGCGGTGCGCTCCTTCTTCTTCTCCGCACCGCCGTTGCCCTTCGGGTTGTTGTCGGACGAATCAGCGACCATGTTGGCGCCGTTTTTCTGGTTCCTCCGCGCGCCGCCATCCTGGTGACGATTCTGGGGGGTCCATCCATCGGGTTTCTTATAGCACAAAAACCAGGGGTGCCCTTCCTTCTCACAATACCAGCAACTCCCTTTCATTTTGCCACCAGCACCCGACTTGCCCCCACGTCCAGATTTCGCACCGCGACCCCAACCGGTACCTCCTTGTTGGTCGTTGGAGTCGTCGTCTTTCTTTGCACCGCGTCCAGCACCACCGAAGCCACGTCCTCTGCCACGTCGGCTCCCTTGCATCCCGTAGCCGCTGCTGCCGTCGTCTCCACCCCTCAGTTGGCGGCGACGGAAGTCCTCCTCCAGAATCTTCGTCCGCACCCACTCGAGCGTCCACAAGCTCTGGTTCTGCGGCAGGCTCAATCCGCTCGTAAATTGAAGCCACGATTCTGGCAGCAGCGAGAGCATCTTCAAGCACTTGGTCTGCTCCGGGTAGGTGATTCCCGCGGTCGCCAACTTCGCGTAGAGGTCGCGCATCTTGTCCAGGACTGGTTGCACCGGCTCTCCCTCGCTCAGGCGCAACGCGGACAGCTCCCTCTCCAGCATCAACGTTGCGACAACGGAGGTCGGGGCGTGCAGCTCCTTCAACACGGTCCACGCCTTCGGACCGCATTCAACCTCCGGCAGCAGGTGCATGACGTGGTGACGCTGGTTCAGCTCCAAACTCTGCGACATCAAATAGTAGCCAGCCGAGGAGCGCTCGTCCCAATCTTCCTGCAGCGTGGGGTCACTCGGTCTAGGCTCCTCCCCAATCATTAGTTTCAGCAAACCGATCTGACGGAAATATAATTGCATTTTCCAGGCCCAATCATCATAGCCCTCACCATTGAACTTCTCGACGGTGAAATTCTTCAGCACCTCCTTGACAAGCGAGCCCTGGTTTGTTCGCGCTCCCCTTGGCGCTGAAAGACCAGAATCTTGGCTGCCGCTACGATCTTGGGCTGAAGATTCACCAGCTCCCGCCGAGGTGTTGCCCGCCATAGCTACCTATAACGAGGATCACTATAACGCGGCTCTGATACCAGCTTGTTGGTGTAAGGGCCTAATAAACTCAAGCTATTAGGACTTAATCAAACTTAAAACCTCTCCTCGGGGTCACCTCCAACGGTCCCTGGGTGCCTGGTACAAGACCAGCCCCTATCCTCGGGTCCGAGTTTGTAGAGAGAGGGATCAAGAAGGACTTAGTCAAAACAGCAAGAGCACCTTGAACGTCGCGCAGCGTGCCGTGCAGACCGTCGATCGGATTAAGCTGAGAATTCGCTATATCGAAGCTCGCTCCAAGAGCTTTAAAATGAGCCAAGTTGCCTCGCGAAAAGTTCTGCCATTATGAAGTTATGGCTCAGACGGTGTTTGCCTAGCATTAGAGTGCTAGCGTACTAGCGTTGACTCGGGTAGCATTCCGCCGTCGAATAGCGCAGAAACGAAATTCCAGCGAGGAAGGAATTCGCTTGAATCAATTTGACTATATTCAGGTACAAACAGAGAAGGATTAAATAGTTCTAGCTAGCAAGGACCTTGGGAATCAACCTGGGAACAACCAGGGATGATCCCAAATAATTCCAAGCAACAGAACCAACCTGGCTGGACAAAATAGCAGGTGGTAGGTTGGTAAACAACCTCTGGTTCTGTTTTTCCAACCTGGGAAAACAACAACCAGGTTCAGGTTCTAAAAACAGAACCTGTGTTGTCTTTGCCCAACCAGCCAAATGCTGGTTCCGCTGGTTTCCCCTGGCCTTGTAGCATGCAGATACAGACAAACAACATCCAACCTTCACCTAAATTGTACCCCTATAGTGCCTTCCCTGCTACACTATAGTTAACCAAACAAAACAGTACAATTTCGAGTTGGATAGAACTGAATCTGCGCAATCAACTCAACCGAACTGCAAAGCTTCCATCTTGGATTCCTTTGCGAGCTCGTCCTTTCTGCTTGCACTGTTCATAGCGCGTACAATGTTGTGCCGAAGCGCACATTGCGCGAGTACCTGCAAATGCATCAAGCGAAAATTGCGAAAGCAAACAAACACACGAACACACCATTCACACGCAAATGCATTCGCACACGCATACTCGTACAAACAGACGGCAGGATGTCGTGCAATGTGCATTTGCACCCAACAACGACGCCGTCGAGTACTCTGCACCGGCCATCCTGATGGTGGCGAGAATTCGCCTGGCCCGGTTGCAGTAGTCGGTCGCCGTCTCCTCGTCGCCCATGCGCAGGTGTGTCAGCTGCCCTTCAAGCTGAGCGATGAACAAGTCGTCGGTGACTTGGTAGGTCGACTCGATGAAGTGCCACGCCCGGTGGCCGGCGTCGACATGCTCCCTGCACGACTTCAGGGCGATTTGCACACCCGGCAAGCAGCACCGCGAGATGACCGTGAAGGTCAGCAGCTGCACGGCGCGAAACTCCGCACGCAAGTCAGGGTCGCTCGGCGTCGCCACGGTACCACGAGCAAAGTTGATGAGCCCGGCCATCTCCAGCTGGGGCTCGATAGCTTCCTTCCAGGTGAGAATGTCGGGTCGGCCGACCAGTAGGGGAGTCACCGAGATCCTGTCCGGCGTAAACTTGAAGTAGCCGTAGCTCGGTGCAATCCCGCCTGCTGTCACCTGGGTTGCCGACATCGGCACGGACCCACTCCGTCGACCTCCGACGTCGCCCTGCGAGGACCCTGCAGCCGCCGACGACCGCATTCCTCGCGTCTGAACGCCGCCGACTTCGTTGGCGTGAATCACACCACGCTGCCTCGACGACATGCCTCCCGCACTGCTGCCGACTTGGTCGCCTCCAGCGTTGACGCCCACGTCGACGCCGCCCTCAGTGTTCACCGGTCGAGGAGAAGCAGGCCGAGAAGGGTGCTCCGTCGCCCACAAGGAACGGATGCCAGCCTCGACGACCGCCCACGGCAGGTCGCCATACTCGTTGGCCTCGTGCTTCCTCCTCGCGTTTTCCAGCCGTGCCTCCAGGGTGTCCACCACCCCCGTGTCACCTACGGCTCCTACCATAGTGACTATCGCACAGCTGCCGGCCTACGAACAACTTAGGTAAGGTGCAACTAAGTCGACTAGACTGAAAGGTAAGTCGTTGTGCCGTCCATGCTCAACGCACCATGCGGAGATAACTCTAGTAACGGGAGCTAGACTGCGGGCTAGGCACGGGTGCTCGTGTGATCTCTGCGTTCTCTGTTCCTTAGTCGTTTTCCTAGTGCACACACTGCTTGCTAGTTCACAAGGCAATTTGGCAAGAGTTTTACTAGAGAAAGTTGACAACAATGATACAATGAAGTTGGCTAGGAAAGACTACATCAGAGCTAGGATGCAAGCAGGTCGACTGCCAGCGCAGCACGGTCGACCGCGTGCCAGCACGACTTGGTCGACCGCGCTCCAGCAGTGCAGAGTCGCGGCTTGCCAACGTCGCAGGTTGACGGCGCGCCAACGTCGCAGGTTGACGGCGCGCCAACGTTGCTCCCGCAGGACAGCAGCGCACCTACTTCGCAGGTGCTCGCAGACGATTGGCGTGCAGTGCCTCGTCACCTGCACAACGCACACACCACATCAACTTCGTGCTGACGACTGCTTCTGATGCACCACGTCGACCTCGGGATACCATCACCGAGGTCGTCCTCGCCAAAACCACCTGGGCGACCATCGCAAGCCTTCGCAGCACCTCGTCACCCAGGTAACCTGGTCGACCTTGCAACCAGGTCGACCAGAGGCTCCAGTGCGTGCCCGTCGACCACCCAGGTCGACGACCACTCCCAGTCGACCTCCCCAGGTCGACCACTATCCCCTGGTTGACCAGCTGCAAGTCGACGTCCCAGGTCGACCAGAAGGGGTTGGTCGACGTCCCAGGTCGACCAGCCGAAGTTGGCGCCCTCCCGACGTCGGCGCCCATGCAGTGGCTCCCCGTGCAGGTCGACCAACCTCGTCGACCAACTCGCCCACTGCTGCAGGTCGGCTGCACCCTACATCCGACCACGAAGTCGGCTCCGCCCAAGCGAGGACGGGGCCAAACCCAACTCCCGTTGACATACCTCGCACTCGCAACTCGGTGCAGATCGTGCTCAAGCCTGGAGAGAAGGACGAGTGCAATGTCAAGCTGCAGTGTGGAGTGACCAAATCCAAAGACTACGATCTGCTCATGGGGATGAGGCTCCTGTATGTGGTGGGGGCCACAATCTGCATGTGTCAGGAGAAGGTGGTGTATCGTCAGCAATTCTAGGACCCGAGGGGACCAAGGGGAACACTACTAGTGCTCTTCGTGTCCCAAGAATCGAAAGCCGTGTACCATGCTCGCATCGTAGACTTGGAAGACCAGCTCGGCATGAGGCGAAGGCTGAATTGCAAGAGCACAAGGATCAGGAGGTGTGGGCCGAGAGGAAAGAGGTGATTCTTGGAGAAATACTGGGCAAGCGCCTCCTGCAGAAGTTGTTTGGCAGACTCGGGATGGGTTTGGCGGGAGCTTTGAAAGTGGGATGGTTGATCGAGAAATGGACGTACGTGGAAGCAAACCCGAGAGTGCGAGAAATGGCACAACATCACATGGAGATGCCTAGATGGACCTACCCAGGGCAGATCCTGCACGGCACCACGAACGGAAACTGGGATGGCGTGGTGCATGAGGTACAGGAGATAACTGAAGCCCGGGTGGCCGCATGGGGGAGAGTGGACGTGCTCATCGCTGGGTGGGAATGCCAATGAGTGTCTTGGGCAGGGCTGGGAATGGGCATGGACGACGAAAGGACCGCCCTGCTCGAGCAACTAATTCGGATTATGAAGCTGGTGCACTGGCTACACGAAGAGTACCTGTATGTGCTGGAGAATATGAACTTTGTGGTGGACCCGAGGGAGCACGTGCGAGCAGCGCACCGGCGAGTGACCACTGTGCTGGGGGCAGGAGTGGCTCTGGATGCCACGCAGGCAGGCTCCCGGGGGCATCGAGATCGAAGGTACTGGCAGAACGCAATATCGGAACGGCGATTGAGGCTGGAGCTGTCCAAGTTGGAGAGGCCGGCAGCTAGGCTTGTTCGCGACATCCTGGAACTGAATCGAGAGGAGGCACCAGTGCAATACGAGGACCACCCCGCGCACTATCCGTGTAACGTGCCAGGGGAGCAGAGGCAAGCATGGCCGACCTTGGTGGCGCACTACGGCTCACACGCGTTCCAGATGAAGGGAGGCGTGCCAAGGCCAGGAATGGTCAAGAACCTGAGGACTAGAGAGTGGGAAGAGCCGACAGTACTGGAGAGGGAACTGGCCGTGGGCTTCTTGCCCATAGTGAAGACAGCGCCAGGAATCAGGGAGTGGGAACGCAGGCGAGCGCTGGGACAAGTGATGGACGTGGAAGCGATGGAGTGGCTGCTACACACCGTGGAGGTTCAGCTCCTGCTGTGGGATATGGACACCAGGGTGGAGGAAAAAACAATGAGGCGCAGGACAGACTCAACACGGAGAAACGGAAGCTGGAAACGCTACTGAACAGCGAAGAGAAGATAAAAAATAGCGGAGGCCCTTGGGAGAAGAGGGCAGCGTGGCCATACGCAGCCGCCTGGCGAAGCGAAACTGCATGCAGTCCTTCTTTGCACTGCGGGAGAGCCTCGCAGAGCAAGCTGCAGCGGGGGCAGGAGACGAAGAGGAGTCTGTTAGAAGGAAATGCTACCATGAGCAACAAAGTATCGGCAGTCGGATTCAAACTCGTAGCCTTCAAATTTGTCATGAAAGTGTCTCAGGACAAATTCATGACAATTTCTGCTAAAGCACCGGTAATGGTGCACGCGAGTCTCGAACTGGAGACGTTTTGATCCAAGTGTCCCAAAAATATCGTGCCATGACAGATAGGGGACAGTTTGGGAACAGATTGGGGACACTTTGGCAAAATCGATCTCGGGTCGCGTTTGGTTTGAAACTCGGCAGCGAAGTGTCGAAGTCAACGGAATCCGCACAGAAGTTACAGTCGGTGGTCGACGGGATTCCGGTCGCGGAAATTCTCATCTACGAAATTCCAGTTAATGGAATTTATCTGGCGAAATTCAAGGCTCGGAATTTCGCGTCGACGAAATTCAATGCGCGACCCGGGTCGACACTTTCTTGTGTGCTTTGTTTTTGTACTGCATCCTAGTATAACACCAGAGAGCACAAACCAGAAATTAACTGAGTCACTATCACTGCTATGATTTTGTGTACCCCTGGCTATAGTGGACCATTTCCTTTAATCTTTGGTGCGTTGGGTTCGTGCTTCCGAGCTCCATCAAGCTGCTATGTTAGTGGAATTATACATGGTATCAGAGCTGCGTTATCTTCGTCGATCCAACTAGCGGCTTGATTTCGTCCTCCCGTCACGTCGTTCCTACGTTGGTGTGGCCGACGCTCTGTTTGACCGCGAATGGAGTGGTTAACGTGTGCTGAGTGCTTGAGTGCCCGCCAGGAGCTGGAGGCGTGAGCACCACCCTAACTTGCGTGATAAGGAGATAGACCTAATTGTAGATGGCAGTCTTCTACACATGGTCCGGGAGCGCGCGGCGTAGCAAGCTTCTGCGAGCAACCAGCAAGGAGGAACTGGTGAAGGAGGAGCTGTGCACAAAGCTCCTGGTGTCGTGGGCGTTGGTGTAGGAAATGTTGCTCCAATCATTGACACGGGAATGACCGGCACGAGCTACGGCCAATTTAAGTTTGGAGTTGAGCATAGTTCTTGTGAAGCCTGCTGGAGGGAAGGCACGTGACAGTGGAACGTGTGTGTAGCGAGGTGTTGATGGAGGAGCAGACTCTCTCCATCGAACACAGCCACAAGTAGATCACTAGTGATGCATTTGCTTTCTCGGGCGCTGTCAACACCATCGTGGCTACAATGGGGATCAACGGGAAGGAAGAAAAAGGAGGAAAGGAGCAGACGGACAAGAAGAAGGATGGCAAGCGGGAGAAGAAGCGAGCCCCCTTCAAAGGGCTCTGCTACAACTGCAACGAGGAGGGGCACATGGCTGCCGAGTGCCCTAACAAAAAGAAGGATGCACCGTCCGCGGCAGCCACAAACGTTGCTGAAGGAGACGGGAAGGGCGTGGTGCTCACTGTCACGTGTTCAGCTGCAAAGTTGCTGGCCGACGACAAGGATCTATGGTTCCTCGACTCGGGATGCTCCCAACACATCACCGGCCGCAAGGAGTGGTTCACAGTGATCCGTGACCTCTCTGCAACGAAATCCGTCATAGGGTTTTATATTTTTATGTGGGAAGTTGCTGGAGTTGGAGAGGTTTTTTTGTAGGGCACTAACGGCTTGCGCGTGGCCCTGCATGATGTTCACTTTGTGCCATGAAAAGGCCAACTTGGTCTCCCCTCGGCAGCTCTTGGACAAGGGAGCAAAGCTGCAAACCGAGGAAGGTGTCACTCGCATCATCGCATCAGAAGGTCAAATGGCTGCAACGGCACGATACCGCCATCACCTTCTCTGCCTTGACCGGAAACCGGGGACAGCAAGGACCGGTGCAACGTCTGCAGCAGCTTGCAACGGCATGATGGCTGCTGCGGGATGCCATGGCACGGCAGCTGCAGCAGCATGCAATGGCATGGCGGCTGCAGTGGCATGCAACAATATGGCGCCTGGAGCGGCGAGCAATGGCACAGGGGCTGCATCGGCATGCAATGGCACGGCGGCTGCAGCGGCAAGCAATGGCACTGCGGCTGCAACGGCAAGCAACGGCACATCAAAGGAGATTGCTTATGTTGTGTCAAGCAAGAGAGAAGCTAAGGATGGAGCGGCCAGCCTTAAGATCTACGCGGTGGGCTCCAAAGCAACGCCCAACCTGTGGCACACTCTCCTTCGATGCGGTGAAGCGGACAGCCACGAGCGGTGGTGTGACAGGCATGGACGTGGAGGAAGGAGGTGAAGATATGCTGTGCACCTCCTGCCATAAAGCCAAACTCACTCGAGAGTCATTTCCGCTGCACGATGAGAGAGAGGAGCAGGTTCTTGGGTTGGTCCATACTGACATGTGCGGCCCATTTCAGACCCTAGCTATGGATGAAAGCAGGTACTGCATCCTTTTTGTGGACCATGCTTCGCGCTACACCCGGGGGAAGACGCTGAAGGTGGAAAGCGACACGCTTGCTGCCTTCAAGGAGTGGCTTTCCAACGTTGAACGCTAGACCGGAATGACACTGAGGTGTTGCGATCAGACCGGGGAGGAGAGTTTATGTCGAATGAGTTCCTCCTGCTGCTGAAACAACGAGGAATCCTGCATCAACTTTCCCGCCCCTCCACCCCCCAAGAAAATGGTATGGCTGAACGCCGCAACCGTACGGTAACCGAGGGCATGCGTGTGATGTTGGGGCACATGGGGGTGAAAGCACACTGGTGGCACTTTGCTTTCCAGCAGTTCTTGTGGGTGGTAAACCGTGTGCACCAGTCCACCCTGCCCCATGGTGTGACCCCTTATTTGGTGGTGTTCAAAGGGAAGCCTGATGTGTCCATGGTCTGTGTGTTTGGGTGCAAGGTGCAGTACCTCATTTAGAGCATGAGCGTGAGGGGAAGCTTGCAAGCAAGACTCGTTGGGGCATGCATTTGGGCATGAGCATGGAAAGCAAGGGATGGCGTGTGGTGGATGTGAGTCAAAGCGTATGGTCATCACACGGGATGCACGGTTTTGTGAGGATATGTCACTGGAAAGGTGGCAGAAGTGGCGTGCACGCGCGGGTGATAGAAATGACCAGCCCACACCACCCTTTGCTTCAGTCCCATCTCTCTTTCCGGAGCCCTAGGACCCCAAGCAAAATTTGCTGCCACCCTGTACCGTCATCGTGGTCCCGGTGCCATCACTGTAAGGGGGCGAGCAACCCCTTGAGCGCTCGGTGGGCCCTTTGGGCAGCAAGGCACCTACTACACCTCCTCCTCTTGGTCCACCCTCCGTTGCTAAATCGGCACCCGTGGGACCAGAGGATGGTCCTTATGAGGACGGAGGCGACACGGCTGATCATGAGGAGGAAGGAATGTTGGGTGCAAATGCACATTGCATGACATCCTGCCGTCTGTTTGTACGAGTATGCGTGTGCGAATGCATTTGGGTGTGAATGGAATGTTCGTGTGTTTGTTTGCTTTCGCAATTTTCGCTTGATGCATTTGCAGGTACTCGCGCAATGTGCGCTTCGGCACAACATTGTACGCGCTATGAACAGTGCAAGCAGAAAGGACGAGCTCACAAAGGAACCCAAGATGGAAGCTTTGCAGTTCGGTTGAGTTGATTGCGCAGATTCAGTTCTATCCAACTCGAAATTGTACTGTTTTGTTTGGTTAACTATAGTGTAGCAGGGAAGGCACTATAGGGGTACAATTTAGGTGAAGGTTGGATGTTGTTTGTCTGTATCTGCATGCTACAAGGCCAGGGGAAACCAGCGGAACCAGCATTTGGCTGGTTGGGCAAAGACAAAACAGGTTCTGTTTTTAGAACCTGAACCTGGTTGTTGTTTTTCCCAGGTTGGAAAAACAGAACCAAAGGTTGTTTACCAACCTACCACCTGCTATTTTGTCCAGCCAGGTTGGTTCTGTTGCTTGGAATTATTTGGGATCATCCCTGGTTGTTCCCAGGTTGATTCCCAAGGTCCTTGCTAGCTAGAACTATTTAATCCTTCTCTGTTTGTACCTGAATATAGTCAAATTGATTCATGTGAATTCCTTCCTCGCTGGAATTTCGTTTCTACGCGGTTCGTTGGCGGAATGCTACCCGAGTCAACGCTAGTACGCTAGCACTCTAATGCTAGGCAAACACCGTCTGAGCCATAACTTCGTAATGGCAGAACTTTTCGCGAGGCAACTTGGCTCATTTTAAAGCTCTTGGAGCGAGCTTCGATATAGCGAATTCTCAGCTTAATCCGATCGACGGTCTGCACGGCACGCTGCGCGACGTTCAAGGTACTCTTGCTGTTTTGACTAAGTCCTTCTTGATCCCTCTCTCTACAAACTCGGACCCGAGGATAGGGGCTGGTCTTGTACCAGGCACCCAGGGACCCTTGGAGGTGACCCCGAGGAGAGGTTTTAAGTTTGATTAAGTCCTAATAGCTTGAGTTTATTAGGCCCTTACACCAACAAGCTGGTATCAGAGCTGCGTTATAGTGATCCTCGTTATAGGTAGCTATGGCGGGCAACACCTCGGCGGGAGCTGGTGAATCTTCAGCCCAAGATCGTAGCGGCAGCCAAGATTCTGGTCTTTCAGCGCCAAGGGGAGCGCGAACAAACCAGGGCTCGCTTGTCAAGGAGGTGCTGAAGAATTTCACCGTCGAGAAGTTCAATGGTGAGGGCTATGATGATTGGGCCTGGAAATTATATTTCCGTCAGATCGGTTTGCTGAAACTAATGATTGGGGAGGAGCCTAGACCGAGTGACCCCACGCTGCAGGAAGATTGGGACGAGCGCTCCTCGGCTGGCTACTATTTGATGTCGCAGAGTTTGGAGCTGAACCAGCGTCACCACGTCATGCACCTGCTGCCGGAGGTTGAATGCGGTCCGAAGGCGTGGACCGTGTTGAAGGAGCTGCACGCCCCGACCTCCGTTGTCGCAACGTTGATGCTGGAGAGGGAGCTGTCCGCGTTGCGCCTGAGCGAGGGAGAGCCGGTGCAACCAGTCCTGGACAAGATGCGCGACCTCTACGCGAAGTTGGCGACCGCGGGAATCACCTACCCGGAGCAGACCAAGTGCTTGAAGATGCTCTCGCTGCTGCCAGAATCGTGGCTTCAATTTACGAGCGGATTGAGCCTGCCGCAGAACCAGAGCTTGTGGACGCTCGAGTGGGTGCGGACGAAGATTCTGGAGGAGAACTTCCGTCGCCGCCAACTGAGGGGTGGAGACGACGGCAGCAGCGGCTACGATATGCAAGGGAGCCGACGTGGCAGAGGACGTGGCTTCGGTGGTGCTGGACGCGGTGCAAAGAAAGACGACGACTCCAACGACCAACAAGGAGGTACCGGTTGGGGTCGCGGTGCGAAATCTGGACGTGGGGGCAAGTCGGGTGCTGGTGGCAAAATGAAAGGGAGTTGCTGGTATTGTGAGAAGGAAGGGCACCCCTGGTTTTTGTGCTATAAGAAACCCGATGGATGGACCCCCCAGAATCGTCACCAGGATGGCGGCGCGCGGAGGAACCAGAAAAACGGCGCCAACATGGTCGCTGATTCGTCCGACAACAACCCGAAGGGCAACGGCGGTGCGGAGAAGAAGAAGGAGCGCACCGCGGGCCAATTCTTCCATGTGGGAGACAAGGGGGAGCAAGGAGACGCCTCTGCCAAAGTTGGAGCAGAGCTGCACCCCCTAGACTATTGGGTGTTGGACACAGGCGCTGCTTGGACGATGACGCCGCGCAAGGACCTGCTGGACGAAGTACGAGCTGCACCGATCAATGAAGTGTGCTCCGCCTCTGGACACATGTTGAAGGTGGCTGGTGCGGGACGAGCTGCGTTTAAGGGAGCGGATGGCAAGCCGGTGGTGCTGCACGACGTTCTCTTCGTCCCCGACCTGAAGGCCAACCTTATCTCCCTCCGTAAGCTTGGCAAGGCTGGGGTGAACACCAACACGGATGGGGCACGCACTTATAAGGGGAAGCTGGGCAATCGGGTGCTTTGGGATCTGCACGAGAGCAAGGACGTGTACAGATCTATGTGGCAGCTGCCGGCCCTGGCGTGGCATGGTGGGGGGCAGGCTGGAGAGGGGTCTGCATCCCAGGGGGAGTGCAATGCCGTTGGAGGGGTTGGTGTGAAAGTGTCGGCCAGATCTGGGGAGACAGATTGGGCAACGGCACACCGGCGCTTAGGGCATGTGGCAATGCCTTTGCTGAAGCAGCTGGAGAAGGATGGAGCCGTTAAGGGTCTGAAGCTGAACGGACAGCCACCCGATTACAACTGTGAAATCTGTTTGCTTTCAAAGTTCACCCGTTTCCCTTTCCATAGTGTGGCTGGCAGGAGCAAGAAGCCTTTGGAGCTGGTCCACATGGACTGGATTTGATACAGCTTTATGTGAAGAATGCATTCCGGCAACATCGACCATGAAATCTACATGCAGCAGCCGCCCTACTTCACTGAAGGCAGCAGCAATGTGTGCATCCTGCACAAGAGCCTTTACGGACTCAAGCAGAGTCCTCTCCTGTGGTACAAGGAGCTAGACAAGGTGCTCATTGTGGAGGGATACAGGAAGAGCCTTGTGGACCAGGCCCCTATACTACAAGGATGGGTCGAACGGGAAGTGCGTGTGGCTGATAATCGACATGAATGACCTGCTAGCAGCAAGTGAAGACAAGCAGCTGCTGCAGGACCTGAAGGAGCTGCTGCCCAAGGCGTTTAAGCTCCGCAAGGTGGAGCCAGAAGCAGCCGATCACTCCTCCCTCCTCTGCCAGCTTTGCCAAGCAGGATGCCAAGCAATTTGCCAACCGAACCATGACCGAGTACCCATCTATTCTCGGCATGGTTTAGTGTGCAGCTATCTCAACCCGTCCCGACCTCTCTTTTGCGTGCAGTCGCCTTGCAGCAGTGCACACTTAAGGACGGACGCACATTGGCATGAGCTCTTCCGCACACTCTCCTACTGGGCTGCCTCATCGGACATGGGGCTGTTGTTCAAGGGAGGACCAGAGAGCTTGACTTTGGTGGGGTATGCGGATGCGGATGATGTGGGTGACAAGGAGAACCGGTCGTCCACTGGAGGCTACCTCTTCAAGCTTGGTGGAGCTGCCGTTTCTTGGCAGGCCAAGAAGCTGCGGGGGGCGACCAAGCTCTCCTCTACCGAGAGCTAGATTGTGGCTACAGTGGAAGCGGGAAGGGAGGGGCGCATACTAAGGTTCCTGCTATGGGAGTTTCAGCTGTTCAAGTAGGGTGTTCCTACCACCATACACGTCGACAACATGTCAGCGGTGCGGCTCAGCCAGGCGGGCGGGCTGCAGGGGCGCATGAAGCATGTGGACCGTCGCCACATGTGGCTGCAAGGCATGGTGCGCATAAAGAAGTTGGAGCTGCAGCGAATCCCTACGACAGCGCAGCCCGCGGACTTCTTCACGAAGCGGCTCGGCAAGGCAGCCTTTAACCGATGCTGTGTAGCAGCCGGGCTGGTCTAGCGTGCTCCTGACAGCAAGGCGGGTGTGTTAGAAGGAAATGCTGCCGTGAGAAACAAAATGTCGGTGCTGGGATTTGAACTCGTGACCTTCAATTGTCCTGAAGGTGTCTCAGGACAGATTCAGGACAGTTTCTGCTAAGGCGCTGGTAATGGTGCACGCGAGTTTCGAACTGGAGACCTTTCGATTCAAGTGTCCCGAAAGTGTCCTGCCAGGACAGATTGGGGACAATTTGGGGACAGATTGGGGACAGTTTGGCGAGATTGATCACGGGTCGCGTTCAGTTTGAAACTCGGCAGCGAAGTGTCGAAGTCAACGGAATTCGCACGGGAGTTACAGTCGGTGGTCGACGGAATTCCGGTCGTGGAAATTCTCGTGTACGGAATTCCGGTCAATGTAATTCGTCTGACGAAATTCAAGGCTCGGAATCTCGCGTCGACAAAATTCAATGCGCGACCCAGGTTGGCACTTTCTTGTGTTCTTTGTTTTTGTAATGCATCCTCGTATAGCACTATCACCGCTATGTTTGTGTGTACCTCTGGCTATAGTGGACCATGTCCTACAATCTTTGGTGCGTTGGAATCGTGCTTCCGAGCTCTATCAAGCTGCTATAGTAATGGAATCCTACAGAGTCATGGGCGGTGGGTTCGGCACTTTCGGCGGAAGAAGCTGACCTCATGAAGCAAATGTTGAAGCGGCACAGAAGAGCCTTTACATACACGCTGAAACAGCTGGGCCGGTGCAAGATCGGAGGGATGAAGATTGAGCTGGCGTCGGACATGCCAACCTTTCAGCGGAAGCGGTGGATAGCCAGAGCGGATGGGGAAGTGTGTAACGAAAATTGCAAAGAATTCTATGAGGTCGGCCTGATACGGCGCTCGACGTCAGAGTACGCGACTGCTACAGTGGTCACAGTACGGAAGGATGCGACAAGAGAGATCCTCTTGAGGCATGTGCGGGGATTACCGAGATCTATACAAGATTAAGAAAGCAAATCGGTACCCCACGACGACATCGGAGAAGATATTTGACAAACTGGTGGGCGCGGTCGTGTTCAGCACAATGGATCAGAAGCAAGGATATAACTAGATCCTGATCAGAGAAGAGGATCGCACTAAAACGACGTTTCATGGGTTAGACGGGCTGTGGGAATGGAACGGAATGCCTTTTGTCATTCGGAACTCCTCAGCAATATTCCAGCAGGCGATGGATACGATCCTGAGGGGCATCGAGTGCGCGGCCTGCTACATCGACGACGTGGTGATTTTCAGCAAGGATAGCGCGTTATACGTGACGGATATGGAGAGGGTGCTGAAAGCGACCATGAACGCAGTGCTAACCTGCCAACTGAATAAATGCAAGTTCGGGGAAGGAACCGTGAAGTACCTGGGTTTCGAGGTCTTGGGAGGGAAGCTGTCTATCCAGGAGGCTAAGGTGGCAGTGCTGGACAAGGTGGTAACATCAGCGGATCAAAGTAGGCTGAGGGCGATACTGAGATTTCTTAATTACTTTTGGGTGTTGGAAACGGGTGCTGCTTGGACGATGACGCCACGCTAGGAACTGCTGGACAACATACGTTCTGCACCGATCAACGAGGTGTGCTCCGCCTCTGGACACATGTTGAAGGTGGCTGGTGCAGGACGAGCTGCGTTTAAGGGAGCGGATGGCAAGCCGGTGGTGCTGCACGACGTTCTCCTTGTCCCCAAAGTAAAGGCCAGCCTTATCTCACTCCGTAAGCTTGGCAAGGCTGGGGTGAACACTAACACGGATGGGGCTTGCACTTGTAAGGAACAGCTGGCCAATCGGGTGCTTTGGGATATGCATGAGAGCAAGGACGTGTACAGATCCATGTGGCAGCTGCCGGCATTGGCGTGGAACGGCGGGGGGCAGGTTGGGGAGAGATTGGGCAACGGCATATGGCAATGCCTTTGCTGAAGCAGCTGGAGAAAGATGGAGCCGTTAAGGGCTCCGACAGCCACCTGATGAAAACTGTAAAATTTGCCTGCTTTCAAAGTTCACCCGTTTCCCTTTCCACAATGTGGCTGGCAGGAGCAAAAAGCCTTTGGAGCTGGGCAACATAGACTTGGTGGGGCCGCTGCCGGTGCAAGGGCACAAGGGGGAGCAGTATTTTCTTACAATTGTGGATGATTGGAGCAGACTGATGTGGGAATATCCACTAAAGAAGAACGACCACACTTCCTGTTGGGTGCAAATTTTACATTGCACGACATCCTGCCGTCTGTTTGTACGAGTATGCGTGTGCGAATGCATTTGGGTGTGAATGGAATGTTCGTGTGTTTGTTTGCTTTCGCAATTTTCGCTTGATGCATTTGCAGGTACTCGCGCAATGTGCGCTTCGGCACGACATTGTACGCGCTATGAACAATGCAAGCAGAAAGGACGAGCTCGCAAAGGAACCCAAGATGGAAGCTTTGCAGTTCGGTTGAGTTGATTGCGCAGATTCAGTTCTATCCAACTCGAAATTGTACTGTTTTGTCTGGTTAACTATAGTGTAGCAGGGAAGGCACTATAGGGGTACAATTTAGGTGAAGGTTGGATGTTGTTTGTCTGTATCTGCATGCTACAAGGCCAGGGGAAACCAGCGGAACCAGCATTTGGCTGGTTGGGAAAAGACAAAACAGGTTCTGTTTTTAGAACCTGAACCTGGTTGTTGTTTTCCCAGGTTGGAAAAACAGAACCAGAGGTTGTTTACCAACCTACCACCTGCTATTTTGTCCAGCCAGGTTGGTTCTGTTGCTTGGAAATATTTGGGATCATCTCTGGTTGTTCCCAGGTTGATTTCCAAGGTCCTTGCTAGCTAGAACTATTTAATCCTTCTCTGTTTGTACCTGAATATAGTCAAATTGATTCAAGCGAATTCCTTCCTCGCTGGAATTTCGTTTCTGCGCTATTCAACGGCGGAATGCTACCCGAGTCAACGCTAGTATGCTAGCACTCCAACGCTAGGCAAACGCTGTCCGAGCCATAACTTAGTAATGGCAGAACTTTTCGCGAGGCAACTTGGCTCATTTTAAAGCTCTTGGAGCGAGCTTCGATATAGCGAATTCTCAGCTTAATCCGATCGACGGTCTGCATGGCACGCTGCGCGACGTTCAAGATACTCTTGCTGTTTTGACTAAGTCCTTCTTGATCCCTCTCTCTACAAACTCGGACCCGAGGATAGGGGCTGGTCTTGTACCAGGCACCCAGGGACCCTTGGAGGTGACCCCGAGGAGAGGTTTTAAGTTTGATTAAGTCCTAATAGCTTGAGTTTATTAGGCCCTTACACCAACAAGCTGGTATCAGAGCTGCGTTATAGTGATCCTCGTTATAGGTAGCTATGGCGGGCAACACCTCGGCGGGAGCTGGTGAATCTTCAGCCCAAGATCGTAGCGGTAGCCAAGATTCTGGTCTTTCAGCGCCAAGGGGAGCGCGAACAAACCAGGGCTCGCTTGTCAAGGAGGTGCTGAAGAATTTCACCGTCGAGAAGTTCAATGGTGAGGGCTATGATGATTGGGCCTGGAAAATGCAATTATATTTCCGTCAGATCGGTTTGCTGAAACTAATGATTGGGGAGGAGCCTAGACCGAGTGACCCCACGCTGCAGGAAGATTGGGACGAGCGCTCCTCGGCTGGCTACTATTTGATGTCGCAGAGTTTGGAGCTGAACCAGCGTCACCACGTCATGCACCTGCTGCCGGAGGTTGAATGCGGTCCGAAGGCGTGGACCGTGTTGAAGGAGCTGCACGCCCCGACCTCCGTTGTCGCAACGTTGATGCTGGAGAGGGAGCTGTCCGCGTTGCGCCTGAGCGAGGGAGAGCCGGTGCAACCAGTCCTGGACAAGATGCGCGACCTCTACGCGAAGTTGGCGACCGCGGGAATCACCTACCCGGAGCAGACCAAGTGCTTGAAGATGCTCTCGCTGCTGCCAGAATCGTGGCTTCAATTTACGAGCGGATTGAGCCTGCCGCAGAACCAGAGCTTGTGGACGCTCGAGTGGGTGCGGACGAAGATTCTGGAGGAGGACTTCCGTCGCCGCCAACTGAGGGGTGGAGACGACGGCAGCAGCGGCTACGGGATGCAAGGGAGCCGACGTGGCAGAGGACGTGGCTTCGGTGGTGCTGGACACGGTGCAAAGAAAGACGACGACTCCAACGACCAACAAGGAGGTACCGGTTGGGGTCGCGGTGCGAAATCTGGACGTGGGGGCAAGTCGGGTGCTGGTGGCAAAATGAAAGGGAGTTGCTGGTATTGTGAGAAGGAAGGGCACCCCTGGTTTTTGTGCTATAAGAAACCCGATGGATGGACCCCCCAGAATCGTCACCAAGATGGCGGCGCGCGGAGGAACCAGAAAAACGGCGCCAACATGGTCGCTGATTCGTCCGACAACAACCCGAAGGGCAACGGCGGTGCGGAGAAGAAGAAGGAGCGCACCGCGGGCCAATTCTTCCATGTAGGAGACAAGGGGGAGCAAGGAGACGCCTCTGCCAAAGTTGGAGCAGAGCTGCACCCCCTAGACTATTGGGTGTTGGACACAGGCACTGCTTGGACGATGACGCCGCGCAAGGACCTGCTGGACGAAGTACGAGCTGCACCGATCAATGAAGTGTGCTCCGCCTCTGGACACATGTTGAAGGTGGCTGGTGCGGGACGAGCTGCGTTTAAGGGAGCGGATGGCAAGCCGGTGGTGCTGCACGACGTTCTCTTCGTCCCCGACCTGAAGGCCAACCTTATCTCCCTCCGTAAGCTTGGCAAGGCTGGGGTGAACACCAACACGGATGGGGCACGCACTTATAAGGGGAAGCTGGGCAATCGGGTGCTTTGGGATCTGCACGAGAGCAAGGACGTGTACAGATCTATGTGGCAGCTGCCGGCCCTGGCGTGGCATGGTGGGGGGCAGGCTGGAGAGGGGTCTGCATCCCAGGGGGAGTGCAATGCCGTTGGAGGGGTTGGTGTGAAAGTGTCGGCCAGATCTGGGGAGACAGATTGGGCAACGGCACACCGGCGCTTAGGGCATGTGGCAATGAATTTGCTGAAGCAGCTGGAGAAGGATGGAGCCGTTAAGGGTCTGAAGCTGAACGGACAGCCACCCGATGACAACTGTGAAATCTGTTTGCTTTCAAAGTTCACCCGTTTCCCTTTCCATAGTGTGGCTGGCAGGAGCAAGAAGCCTTTGGAGCTGGTCCACATGGACTTGGTGGGGCCGCTGCCGGTGCAAGGGCACAAGGGGGAGCGGTATTTTCTTACAATTGTGGATGACTGGAGCAGGCTGATGTGGGCGTATCCGCTGAAGCAGAAGGACCACGCCGCCTCCACGATACGGGACGATTGGCTGCCATTCGTGGAGAAGCAGGCGGAGTGTGTAGTGAAGCGGATTAGGACAGACCGGGGTGGTGAGTTCCTTGGAGCTGAAATGACGGCCTGGCTCAAGAAGCAGGGCATCCAGAGAGAGCTGACCACGGCTTATACCCCACAGTCCAATGGTGTAGCAGAACGGGCAAACCGGACCATTCTGGAGACAGCTAGGGCGCTGCTCATAGAATCTGGGCTGAGCAATTCTATGTGGCCTCATGCTGTCCGGCACGCCACTGTCGCTAGGAACAGGGTGCTCACCAAGGTTGGGGATGACTCGTGGGTGCCTTTGGAGAGGTGGCTTGGGAGGAAGCCGCCGGTGGACATGCTGAGGGTGTTCGGTTGCATGGCAGTCGCCCACGTCCCCAAGACCTACCGAAGTAAGTTGGGGGCGAGTGCAATCTGGTGTGTGCATTTGGGGCTGGCTGCTGAGAGCAAGGGATGGCTGCTGTGGGAACCATCCAAGGGTGTGTTGTTTGACAGCAGGGATGTGAAATTCATTGAGGGCATGATGTATGGGAGCTGGGAGAAACAGCCGGAGGCAAGGGTGTCCCAGCAGATGGAGCAGATCACCATGCAGCTGGACCTGACTCCTAGTGTGTGGGAGGAGGGAGAGGAGGCAGCTGCTGGAAATGGTGATGGAGAGAAGGTACAGGAGGCATCTGCTGGTGGAGAAAATGGTGTGGAAACTGGCGGCAGCACTAGTGGAGCTGCTGGACCCGAGGGAGGAGAGAAGCAGCAGGGAAAAACTAAGAAGCCGAAGGGTGTCGTTATGAAGGGATGGGAGACACCCGTCTCCAGGCCAGGACGTACCCGTATGGCTACTAAGAAGCTGACTGCAGGAACTGATGCAGCAGAGCAGCAGCTAGGGACCGAAGAGGCATTGCTGATTCTACCTCATGGCTATGACCCGGATGAGGAGGATGAGCCTGCGTACTGTTTTCTTGCCCCTGCACCAGAGGAACCAGCTAGCATGGAGGAGGCATTAGCTGGACCAGATAGGGACAAGTGGCTGGCTTCTAGGGATGCTGAGTACCAGAGTCTGCTGGAGAATAGGACATGGGATCTGGTGGTGCTGCCTGATGGGAAGAAAGCGATACAATGCAAGTGGGTGCTGAGGATCAAGACCGATGACAAGGGGCAGGTCACCATCTACAAGAGTAGGCTGGTGGCGAAGGGGTTTATGCAGAAGGAGAAGCAGGACTTCAACGAGATCTTTGCTCCCACTGCCAAACCCCCTACCCTCCGTGTCTTGTTGGCAGATGCAGCTGTTAGTGGGAAATTCATCATTCAGATGGATATTTCAACGGCATTCCTGAATGGGATTTTAGAGGAGGATGTGTACATGACGCAGCCGCCTAGGTATGAGGATGGTACGGGCAGGGTGTGCAAGCTCAACAAGTCCATCTACGGCTTGAAGCAGGCGCCACGCTGCTGGTACCAGAAGTTGGCAGCTGTTTTAGAGGAGATGGGATTCAGGACCAGCAGCTGTGATGAGAGCCTCTTTCTCAAGGGCGAGGGGGAGAAGCTGGTGCTGTTTCTGGTCTATGTGGACGACATTCTTCTCTTCAGCAGCAGCATGAAGGAGATCCAGAAAGTGCAGCAGCAACTGATGGAAAACTTCAAGTGCAAGAACCTTGGGGAGGTAAAGTACTACCTCGGGATGCACGTGGAGAGGGATCCAGATCACAGGTGGTTGAAGCTGCACCAGGAGAAGTTCATCAAGGAGCTGGGGGAGAAGTATGGGATTGAGAATGAGCGCAAGGTTGCAACTCCCCTGCCAGCAGAATTCAAGCTTGTGAAGGCTGCAGAGGATGAAGGGGTTGAAGCTGAAGAGCAGCAGCAATTTCAGTCCTTGGTGGGCAGCCTCTTGTACGCAGCAGTTCACACGAGGCCCGACATCTCTTTCTCGGTTGGGCAGCTGGCTAGGGTGGTGCAGAATCCATCAGAGGAGCAGGTGGATGCAGCTGAGCGTGTGGTGAAGTACCTGAACTCTCACCCAAGCATTGGAGTTCAATACTCCGCATCTGCACAGGTGAAGCAGAAAGGGGTGGAGGTGCTGAAAGAGAAGGGGGAGAGGCTTGGAGAAGGCAAGCTATTTCTCACTTGCTTTACCGATGCTACGTGGGCTTCTGAGAAGGAGGATTCCTCATCTGTGGGAGGATACATCTGCGTAGTTGGGGGAGGACCTGTTAGTTGGAGGTCCAAGAAGCAGACGGAGACGGCACTCTCTTCCGTAGAATCAGAGTACATGGCGATGTTCCATGGGGTGAAGGAAATGATTTGGCTGAGGAGGCTGTTAGAGGAGATTGGCCAGGAGCAGAAAGTTGCTACGCCGCTGTTTTGTGATAGCAAGGGGGCTCTTGGGATGGCCAGAAACGCTGTGCTTCATGGGCTGAACAAGCACATGCGTATCAAGTGGCACTGGCTGCGTAAGGAGGTGAAGAGGGGGACGGTGAATCCGATCTACATCAAGACTCACCAGCAGCCAGCAGACTTTCTCACCAAGAGGCTTGCGGATGAGTGGAATGAGCATGAACTAGCATGGAATGATGGGGATGCAGCCGGCAGGCTGAGGGGGAGTGTGTTGGGTGCAAATTTTACATTGCACGACATCCTGCCGTCTGTTTGTACGAGTATGCGTGTGCGAATGCATTTGGGTGTGAATGGAATGTTCGTGTGTTTGTTTGCTTTCGCAATTTTCGCTTGATGCATTTGCAGGTACTCGCGCAATGTGCGCTTCGGCACGACATTGTACGCGCTATGAACAATGCAAGCAGAAAGGACGAGCTCGCAAAGGAACCCAAGATGGAAGCTTTGCAGTTCGGTTGAGTTGATTGCGCAGATTCAGTTCTATCCAACTCGAAATTGTACTGTTTTGTTTGGTTAACTATAGTGTAGCAGGGAAGGCACTATAGGGGTACAATTTAGGTGAAGGTTGGATGTTGTTTGTCTGTATCTGCATGCTACAAGGCCAGGGGAAACCAGCGGAACCAGCATTTGGCTGGTTGGGAAAAGACAAAACAGGTTCTGTTTTTAGAACCTGAACCTGGTTGTTGTTTTCCCAGGTTGGAAAAACAGAACCAGAGGTTGTTTACCAACCTACCACCTGCTATTTTGTCCAGCCAGGTTGGTTCTGTTGCTTGGAAATATTTGGGATCATCTCTGGTTGTTCCCAGGTTGATTTCCAAGGTCCTTGCTAGCTAGAACTATTTAATCCTTCTCTGTTTGTACCTGAATATAGTCAAATTGATTCAAGCGAATTCCTTCCTCGCTGGAATTTCGTTTCTGCGCTATTCGACGGCGGAATGCTACCCGAGTCAACGCTAGTATGCTAGCACTCCAACGCTAGGCAAACGCTGTCCGAGCCATAACTTAGTAATGGCAGAACTTTTCGCGAGGCAACTTGGCTCATTTTAAAGCTCTTGGAGCGAGCTTCGATATAGCGAATTCTCAGCTTAATCCGATCGACGGTCTGCACGGCACGCTGCGCGACGTTCAAGATACTCTTGCTGTTTTGACTAAGTCCTTCTTGATCCCTCTCTCTACAAACTCGGACCCGAGGATAGGGGCTGGTCTTGTACCAGGCACCCAGGGACCCTTGGAGGTGACCCCGAGGAGAGGTTTTAAGTTTGATTAAGTCCTAATAGCTTGAGTTTATTAGGCCCTTACACCAACACTTCCTTTACGATTCGGGATGATTGGCTGCCGTTCGTGGAAAAGAAGCCGGGTGTGTGGTGGAGCGGATTAGGACAGATCGGAGTGGTGAGTTCCTTGGAGCTGAAATAACGGCCTGGCTCAAGAAGCAGGGCATCCAGAGGGAGCTGACCACGGCTTATACCCCACAGTCCAACGGTGTAGGAGATCGGGCAAACCGGACTATTCTAGAGACAGCTAGGGCGCTGCTCATAGAATCTGGGCTTGGAAACTTCATGTGGCCTTACACTGTCCGGCACGCTACCGTTGCTAGAAACAGGGTGCTCACTAAGGTTGGTGATGACTCGTGGGTGCCATTGGAGAGGTGGCTTGGGAGGAAGCCGCCGGTGGACATGCTGAGGGTGTCGTTATGAAGGGGTGGGAAACACCCGTCTCTAGGCCAGGGCGCACCCGCATGGCAACAATGAAGCTGACTGCAGGATCTGACGTAGCAGAGCAGCAGCTTGGGAATGAGGAGGCAATGCTGATTTTACCTCATGGCTATGACCCGGATGAGGAGGATGAGCCTGCATACTGTTTTCTTGCCCCTGCACCAGAGGAACCAGCTAGCATGGAGGAGGCATTAGCTGGACCAGATAGGGACATGTGGCTTTCTTCTAGGGATGCAGACTACTAGAGCCTGCTAGAGAATGGAACATGGGATCTGGTGGTGCTGCTGGAGGGAAGAAAGCGGTACAATGCAAGTGGGTGCTGAGGATCAAGACCAATGAGAAGGGACAAGTCACCATCTACAAGAGTAGGCTGGTGGCGAAGGGGTTTATGCAGAAGGAGAAGCAGGACTTCAATGAGATCTTTGCTCCCACTGCCAAACCCCCTACCCTCCGTGTCTTGTTGGCAGATGCAGCCGTTAGTGGGAAATTCGTCATACAGATGGATATATCAATGGCATTCCTCAATGGGATTTTAGAGGAGGATGTGTACATGACGCAGCCGCCTGGGTATGAAGATGGTACGGGCAGGGTGTGCAAGCTGAAAAAGTCCATCTACGGCTTGAAGCAGGCGCCACGCTGCTGGTACCAAAAGTTGGCAGCTGTTTTAGAGGAGATGGGATTCAGGACCAGCAGCTGTGATGAGAGCCTCTTTCTCAAGAGGGAGGGGGAGAAGCTGGTGCTGTTTCTGGTCTATGTGGACGACATTCTTCTCTTCAGCAGCAGCATAAAGGAGATCCAGAAAGTGCAGCAGCAGCTGATGGAGAAACTATAAGTGCAATAACATAGGGGAGGTAAAGTACTACCTCGGGAAAAGTTCATCAAGGAGCTGGGGGAGAAGTATGGGATTGAGAATGAGCGCAAGGTTGCAACTCCCCTGCCAGCAGAATTCAAGCTTGTAAAGGCTGCGGAGGTTTGAAGGGGTTGAAGCCGAGGAGCAGCAGCAGTTTCAGTCCTTGGTGGGCAGCCTCTTGTATGCAGCTGTTCACACGAGGCCTGACATCTCTTTCTCAATTGGGCAGCTGGCTAGGATGGTGCAAAATCCATCAGAGGAACATGTGGATGCAGCTGAGCGTGTGGTGAAGTATTTGAACTCTCACCCAAGCATTGGAGTTCAATACTCCGCATCTGCACAAGTGAAGCAGAAAGGGGTTGAGGTGCTGAAAGAGAAGGGGGAGAGGCTTGGAGAAGGCAAGCTCTTTCTCACTTGCTTTACCGATGCTACTTGGGCTTCTGAGAAGGAAGATTCCTCATCTGTGGGAGGATACATCTGCGTAGTTGGGGGTGGACCTGTTAGTTGGAGGTCCAAGAAGCAGACGGAGACGGCACTCTCCTCTGTTGAGTCAGAGTACATGGCGATGTTCCATAGGGTGAAGGAGGTGATTTGGCTGAGGAGGCTGTTAGAGGAGATTGGCCAGGAGCAGAAAGTTGCTACGCCGCTGTTTTGTGACAGCAAGGGGGCTCTTGGGATGGCCAGGAACGCTGTGCTTCATGGGCTGAACAAGCACATGCGTATCAAGTGGCACTGGCTGCGTAAGGAGGTGAAGAGGGGTAAGGTGAACCCGATCTACATCAAGACTCACCAGCAGCCAGCAGACTTTCTCACTAAGAGGCTTGCGGATGAGCCTCATTGGCGTTGTGTGCGCATGAGTGGAATGAGCATGAACTAGTATGGAATGATGGGAATGCAGCCGCCAGGCTGAGGGAGAGTGTATTGGGTGCAAATTCACATTGCATGACATCCTGCCGTCTGTTTGTACGAGTATGCGTGTGTGAATGCATTTGCGTGTGAATGGTGTGTTCGTGTGTTTGTTTGCTTTCGCATTTTTCGCTTGATGCATTTGCAGGTACTCGCGCAATGTGCGCTTCGGCACAACATTGTACGCGCTATGAACAGTGCAAGCAGAAAGGACAAGCTCGCAAAGGAACCCAAGATGGAAGCTTTGCAGTTCGGTTGAATTGATTGTGCAGATTCAGTTCTATCCAACTCGAAATTGTACTGTATTGTTTGGTTGACTATAGTGTACCAGAGCAGGCACTATAGAGGTACAATTTAGGTGAAGGTTGGATGTTGTTTGTCTGTATCTGCATGCTACAAGGCCAGGGAAAACCAGCGGAACCAGCATTTGGCTGGTTGGACAAAGACAAAACAGGTTCTGTTTTTAGAACCTGAACCTGGTTGTTGTTTTCCCAGGTTGGAAAAACAGAACCAGAGGTTGTTTACCAACATACCACCTGCTGTTTTGTCCAGCGAGGTTGGTTCTGTTGCTTGGAATTATTTGGGATCATCCCTGGTTGTTCCCAGGTTGATTCCCAAGGTCCTTGCTAGCTAGAACTATTTATTCCTTCTCTGTTTGTACCTGGATATAGTCAATTGATTCATGCGAATTCCTTCCTCGCTGGAATTTTGTTTCTACGCGGTTCGACGGCGGAATGCTACCCGAGTCAACGCCAGTTCATACGCTAGCACTCCAACGTTAGGCAAATGCTGCTCGAGCCATAACTTCGTAATGGCAGAACTTTTCGCGATGCAACTTTGACATTTTTTTAAATATCTTGAAGCGAGCTTCGATATAGCAAATTCTCAGCTTAATCCGATCGACGATCTGCACGGCACGCAGCGCGACGTTCAAGGTACTCTTGTTATTTTGGCTAAGTCATTCTTGGTTCCTCTCTCTACAAACTCGGACCCGAGGATAGGGGCTGGTCTTGTACCAGGCACCCAAGGACCCTTGGAGGTGACCCCGAGGAGAGGTATTAAGTTTGATTAAGTCCTAATAGCTTGAGTTTTTTAGGCCCTTACACCAACAAGCTGGTATCAGAGCTGCGTTATAGTGATCCTCATTATAGGTAGCTATGGCGGGCAACACCTTGGCGGGAGCTGGTGAATCTTCAGCCCAAGATCGTAGCGGCAGCCAAGATTCTGGTGTTTCTGCGCCAAGGGGAGCGCGAACAAGCCAGGGCTCGCTGATCAAGGAGGTGCTGAAAAACTAACCGTCGAGAAGTTCAATGGTGAGGGCTATGATGATTGGGCCTGGAAAATGCAACTTTATTTCCGTCAGATCGGTTTGCTGAAACTAATGATTGGGGAGGAGCCTAGACCGAGTGACCCCACCCTTCAGGAAGATTGGGACGAGCGCGCCGAGGCTGGCTACTACTTGATGTCGCAGAGTTTGGAGCTGAACCAGCGTCACCACGTCATGCACCTGCTGCCGGAGGTTGAGTGCGGTCCGAAGGCGTGGACCGTGTTGAAGGAGCTGCACGCCCCTACCTCCGTCGCTGCGACGCTCATGATGGAGAGGGAGCTGTCCGCGTTGCGCCTGAGCGAGGGAGAGCCGGTGCAACCCATCCTGGACAAGATGCGCGACCTCTACGCGAAGCTGGCGATCGCGGAAACACCTACCCGGAGCAGACCAAGTGCTTGAAGATGAAGTCGCTGCTGCCGGAATCGTGGCTTCAATTCACGAGCAGATTGAGCCTGCCGCAGAACCAGAGCTTGTGGACGCTCGAGTGGGTGCGAACTAAAGATTCTGGAGGAGGATTTCTGTCGCCGCCAACTGAGGGGTGGAGACGACGGCAGCAGCGGCTACGGGATGCAAGGGAGCCGACGTGGCAGAGGACGTGGCTTCGGTGGTGCTGGACGCGGTGCAAAGAAGGACGACGACTCCAACGACCAACAAGGAGGTACCGGTTGGGGTCGCGGTGCGAAATCTGGACGTGGGGGCAAGTCGGGTGCTGGTGGAAAAACGAAAGGGAGTTGCTGGTATTGTGAGAAGGAAGGGCACCCCTAATTTTTGTGCTATAAGAAACCCAATGGATGGACCCCCCAGAATCGTCACCAGGATGGTGGCGCGCGGAGGAACCAGAAAAACGGCGCGAACATGGTCGCTGATTTGTCCGACAACAACCCGAAGGGCAACGGCGGTGCGGAGAAGAAGAAGGAGTGCACCGCGGGCCAATTCTTCCATGTGGGAGACAAGGGGGAGCAAGGAGACACATCTTCTAAGGTTGGAGCAGAGCTGCACCCCCTGGACTATTGGGTGTTGGACACAGGTGCTGCTTGGACGATGACGCCGCGCAAGGACCTGCTGGACGAAGTACGAGCTGCACCGATCAATGAGGTGTGCTCCGCCTCTGGACACATGTTGAAGGTGGCTGGTGTGGGACGAGCTGCGTTCAAGGGAGCGGATGGCAAGCCGGTGGTGCTGCACGACGTTCTCCTCGTCCCCGACCTGAAGGCCAACCTTATCTCCCTCCGTAAGCTTGGCAAGGCTGGGGTGAACACCAACACGGATGGGGCACGCACTTATAAGGGGAAGCTGGGCAATCGGGTGCTTTGGGATCTGCACGAGAGCAAGGACGTATACAGATCTATGTGGCAGCTGCCGGCCCTGGCGTGGCACGGTGGGGGGCAGGCTGGAGAGGGGTCTGCATCCCAGGGGGAGTGCAACGCCGTTGGAGGGGTTGGTGTGAAAGTGTCGGCCAGATCTGGGGAGACGGATTGGGCAACGGCACACCGACGCTTGGGGCATGTGGCAATGCCTTTGCTGAAGCAGCTGGAGAAGGATGGAGCTGTTAAGGGCTTGAAGCTGAACGGACAACCACCCGATGATAACTGTGAAATCTGTTTGCTCTCAAAGTTTACCCGTTTCCCCTTCCATAGTGTCGCTGGCAGGAGCAAGAAGCCTTTGGAGCTGGTCCATATGGACTTGGTGGGGCCGCTGCCGGTGCAAGGGCACAAGGGGGAGCGGTACTTCCTTACGATTGTGGATGATTGGAGCAGACTTATGTGGGCGTATTCGCTGAAGCAGAAAGATCATGCCACCTCCACGATTCGGGACGATTGGCTGCCGTTCGTGGAGAAGCAAGCGGAGTGTGTGGTGAAGCGGATTAGGACAGACCGGGGTGGTGAGTTCCTTGGAGCTGAGATGACGGCTTGGCTCAAGAAGCAGGGCATCCAGAGGGAGCTGACCACGGCTTACACCCCACAGTCAAACGGCGTAGCAGAACGGGCGAACCGGACAATCCTGGAGACAGCTAGGGCGCTGCTCATAGAATCTGGGCTGAGCAACTCGATGTGGCCCCATGCTGTTCGTCATGCCACCGTCGCTAGGAACAGGGTACTCACCAAGGTTGGTAATGACTCGTGGGTGCCATTGGAGAGGTGGCTTGGGAGGAAGCCGCCGGTGGACATGCTGAGGGTATTTGGCTGCATGGCAGTCACCCACATCCCCAAGACCTACCGCAGTAAGTTGGGGGCGAGTGCAATCTGGTGTGTGCATTTGGGGCTGGCTGCTGAGAGCAAGGGATGGTTGCTGTGGGAACCACGCAAGGGTGTGTTGTTTGACAGCAGGGATGTGAAGTTTGTTGAGGGCCTGATGTATGGGGGCTGGAAGCAACAGCCAGAGGCCAAGATATCACAGGAGATGGAGCAGATCACCATGCAGCTGGACCTGACTCCTAGTGTGCAGGAGGAGGGAGAGGAGGTAGCTGCAGAGGGTGGTGATGGAGAGAAGGTGCAGGAGGCACGTGCTAATGGAGGAGGTGATGTGGAGACTAGTGGTAGCATCAGGGAAGCTGCTGAATCTGAGGGAGGAGAGCAGCAGCAAGGCAAAGCTAAGGTGCCTAAGCTACCACAAAGGAGGAAGCCAAAGGGTGTTGTAATGAAGGGATGGGAGACACCCGTCTCTAGGCCAGGACGCACCCGCATGGCAACAATGAAGCTGATGCAGCAGAGCAACAGCTAGGGACCGAGGAGGCATTGCTGATTCTACCGCACGGCTATGACCCGGATGAGGAGGATGAGCCTGCGTATTGTTTCCTTTCTTACCCCTGCACTAGAGCAACCAGCTAGCATGGAGGAGGCATTAGCTGGACCAGATAGGGACAAGTGGCTGGCTTCTAGGGATGCTGAGTACCAGAGCCTGCTGGAGAATGGGACTTGGGAACTAGTGGTGCTGCCTGAGGGAAAGAAAGCGGTACAATGCAAGTGGGTGCTAAGGATCAAGACCGACGACAAGGGGCAGGTCACCATCTACAAGAGTAGGTTGGTGGCTAAGGGGTTTATGCAGAAGGAGAAGCGGGACTTCAATGAGATCTTTGCTC
The DNA here is from genome assembly GCA_947470075.1 of Closterium sp. Yama58-4. Classification (NCBI taxonomy): domain Eukaryota; kingdom Viridiplantae; phylum Streptophyta; class Zygnematophyceae; order Desmidiales; family Closteriaceae; genus Closterium; species Closterium sp. Yama58-4. The sequence continues at coordinate 34,301 of CANIUD010000592.1, forward strand.
CCACTGCCAAACCCCCTACCCTCCGTATCTTGTTGGCAGATGCAGCCGTTAGTGGGAAATTCATCATTCAGATGGATATATCAATGGCATTCCTCAATGGGATTTTAGAGGAGGAAATGTTCATGACGCAGCCGCCTGGGTATGAGGATGGTACGGGCAGGGTGTGCAAACTGAAAAAGTCCATCTACGGCTTGAAGCAGGCGCCAACGATGCTGGTATCAGAAGTTGGCAGCTGTTTTAGAGGAGATGGGATTCAGGACCAGCAGCTGCGATGAGAGCCTCTTTCTCAAGGGCGAGGGGGAGAAGCTGGTGCTGTTTCTGGTCTACGTGGACGACATTCTTCTCTTCAGCAGCAGCATGAAGGAGATCCAAAAGGTGCAGCAGCAGCTGATGGAGAACTTCAAGTGCAAGAACCTTGAGGAGGTAAAGTACTACCTCGGGATGCACATGGAGAGGGATCTGGATCACAGGTGGTTGAAGCTGCACCAGGAGAAGTTTATCAAGGAGCTGGGGGAGAAGTATGGGATTGAGAATGAGCGCAAGGTTGCAACTCCCCTGCCAGCAGAATTCAAGCTTGTGAAGGCTGCAGAGGATGAAGGGGTTGAAGCCGAGGAGCAGCAGCAATTCCAGTCCTTGGTGGGCAGCCTCTTGTATGCAGCAGTTCACACGAGGCCTGACATCTCTTTCTCAGTTGGGCAGCTGGCTAGGGTGGTGCAGAATCCATCAGAGGAGCAGGTGGATGCAGCTGAGCGCGTGGTGAAGTATTTGAACTCTCACCCAAGCATTGGAGTCCAATACTCCGCATCTGCACAGGTGAAGCAGAAAGGGGTTGAGGTGCTGAAAGAGAAGGGGGAGAGGCTTGGAGAAGGCAAGCTCTTTCTCACTTGCTTTACCGATGCTACGTGGGCTTGTTAGAAGGAGAATTCCTCATCTGTAGGAGGATACATCTGCGTAGTTGGGGGTGGACCTGTTAGTTGGAGGTCCAAGAAGCAGACGGAGACGGCACTCTCTTCTGTTGAGTCAGAGTACATGGCAATGTTCCATAGGGTGAAGGAGGTGATTTGGCTGAGGAGGCTGTTAGAGGAGATTGGCCAGAAGCAGAAGGTTGCTACGCCGCGATTTAGTGACAGCAAGGGGGCTCTTGGGATGGCCAGGAACGCTGTGCTTCATGGGCTGAACAAGCACATGCGTATCAAGTGGCACTGGCTGCGTAAGGAGGTGAAGAGGGGGACAGTGAATCCGATTTACATAAAGAGTCACCAGCAGCCAGCAGATTTTCACTAAAAGGCTTGCGGATGAGCATCATTGGCGTTGTGTGCGCATGAGTGGAATGAGCATGAACTAGCATGGAATGATGGGAATGCAGCCGGCAGGCTGAGGGGGAGTGTGTTGGGTGCAAATTCACTTGCAGTTCGATTGAGTTGATTGCGCAGATTCAGTTCTATCCAACTCGAAATTGTACTGTTATGTTTGGTTAACTATAGTGTAGCAGGGCAGGCACTATAGGGGTACAATTTAGGTAAAGGTTGGATGTTGTTTGTCTGTATTTGCATGCTACAAGGCCAGGGGAAACTACCAGGATCAGCATTTGTCTGGTTGGGCAAAGACAAAAACCGGTTCTGATTTTAGAACCTGAACCTGGTTGTTGTTTTCCCAGGTTGAAAAAACAGAACCAGAGGTTGTTTACCAACCTACCACCTTCTATTTTGTCCAGCCAGGTTGGTTCTGTTGCTTGGAATCATTTGGTTGTTCTAGGTTGATTCCCAATGTCCTTGCTAGCTATAAATATTTATTCCTTCTCTGTTTGTACCTGGATATAGTCAATTAATTCAAGCGAATTCCTTCCTCGCTGGAATTCTGTTTCTACGCGGTTCAACGGCGAAATGCTACTGAGTCAACGCTAGTACGCTAGCACTCTAATGCTAGGCAAACGCTGTCCGAGCTATAACTTCGTAATGGCAGAACTTTTCGCGAGGCAACTTGGCTCATTTTAAAGCTCTTGGAGCGAGCTTCGATATAGTGAATTCTCAGCTTAATCCGATCGACGGTCTGCACGGCACGCTGCACGACGTTCAAGGTACTCTTGTTATTTTGGCTAAGTCATTCTTGGTTCCTCTCTCTACAAACTCGGACCCGAGGATAGGGGCTGGTCTTGTACCAGGCACCCAAGGACCCTTGGAGGTGACCCCGAGGAGAGGTATTAAGTTTGATTAAGTCCTAATAGCTTGAGTTTATTAGGCCCTTACACCAACAAGCTGGTATCAGAGCTGCGTTATAGTGATCCTCATTATAGGTAGCTATGGCGGGCAACACCTTGGCGGTAGCTGGGGATCATCCCTGGTTGTTCCCAGGTTGATTCCCAATGTCCTTGCTAGCTACAGCTATTTAGTCTTTCTCTGTTTGTGCCTCGCTATAGTCAGTTAATTTAAGCGGATCCCTTCCTTGCTGGAATTTCGTTTCTACGCGGTTCGATGGCGGAATGCTACCCGAGTCAACGCTAGTACGCTAGCACTCCAACGCTAGGCAAACGCTTTCCGAGCCATAACTTCGTAATGGCAGAACTTTTCGAGAGGCAACTTGGCTCATTTTATAGCTCTTGATGCGAGCTTCGATATAGCGAATTCTCAGCTTAATCCGATCGACGGTCTGCACGGCACGCTGCGTGACGTTCAAGGTACTCTTGCTATTTTGACTAAGTCCTTCTTGATCCCTCTCTCTACAAACTCGGACCCGAGGATAGGGGCTGGTCTTGTACCAGGCACCCAGGGACCCTTGGAGGTGACCCCGAGGAGAGGTTTCAAGTTTGATGAGTCTTAAAAGCTTGAGTTTATTAGGCCCTTACACCAACAAGGTCGACCGGAGGTGGCCGTCGACTTGGGAGGTCGACGGGCACATACAGGAGCAGCTGGTCGACCTGGTTGCCCGGTCGGCCGGGTTACCTGGGTGACGAGGTTCTGCGAAAGAGTACGACGGTTGCCCAGGTGGTTTTGGCGAGGACGACCTCGGTGGTGGTATCCCGAGGTCGACGTGGCTGATCAGAAGCAGTCGTCAGCACGAAGTTGACTTGGTGTGTGCTTTGCAGGTGACGAGGCACTGCACGCCAATCATTTGCGAGCACCTGCGAAGCGGGTGCGATGCTGTACTGCGGGAGCAACGCTGGCATGTCGTCGACTTGCGCTGTTGTGACGTCGTCGACCTGCAGCGTTGGCAAGCCGCGACTCTGCACTGCCAGTCGACCAAGTCGTGCTGGCACGCAATTGACCGTGTTCTGCTGGCAGTCGTCCTGCTTGCATACTAGCTCTGATGTGTACCATTGTTGTCAACTTTTTTCTAGTGAAACTCTTGCCAAATTGCCCCGTGAACTAGCAAGCAGTATGTGCACTAGGAAAACGACTAAGGAACAACGAACGCAGAGATCACATGAGCACCCGTGCCTAGCCCGTAGTCTAGCTCCCGTTGTAGTAGTTATCTCCGCATAGTGCGGTGAGCGTAGAAGGCACACGGCATACCTTTCAGTCAGGTTGACGAAGTTGTCACTTACCTAATTCGTGTTCGTAGGCCGGCAGCTGTGCAGTAGTCACTATGGTAGGAGCCGTAGGTGACGCGGGGGTGGTGGACACCCTGGAGGCATGGCAGGAGAGCGTGAGGAGACGCCATGAGGCGGAGGAGTTCGGCGACCTCCCCTGGGCGGTCGTCAAGCCTGGCATCTGCTCCGTGTGGGCGACGGAGCACTCTCATTCTCTGCCTGCATCCTTTTTGACCGGTGAACACTGTGGGCGGGCGTCAACGCCGGTGGCGTCCAAGTCAGCAGCAGTTCGGGAGGCACATCGCCAAGGCAGCGTGGTGTGATTCACGCCGATGAAGTCGGCGGCGTTCAGGCGCGAGGGATGCGGTCGTCGGCGGCTGCAGGCTCCTCGCAGGGTGACGTCGGAGGTCGACGAAGTGGATCTTTGGAGATGTTGGCGACCCAGGTGACATCAGGCGGGATAGCACCGAGCTACGGCTACTTCAAGTTTATGCCGGATAGGATCTTGGTCTCTTCCCTGCTGGTCGGTCGACCTGACATTCTCACCTGGAAGGAAGCCATCGAGCCTCAGCTGGAGATGGCCGGGCTGATCAACTTTGCTCGCGATATCATGGCGACGCCGGGTGACCCCGACTTGCGTGCGGAATTTCGCGCCGTGCAGCTGCTGACCTTCACGGTCATCTCGCGGTGCTGCTCTCTGGGCGTGCAAATCACCTTGAAGTCGTGCAGGGAGCATGTTGACGCCGTCCACCGGGCGTGGCACTTCATCGAGTCGACTTACCAAGTCACCGACAGCTTGTTCATCACCCAGCTTGAAGGGCAGCTGACGCACCTGCGTATGGGCGACCAGGAGATCGTGACGGACTACTGCAACCGAGCTCGGCGGATTCTTGTGTTGGTGTAAGGGCCTAATAAACTCAAGCTATTAGGACTTAATCAAACTTGTAGAGAGAGGGATCAAGAGAGACTTAGTCAAAACAGCAAGAGTACCTTGAACGTCGCGCAGCGTGCCGTGCAGACCGTCGATCGGATAAAGCTGAGAATTTGTTATGTCGAAGCTCTCTCCAAGAGCTTTAAAATAAGCCAAGTTGCCTCGCGAAAAGTTCTGCCATAGCTCGGAAAGCGTTTGCCTAGCATTCGAGTGCTAGTGTACTAGCGTTGACTCGGGTAGCATTCCGCCGTCGAACCGCGTAGAAACGAAATTCCAGTGAGGAAGGAATTCGCATGAATCAATTGACTATGTCCAGGTACAAACAGAGAAGGAATAAATAGCTAGCAAGAACCTTGGGAATCAACCTGGGAACAACCAGGGATGATCCCAAATATTTCCAAGCAACAGAACCAACCTGGCTGGACAAAATAGCAGGTGGTACAACCTCTGGTTCTGTTTTTCCAACCTGGGAAAACAACAACCAGGTTCAGGTTCTAAAAACAAAACCTGTTTTGTCTTTGCCCAACCAGCCAAATGCTGGTTCCGCTGGCTTCCCCTGGCTTTGTAGCATGCAGATACAGACAAACAACATCCAACCTTCACCTTAATTGTACCCCTATAGTGCCTGCCCTGCTACACTATATTCAACCAAACAATACAGTACAATTTCGAGTTGGATAGAACTGAATCTGCGCAATCAATTTAACCGAACTGCAAAGCTTCCATCTTGGGTTCCTTTGCGAGCTCGTCCTTTCTGCTTGCACTGTTCATAGCGCGTACAATGTTATGCCGAAGCGCACATTGCGCGAGTACCTGCAAATGCTTCAAGCGAAAATTGCGAAAGCAAACAAACACACGAACACACCATTCACACACAAATGCATTCACACACGCATACTCGTACAAACAGACGGCAGGATGTCGTGCAATGCGAATTTGCACCCAACATCTTGCCACCATCAGTATGGCCGGCGCGGAGTACTCGATGGCGTTGTACGTCACCCATGTCATGCAAGGGCTCCCAAGCAGCTACAACCTGCTGAAGCGACTGTCTGTCGATGGGGCCGAGCACGCGAGCGACGCTCAACGAGGACACATTGACCTCGTACATCCTGCAGGACGAGGCGATGCAGGAAGCCGAGCGCAGGTGAATTACGTCGCCTCGGCGAAGCAAGGAGGTCAACCAGGGCAGCGTGGACAGTCTGGCGGCAGTGGTAGCACTCGAAGTCGGTCAAGGAAGTCGACAAGAAGAAGTCGACCAAGGACAGCGGTCGAGGAGGAGGAAGTCGACGTCGGGAGTGCTGGCTGTGCGGCGACCCCGACCACCTCTCCTTCGAGTGCCCCGACCGCAGTGACTCCGACGACGACGACGCCAAGGGAGGCCGCGGGAGGTCTGGCAGTCGTCGTCCTCGTCGAAGAAAAAACCAGACGCGCAAGGAGAAGCAGTCGACCAAGTCGTCGACCTCGGCGAAGGACGCCGACTCCTCTACTGGCGAAAAAGGGCGCGACGACAAGTCGGCGTCGTGCTCTCTGGTCGGCGTCATGGAGCCGACCGTCTCGCTGGCGCCGGAGGCTGGCGAGGACTTCCAGGCGATGGCGGCAGCTGTGCAGGCGAACCCGGCCATGGTCCTGCTCGACAGCGGCTGTTCGCACCACCTGATGGGGACGAAGGAGGCCTTCGTCGACTTGGGGCCGAGTGGCAACGTGAAGCACGTGCGCGGCTTCAATGGGGCGGGGCATGAGTCCAGGGTCATGGCACCGTCACCCTGCAGGGAGACGCCGGGAAGCGAGTGCTCATCCCTGACGAGCTGTACGTCCCGGGCGTGGCCGGTCAGCTGAAAGAGAACGGTGTTAAGATGCAAGAAGACGGTGATGGGATGCTGCTCGTCTTGGCGACAAGCGACGTGCTTGGTCGAGCAACGTATTCCGGCCGGGTCCTCTGCACCGACTTGCGTCCCTGCTCGGCGACGAACGCAGCAGAGGTGGTGGCTCTGCGGGCAATTGTCTCTGCGATGAAGTTGATGCCTGATAGGCTGCATGCACGACTGGCACACGTCGGCATGGACACCATATGGAGTTCGGCAAAACACGAGGTCGCCACTGGGCTGGACCTCAAGTCGGCGTCTGGTGCCGACTCACCGTGTCTCGTGCGTCGGCGGGAAGCTGGCGAGGCACACCTTCCCCGACCAAGGCTCCGACGCCGACGACGTGCTGGCCGTTGTGCACCTCGACCTGTGTGGGCCGTTCCGCGTGGCTGCCAAGGACGGCAGCCTATACTTCCTGCTGCTGAAGGACCGCAAGACCCGCTACGTGTGGGTGAAGCCGGTTGCCAGGAAGTCCGACGTGCTGCGAGAGTTCGAGCAGTGGCTGGTGACGGTTGAGCGACAGACGGGGAAGTCGGTGTAAATGCTACGTTCTGACCGGGGAGGGGAGTTCCTCGGGAAGGACTTCACTGCCCACCTGGACGGAAAGGGGATCCTCCACGACCTTACCTGCCCGTACACTCCGCAGCAGAACGGCATGGCGGAGAGGGAGATGCGGACGGTGGTGGAGTCGGTGCGGACGATGCTGCTGCACATGGGCGTGCAGCACCACTGGTGGCACCTCGCCCTGCGGCAGGCCGTCTGGGTTCTCCGAAACTGACTCGAGTGGTCGACGCTGGCGGGGACAACACTGTTCCAGCTGCTCACCGGGAAGAAGCCCGACTTGTCGCTGGCACGCGTGTGGGGCTGCATGGCGCAGTTCCTGGTCCCCGAGCAGCAGCGTGGTGGGAAGCTGAAGCCGAAGGCCCGGTGGGGCCTTCATCTCGGCGTGTCGGAGGAGAGCAAAGGCTGGGAGCTCCTCGACATCGCCAACAACCGGGTGGTCACAACGTCGGACGTGGTGTTCTACGAGGACATGTCGCTGGAGGTGTGGAAGCCGAAGCACGGGCCAGTATCAGGACGGACGCCGACCACCTTACCGACTGACACCTCGACGGCGACGCTGCCTCTGCTCGCCGAGGTCGGTGAGCCTGCTGCTGAGGACGCCGAGGTCATCCGTCCTCCTTCTCTTTCTCCTCCTCCTCCGACCCCTGCCCCTCCCCTCGTGGCCGATCTACGCCGGCTGACACCGATGTCGGCCTCCGGCGATGAGGGGAGTAGTGGGACACCGCCTTCGGCGCCGACCAAGAGCATCGCTGGTGGCTGACGTGACGAGCAGCAAGTCGACATGGGAGTGCAGTCGACGGGGATTGGAGATTGGCAGGTCAAGGAGGTGCAGCCGACTTGGGTGAAGCCGACAGGGGAGCAGGCAGCAGCGCGGTCGACCAAGGAGCAGTCGGCGACCTGGCAGTCGGTAGGGGAGCTGACCGCAGGGGAAAAATCAGTCGGCACGCCGACCGAGGTACAGCAAGACAACAAGGACGGCGGCGAAGTTAGTGAAGATGAAGGGGAGCAGTCGGCCGACGACGAGTCCACCGACCATGACGAGGTGGGGGTCCCGTCTGAACCCCGGAAGTCAGGTCGTCTTCGGAGGCCGCCCGACTTCTTCGTCCCCGATGGAAGTTTTGCAGTTCGGTTGAGTTGATTGCGCAGATTCAGTTCTATCCAACCCGAAATTGTACTGTTATGTTTGGTTGACTATAGTGTAGCAGGGCAGGCACTATAGGGGTACAATTTAGGTGAAGGTTGGATGTTGTTTGTCTGTATCTGCATGCTACAAGGCCAGGGGAAACTAGCAGAACCAGCATTTGGCTGGTTGGGCAAAGACAAAAACAGGTTCTGTTTTTAGAACCTGAACCTGGTTGTTGTTTTCCCAGGTTGAAAAAACAGAACCAGAGGTTGTTTACCAACCTACCACCTGCTATTTTGTCCAGCCAGGTTAGTTCTGTTGCTTGGAATTATTTTGGATCATCCCTGGTTGTTCCCAGGTTGATTCCCAATGTCCTTGCTAGCTACAGCTATTTAGTCTTTCTCTGTTTGTGCCTGGCTATAGTCAGTTAATTCAAGCGGATCCCTTCCTTGATGAAATTTCTTTTCTACGCGGTTCGACGGCGGAATGCTACCCGAGTCAACGTTAGTATGCTAGCACTCCAACGCTAGGCAAACGCTTTCCGAGCCATAACTTCGTAATGGCAGAACTTTTCGAGAGGCAACTTGGCTCATTTTATAGCTCTTGAAGCGAGCTTCTATATAGCGAATTCTCAGCTTAATCCGATCGACGGTCTGCACGGCACGACGCGTGACATTCAAGGTGCTCTTGCTATTTTGACTAAGTCCCTCTTGACTCCTCTCTCTACAAACTCGGACCCGATGATAGGGGCTGGTCTTGTACCAGGCACCCAGGGACCCTTGGAGGTGACCCCGAGGAGAGGATTTAAGTTTGATTAAGTCTTAATAGCTTGAGTTGATTAGGCCCTTACACCAACAAGGTCGACCGGAGGTGGCCGTCGACTTGGGAGGTCGACGGGCACATACAGGAGCAGCTGGTCGACCTGGTTGCCCGGTCGACCAGGTTACCTGGGTGACGAGGTTCTGCGGAAGAGTGCGACGGTCGCCCAGGTGGTTTTGGCGAGGACGACCTCGGTGGTGGTATCCCGAGGTCGACGTGGCTGATCAGAAGCAGTCGTCAGCACGAAGTTGACTTGGTGTGTGCGCTGTGCAGGTGACGAGGCACTGCACGCCAATCATCTGCGAGCACCTGCGAAGCGGGTGCGATGCTGTACTGCGGGAGCAACGCTGGCATGTCGTCGACTTGCGTTGTTGTCACGCCGTCGACCTGCAGCGTTGGCAAGCCGCGACTCTGCATTGCTGGAGCGCGGTCGACCAAGTCGTGCTGGCACGCAGTCGACCGTGTTCCGCTGGCAGTCGTCCTGCTTGCATGCTAGCTCTGATGTAGTTTTGCCTTGCCAACTTTATTGCACCATTGTTGTCAACTTTCTCTAGTGAAACTCTTGCCAATTTGCCCCGTGAACTAGCAAGCAGTGTGTGCACTAGGAAAACGACTAAGGAACAACGAACGCAGAGATCACATGAGCACCCGTGCCTAGCCCGTAGTCTAGCTCCCATTGTAGTAGTTATCTCCGCACAGTGCGGTGATCGTAGAAGACACACGACATACCTTTCAGTCAGGTCGACAAAGTTGTCACTTACCTAATTTGTGTTCGTAGGCCGGCAGCTGTGCAGTAGTCACTATGGTAGGCGCCGTAGGTGACACGAGGGTGGTGGACACCCTGGAGGCACGGCTGGAGAGCGCGAGGAGACGCCATGATGTTGGGTGCAAATTTACATTGCACGACATCCTGCCGTCTGTTTGTACGAGTATGCGTGTGCGAATGCATTTGGGTGTGAATGGAATGTTCGTGTGTTTGTTTGCTTTCGCAATTTTTGCTTGATGCATTTGCAGGTACTCGCGCAATGTGCGCTTCGGCACAACATTGTACGCGCTATGAACAGTGCAAGCAGAAAGGACGAGCTCACAAAGGAACCCAAGATGGAAGCTTTGCAGTTCGGTTGAGTTGATTGCGCAGATTCAGTTCTATCCAACTCGAAATTGTACTGTTTTGTTTGGTTAACTATAGTGTAGCAGGGAAGGCACTATAGGGGTACAATTTAGGTGAAGGTTGGATGTTGTTTGTCTGTATCTGCATGCTACAAGGCCAGGGGAAACCAGCGGAACCAGCATTTGGCTGGTTGGGCAAAGACAAAACAGGTTCTGTTTTTAGAACCTGAACCTGGTTGTTGTTTTTCCCAGGTTGGAAAAACAGAACCAGAGGTTGTTTACCAACCTACCACCTTCTATTTTGTCCAGCCAGGTTGGTTCTGTTGCTTGGAATTATTTGGGATCATCCCTGGTTGTTCCCAGGTTGATTCCCAAGGTCCTTGCTAGCTAGAACTATTTAATCCTTCTCTGTTTGTACCTGAATATAGTAAAATTGATTCAAGCGAATTCCTTCCTCGCTGGAATTTCGTTTCTGCGCTATTCGACGGCGGAATGCTACCCGAGTCAACGCTAGTATGCTAGCACTCCAACGCTAGGCAAACGCTGTCCGAGCCAGAACTTAGTAATGGCAGAACTTTTCGCGAGGCAACTTGGCTCATTTTAAAGCTCTTGGAGCGAGCTTCGATATAGCGAATTCTCAGCTTAATCCGACCGACGGTCTGCACGGCACGCTGCGCGACGTTCAAGGTACTCTTGCTGTTTTGACTAAGTCCTTTTTGATCCCTCTCTCTACAAACTCGGACCCGAGGATAGGGGCTGGTCTTGTACCAGGCACCCAGGGACCCTTGGAGGTGACCCCGAGGAGAGGTTTTAAGTTTGATTAAGTCCTAATAGCTTGAGTTTATTAGGCCCTTACACCAACACATGAGGCGAAGGAGTTCGGTGACCTCCCCTGGGCGGTCATCGAGCCTGGCATCCGCTCCGTGTGGGCGACGGAGCACCCTCATTCTCTGCCTGCATCCTCTTTGACCGGTGAACACTGAGGGCGGCGTCGACGTGGGCGTCAACGCCGGTGGCGTCCAAGTCAGCAGCAGTTCGGGAGGCACATCGTCAAGGCAGCGTGGTGTGATTCACGCCGATGAAGTCGGCGGCGTTCAGGCGCGAGGGATGCGGTCGTCGGCGGCTGCAGGCTCCTCGCAGGGTGACGTCGGAGGTCGACGAAGTGGATCTTTGCCGATGTCGGCGACCCAGGTGACAGCAGGCGGGATTGCACCGAGCTACGGCTACTTCAAGTTTATGCCGGATAGGATCTTGGTCTCTTCCTTGCTGGTCGGTCGACCTGACATTCTCACCTGGGAAGAAGCCATCGAGCCCCAGCTGGAGATGGCCGGGCTGATCAACTTTGCTCGCGATATCGTGGCGACGCCGGGTGACCCTGACTTGCGTGCGGATTTTCGCGCCGTGCAGCTGCTGACCTTCACGGTCATCTCGCGGTGCTGCTCGCCGGGCGTGCAAATCGCCTTGAAGTGGTGCAGGGAGCATCTCGACGCCGTCCACTGGGCGTGGCACTTCATCGAGTCGACTTACCAAGTCACCAAGTCACCGACGACTTGTTCATCGCCCAGCTTGAGGGGCAGCTGACGCACCTGCGTATGGGCGACCAGGAGACCGCGACGGACTACTGCAACCGAGCTCGGCGGATTCTTGCCACCATCAGGATGGCCGGCGCGGAGTACTCGATGGCGTTGTACGTCATCCATGTCATCCAGGGGCTCCCGAGCAGCTACAACCTGCTGAAGCGGCTGTCGATGGCACCGAGCACGCGGGCGACGCTCAACGAGGACACATTGACCTCGTACATCCTGCAGGACGAGGCGATGCAGGAAGCCGAGCACAGGTGAACTACGTCGCCCCAGCGAAGCAAGGCGGTCGACCAGGGCAGCGTGGACAGTCTGGTGGCAGTGGTAGCAGTGGCTCGAAGTCAGTCAAGGAAGTCAACAAGAAGAAGTCGACCAAGGACAGCGGTCGAGGAGGAGGAAGTCGACGTCGGGAGTGCTGGCTGTGCGGCGACCCCGACCACCTCTCCTTCGAGTGCCCCGACCGCAGTGACTCCGACGACGACGACGCCAAGGGAGGCCGCGGGAGGTCTGGCAGTCGTCGTCCTCGTCAAGGAAAAAACCAGATGCGCAAGGATAAGCAGTCGACCAAGTCGTTGACCTCGGCGAAGGACGCCGACTGCTCTATTGGCGGAAAAGGGCGCGACGACAAGTCGGCGTCGTGCTCTCTGGTCGGCGTCGTGGAGCCGACCGTCTTGCTGGCGCCGGAGGCTGGCGAGGACTTCCAGGCGATGGCGGCAGCTGTGCAGGCGAACCTGGCCATGGTCCTGCTCGACAGCGGCTGTTCGCACCACCTGATGGGGACGAAGGAGGCCTTCGTCGACTTGGGGCCGAGTGGCAACGTGAAGCACGTGCGCGGCTTCAATGGGGCGGGGCATGAGTCCAGGGTCATGGCACCGTCACCCAGCAGGGAGACGCCGGGAAGCGAGTGCTCATCCTCGACGTGCTGTACGTCCCAGGCGTGGCAGCCAACATACTGTCGGCCGGTCAGCTGAAAGAGAACGGTGTTTAGATGCAAGAAGATGGTGATGGGATGCTGCTCGTCTTGGCGACAGGCGGCGTGCTTGGTCGAGCAACGTATTCCGGCCGGGTCCTCTGCACCGACTTGCGTCCCTGCTCGGCGACGAACGCAGCAGAGGTGGTGGCTCTGCGGGCAATTGTCTCTGCGACGAAGTTGATGCCGGATAGGCTGCATGCACGACTGGCACACGTCGGCATGGACACCATATGGAGTTCGGCAAAGCGCGAGGTCGCCACTGGGCTGGACCTCAAGTCGGCGTGCCGACTCACGTGTGTCTCGTGCGTCGGCGGGAAGCTGGCGAGGCACACCTTCCCCGACCAAGGCTCCGACGCCGACGACGTGCTGGCCGTTGTGCACCTCGACCTGTGTGGGCCGTTCCGCGTGGTCGCCAAGGACGGCAGCCTATACTTCCTGCTGCTGAAGGACCGCAAGACCCGCTACGTGTGGGTGAAGCCGGTTGCCAGGAAGTCCGACGTGCTGCGAGAGTTCGAGCAGTGGCTGGTGACGGTTGAGCGGCAGACGGGGAAGTCGGTGTAAATGCTGCGTTCTGAACAGGAAGGGGAGTTCCTCGGGAAGGACTTCACTGCCCTCCTGGACGGAAAGGGGATCCTCCACGACCTTACCTGCCCGTACACTCCGCAGCAGAACGGCATGGCATAGAGGGAGATGCGGACGGTGGTGGAGTCGGTGCGGACGATGCTGCTGCACATGGGCGTGCAGCATCACTGGTGGCACCTCGCTCTGCGACAGGCCGTCTGAGTCCGAAACTGACTCGAGCGGTCGACGCTGGCGCCGGGGACAACACCGTTCCAGCTGCTCACCGGGAAGAAGCCCGACTTGTCGCTGGCACGCGTGTGGGGCTGCATGGTGCAGTTCCTGGTCCCCGAGCAGCAGCGTGGTGGGAAGCTGAAGCCGAAGGCCCGGTGGGGCCTTCATCTCGGCGTGTCGGAGGAGAGCAAAGGCTGGGAGCTCCTCGACATCGCCAACAACCGGGTGGTCACAACGTCGGACGTGGTGTTCTACGAGGACATGTCGCTGGAGGTGTGGAAGCCGAAGCACGGGCCAGTATCAGGACGGACGCCGACCACCTTACCGACAGACACCTCGACGGCGACGCTGCCTCTGCTCGCCGAGGTCGGTGAGCCTGCTGCTGAGGACGCCGAGGTCATCCGTCCTCCTTCTCTTTCTCCTCCTCCTCCGACCCCTGCCCCTCCCCTCGTGGCCGATCTACGCCGGCTGACACCGATGTCGGCCTCCGGCGATGAGGGGAGTAGTGGGACACCGCCTTCGGCGCCGACCAAGAGCATCGCTGGTGGCTGACGTGACGAGCACCAAGTCGACATGGGAGTGCAGTCGACGGGGATTGGAGATTGGCAGGTCAAGGAGGTGCAGCCGACTTGGGTGAAGCCGACAGGGGAGCAGGCAGCAGCGCGGTCGACCAAGGAGCAGTCGGCGACCTGGCAGTCGGTAGGGGAGCTGACCGCAGGGGAGAAATCAGTCGGCACGCCGACCGAGGTACAGCAAGACAACAAGGACGGCGGCGGAGTTAGTGAAGATGAAGGGGAGCAGTCGGCCGACGACGAGTCCACCGACCATGACGAGGTGGGGGTCCCGTCTGAACCCCGGAAGTCAGGTCGACTTCGGAGGCCGCCCGACTTCTTCGTCCCCGATGGAAGTTTTGCAGTTCGGTTGAGTTGATTGCGCAGATTCAGTTCTATCCAACCCGAAATTGTACTGTTATGTTTGGTTTGTTGGGTGCAAATGCACATTGCACGACATCCTGCCGTCTGTTTGTACGAGTATGCGTGTGCGAATGCATTTGCGTGTGAATGGTGTGTTCGTGTGTTTGTTTGCTTTTGCATTTTTCGCTTGATGCATTTGCAGGTACTCGCGCAATGTGCGCTTCGGCACAACATTGTACGCGCTATGAACAGTGCAAGCAGAAAGGACGAGCTCGCAAAGGAACCCAAGATGGAAGCTTTGCAGTTCGGTTGAGTTGATTGCGCAGATTCAGTTCTATCCAACTCGAAATTGTACTGTTTTGTTTGGTTAACTATAGTGTAGCAGGGAAGGCACTATAGGGGTACAATTTAGGTGAAGGTTGGATGTTGTTTGTCTGTATCTGCATGCTACAAGGCCAGGGGAAACTAGCGGAACCAGCATTTGGCTGGTTGGGCAAAGACAAAAACAGGTTCTGTTTTTAGAACCTGAACCTGGTTGTTGTTTTCCCAAGTTGGAAAAACAGAACCAGAGGTTGTTTACCAACCTACCACCTGCTATTTTGTCCAGCCAGGTTGGTTCTGTTGCTTGGAATTATTTGGGATCATCCCTGGTTGTTCCCAGGTTGATTCCCAAGGTCCTTGCTAGCTAGAACTATTTAATCCTTCTCTGTTTGTACCTGAATATAGTCAAATTGATTCAAGCGAATTCCTTCCTCGCTGGAATTTCGTTTCTGCGCTATTCGACGGCGGAATGCTACCCGAGTCAACGCTAGTACGCTAGCACTCTAATGCTAGGCAAACACCGTCTGAGCCATAACTTCGTAATGGCAGAACTTTTCGCGAGGCAACTTGGCTCATTTTAAAGCTCTTGGAGCGAGCTTCGATATAGCGAATTCTCAGCTTAATCCGACCGACGGTCTGCACGGCACGCTGCGCGACGTTCAAGGTACTCTTGCTGTTTTGACTAAGTCCTTCTTGATCCCTCTCTCTACAAACTCGGACCCGAGGATAGGGGCTGGTCTTGTACCAGGCACCCAGGGACCCTTGGAGGTGACCCCGAGGAGAGGTTTTAAGTTTGATTAAGTCCTAATAGCTTGAGTTTATTAGGCCCTTACACCAACAAGCTGGTATCAGAGCTGCGTTATAGTGATCCTCGTTATAGGTAGCTATGGCGGGCAACACCTCGGCGGGAGCTGGTGAATCTTCAGCCCAAGATCGTAGCGGCAGCCAAGATTCTGGTCTTTCAGCGCCAAGGGGAGCGCGAACAAACCAGGGCTCGCTTGTCAAGGAGGTGCTGAAGAATTTCACCGTCGAGAAGTTCAATGGTGAGGGCTATGATGATTGGGCCTGGAAAATGCAATTATATTTCCGTCAGATCGGTTTGCTGAAACTAATGATTGGGGAGGAGCCTAGACCGAGTGACCCCACGCTGCAGGAAGATTGGGACGAGCGCTCCTCGGCTGGCTACTATTTGATGTCGCAGAGTTTGGAGCTGAACCAGCGTCACCACGTCATGCACCTGCTGCCGGAGGTTGAATGCGGTCCGAAGGCGTGGACCGTGTTGAAGGAGCTGCACGCCCCGACCTCCGTTGTCGCAACGTTGATGCTGGAGAGGGAGCTGTCCGCGTTGCGCCCGAGCGAGGGAGAGCCGGTGCAACCAGTCCTGGACAAGATGCGCGACCTCTACGCGAAGTTGGCGACCGCGGGAATCACCTACCCGGAGCAGACCAAGTGCTTGAAGATGCTCTCGCTGCTGCCAGAATCGTGGCTTCAATTTACGAGCGGATTGAGCCTGCCGCAGAACCAGAGCTTGTGGACGCTCGAGTGGGTGCGGACGAAGATTCTGGAGGAGAACTTCCGTCGCCGCCAACTGAGGGGTGGAGACGACGGCAGCAGCGGCTACGGGATGCAAGGGAGCCGACGTGGCAGAGGACGTGGCTTTGGTGGTGCTGGACGCGGTGCAAAGAAAGACGACGACTCCAACGACCAACAAGGAGGTACCGGTTGGGGTCGCGGTGCGAAATCTGGACGTGGGGGCAAGTCGGGTGCTGGTGGCAAAATGAAAGGGAGTTGCTGGTATTGTGAGAAGGAAGGGCACCCCTGGTTTTTGTGCTATAAGAAACCCGATGGATGGACCCCCAGAATCGTCACCAGGATGGCGGCGCGCGGAGGAACCAGAAAAACGGCGCCAACATGGTCGCTGATTCGTCCGACAACAACCCGAAGGGCAACGGCGGTGCGGAGAAGAAGAAGGAGCGCACCGCGGGCCAATTCTTCCATGTGGGAGACAAGGGGGAGCAAGGAGACGCCTCTGCCAAAGTTGGAGCAGAGCTGCACCCCCTAGACTATTGGGTGTTGGACACAGGCGCTGCTTGGACGATGACGCCGCGCAAGGACCTGCTGGACGAAGTACGAGCTGCACCGATCAATGAAGTGTGCTCCGCCTCTGGACACATGTTGAAGGTGGCTGGTGCGGGACGAGCTGCGTTTAAGGGAGCGGATGGCAAGCCGGTGGTGCTGCACGACGTTCTCTTCGTCCCCGACCTGAAGGCCAACCTTATCTCCCTCCGTAAGCTTGGCAAGGCTGGGGTGAACACCAACACGGATGGGGCACGCACTTATAAGGGGAAGCTGGGCAATCGGGTGCTTTGGGATCTGCACGAGAGCAAGGACGTGTACAGATCTATGTGGCAGCTGCCGGCCCTGGCGTGGCATGGTGGGGGGCAGGCTGGAGAGGGGTCTGCATCCCAGGGGGAGTGCAATGCCGTTGGAGGGGTTGGTGTGAAAGTGTCGGCCAGATCTGGGGAGACAGATTGGGCAACGGCACACCGGCGCTTAGGGCATGTGGCAATGCCTTTGCTGAAGCAGCTGGAGAAGGATGGAGCCGTTAAGGGTCTGAAGCTGAACGGACAGCCACCCGATGACAACTGTGAAATCTGTTTGCTTTCAAAGTTCACCCGTTTCCCTTTCCATAGTGTGGCTGGCAGGAGCAAGAAGCCTTTGGAGCTGGTCCACATGGACTTGGTGGGGCCGCTGCCGGTGCAAGGGCACAAGGGGGAGCGGTATTTTCTTACAATTGTGGATGACTGGAGCAGGCTGATGTGGGCGTATCCGCTGAAGCAGAAGGACCACGCCGCCTCCACGATACGGGACGATTGGCTGCCATTCGTGGAGAAGCAGGCGGAGTGTGTAGTGAAGCGGATTAGGACAGACCGGGGTGGTGAGTTCCTTGGAGCTGAAATGACGGCCTGGCTCAAGAAGCAGGGCATCCAGAGAGAGCTGACCACGGCTTATACCCCACAGTCCAATGGTGTAGCAGAACGGGCAAACCGGACCATTCTGGAGACAGCTAGGGCGCTGCTCATAGAATCTGGGCTGAGCAATTCTATGTGGCCTCATGCTGTCCGGCACGCCACTGTCGCTAGGAACAGGGTGCTCACCAAGGTTGGGGATGACTCGTGGGTGCCGTTGGAGAGGTGGCTTGGGAGGAAGCCGCCGGTGGACATGCTGAGGGTGTTCGGTTGCATGGCAGTCGCCCACGTCCCCAAGACCTACCGCAGTAAGTTGGGGGCGAGTGCAATCTGGTGTGTGCATTTGGGGCTGGCTGCTGAGAGCAAGGGATGGCTGCTGTGGGAACCATCCAAGGGTGTGTTGTTTGACAGCAGGGATGTGAAATTCATTGAGGGCATGATGTATGGGAGCTGGGAGAAACAGCCGGAGGCAAGGGTGTCCCAGCAGATGGAGCAGATCACCATGCAGCTGGACCTGACTCCTAGTGTGTGGGAGGAGGGAGAGGAGGCAGCTGCTGGAAATGGTGATGGAGAGAAGGTACAGGAGGCATCTGCTGGTGGAGAAAATGGTGTGGAAACTGGCGGCAGCACTAGTGGAGCTGCTGGACCCGAGGGAGGAGAGAAGCAGCAGGGAAAAACTAAGAAGCCGAAGGGTGTCGTTATGAAGGGATGGGAGACACCCGTCTCCAGGCCAGGACGTACCCGTATGGCTACTAAGAAGCTGACTGCAGGAACTGATGCAGCAGAGCAGCAGCTAGGGACCGAAGAGGCATTGCTGATTCTACCTCATGGCTATGACCCGGATGAGGAGGATGAGCCTGCGTACTGTTTTCTTGCCCCTGCACCAGAGGAACCAGCTAGCATGGAGGAGGCATTAGCTGGACCAGATAGGGACAAGTGGCTGGCTTCTAGGGATGCTGAGTACCAGAGTCTGCTGGAGAATAGGACATGGGATCTGGTGGTGCTGCCTGATGGGAAGAAAGCGATACAATGCAAGTGGGTGCTGAGGATCAAGACCGATGACAAGGGGCAGGTCACCATCTACAAGAGTAGGCTGGTGGCGAAGGGGTTTATGCAGAAGGAGAAGCAGGACTTCAACGAGATCTTTGCTCCCACTGCCAAACCCCCTACCCTCCGTGTCTTGTTGGCAGATGCAGCTGTTAGTGGGAAATTCATCATTCAGATGGATATTTCAACGGCATTCCTGAATGGGATTTTAGAGGAGGATGTGTACATGACGCAGCCGCCTGGGTATGAGGATGGTACGGGCAGGGTGTGCAAGCTCAACAAGTCCATCTACGGCTTGAAGCAGGCGCCACGCTGCTGGTACCAGAAGTTGGCAGCTGTTTTAGAGGAGATGGGATTCAGGACCAGCAGCTGTGATGAGAGCCTCTTTCTCAAGGGCGAGGGGGAGAAGCTGGTGCTGTTTCTGGTCTATGTGGACGACATTCTTCTCTTCAGCAGCAGCATGAAGGAGATCCAGAAAGTGCAGCAGCAACTGATGGAAAACTTCAAGTGCAAGAACCTTGGGGAGGTAAAGTACTACCTCGGGATGCACGTGGAGAGGGATCCAGATCACAGGTGGTTGAAGCTGCACCAGGAGAAGTTCATCAAGGAGCTGGGGGAGAAGTATGGGATTGAGAATGAGCGCAAGGTTGCAACTCCCCTGCCAGCAGAATTCAAGCTTGTGAAGGCTGCAGAGGATGAAGGGGTTGAAGCTGAAGAGCAGCAGCAATTTCAGTCCTTGGTGGGCAGCCTCTTGTACGCAGCAGTTCACACGAGGCCCGACATCTCTTTCTCGGTTGGGCAGCTGGCTAGGGTGGTGCAGAATCCATCAGAGGAGCAGGTGGATGCAGCTGAGCGTGTGGTGAAGTACCTGAACTCTCACCCAAGCATTGGAGTTCAATACTCCGCATCTGCACAGGTGAAGCAGAAAGGGGTGGAGGTGCTGAAAGAGAAGGGGGAGAGGCTTGGAGAAGGCAAGCTATTTCTCACTTGCTTTACCGATGCTACGTGGGCTTCTGAGAAGGAGGATTCCTCATCTGTGGGAGGATACATCTGCGTAGTTGGGGGAGGACCTGTTAGTTGGAGGTCCAAGAAGCAGACGGAGACGGCACTCTCTTCCGTAGAATCAGAGTACATGGCGATGTTCCATGGGGTGAAGGAGGTGATTTGGCTGAGGAGGCTGTTAGAGGAGATTGGCCAGGAGCAGAAAGTTGCTACGCCGCTGTTTTGTGATAGCAAGGGGGCTCTTGGGATGGCCAGAAACGCTGTGCTTCATGGGCTGAACAAGCACATGCGTATCAAGTGGCACTGGCTGCGTAAGGAGGTGAAGAGGGGGACGGTGCATCCGATCTACATCAAGACTCACCAGCAGCCAGCAGACTTTCTCACCAAGAGGCTTGCGGATGAGCCTCATTGGCGTTGTGTGCGCATGAGTGGAATGAGCATGAACTAGCATGGAATGACGGGGATGCAGCCGGCAGGCTGAGGGGGAGTGTGTTGGGTGCAAATGCACATTGCACGACATCCTGCCGTCTGTTTGTACGAGTATGCGTGTGCGAATGCATTTGCGTGTGAATGGTGTGTTCGTGTGTTTGTTTGCTTTTGCATTTTTCGCTTGATGCATTTGCAGGTACTCGCGCAATGTGCGCTTCGGCACAACATTGTACGCGCTATGAACAGTGCAAGCAGAAAGGACGAGCTCGCAAAGGAACCCAAGATGGAAGCTTTGCAGTTCGGTTGAGTTGATTGCGCAGATTCAGTTCTATCCAACTCGAAATTGTACTGTTTTGTTTGGTTAACTATAGTGTAGCAGGGAAGGCACTATAGGGGTACAATTTAGGTGAAGGTTGGATGTTGTTTGTCTGTATCTGCATGCTACAAGGCCAGGGGAAACCAGCGGAACCAGCATTTGGCTGGTTGGGCAAAGACAAAACAGGTTCTGTTTTTAGAACCTGAACCTGGTTGTTGTTTTCCCAGGTTGGAAAAACAGAACCAGAGGTTGTTTACCAACCTACCACCTGCTATTTTGTCCAGCCAGGTTGGTTCTGTTGCTTGGAATTATTTGGGATCATCCCTGGTTGTTCCCAGGTTGATTCCCAAGGTCCTTGCTAGCTAGAACTATTTAATCCTTCTCTGTTTGTACCTGAATATAGTCAAATTGATTCAAGCGAATTCCTTCCTCGCTGGAATTTCGTTTCTGCGCTATTCGACGGCGGAATGCTACCCGAGTCAACGCTAGTACGCTAGCACTCTAATGCTAGGCAAACACCGTCTGAGCCATAACTTCGTAATGGCAGAACTTTTCGCGAGGCAACTTGGCTCATTTTAAAGCTCTTGGAGCGAGCTTCGATATAGCGAATTCTCAGCTTAATCCGACCGACGGTCTGCACGGCACGCTGCGCGACGTTCAAGGTACTCTTGCTGTTTTGACTAAGTCCTTCTTGATCCCTCTCTCTACAAATTCGGACCCGAGGATAGGGGCTGGTCTTGTACCAGGCACCCAGGGACCCTTGGAGGTGACCCCGAGGAGAGGTTTTAAGTTTGATTAAGTCCTAATAGCTTGAGTTTATTAGGCCCTTACACCACATGGTGACTATAGTGTAACAGGGCAGGCACTATAGGGTACATTTAGGTGAAGGTTGGATGTTGTTTGTCTGTATCTGCATGCTACAAGGCCAGGGGAAACTAGCAGAACCAGCATTTGGCTGGTTGGGCAAAGACAAAAACAGGTTCTGTTTTTAGAACCTGAACCTGGTTGTTGTTTTCCCAGGTTGAAAAAACAGAACCAGAGGTTGTTTACCAACCTACCACCTGCTATTTTGTCCAGCCAGGTTAGTTCTGTTGCTTGGAATTATTTTGGATCATCCCTGGTTGTTCCCAGGTTGATTCCCAATGTCCTTGCTAGCTACAGCTATTTAGTCTTTCTCTGTTTGTGCCTGGCTATAGTCAGTTGATTCAAGCGGATCCCTTCCTTGATGAAATTTCTTTTCTACGCGGTTCGACGGCGGAATGCTACCCGAGTCAACGTTAGTATGCTAGCACTCCAACGCTAGGCAAACGCTTTCCGAGCCATAACTTCGTAATGGCAGAACTTTTCGAGAGGCAACTTGGCTCATTTTATAGCTCTTGAAGCGAGCTTCTATATAGCGAATTCTCAGCTTAATCCGATCGACGGTCTGCACGGCACGACGCGTGACATTCAAGGTGCTCTTGCTATTTTGACTAAGTCCTCTTGACTCCTCTCTCTACAAACTCGGACCCGATGATAGGGGCTGGTCTTGTACCAGGCACCCAGGGACCCTTGGAGGTGACCCCGAGGAGAGGATTTAAGTTTGATGAGTCGTAATAGCTTGAGTTGATTAGGCCCTTACAACCAACAGAAAAAAAAGTCGACCGGAGGTGGCCGTCGACTTGGGAGGTCGACGGGCACATACAGGAGCAGCTGGTCGACCTGGTTGCCCGGTCGACCAGGTTACCTGGGTGACGAGGTTCTGCGGAAGAGTGCGACGGTCGCCCAGGTGGTTTTGGCGAGGACGACCTCGGTGGTGGTATCCCGAGGTCGACGTGGCTGATCAGAAGCAGTCGTCAGCACGAAGTTGACTTGGTGTGTGCGCTGTGCAGGTGACGAGGCACTGCACGCCAATCATCTGCGAGCACCTGCGAAGCGGGTGCGATGCTGTACTGGGGTGGCGGGAGCAACGCTGGCATGTCGTCGACTTGCGTTGTTGTCACGCCGTCGACCTGCAGCGTTGGCAAGCGCCGGACTCTGCATTGCTGGAGCGCGGTCGACCAAGTCGTGCTGGCATGCAATCGACCGTGTTCCGCTGGCAGTCGTCCTGCCTTCATGCTAGCTTTGATGTATTTTTGGCCTTGCCAACTTTATTGCAGAACCATTGTTGTCAACTTTCTCTAGTGAAACTCTTGCCAATTTGCCCCGTGAACTAGCAAGCAGTGTGTGCACTAGGAAAACGACTAAGGAACAACGAACGCAGAGATCACATGAGCACCCGTGCCTAGCCCGTAGTCTAGCTCCCATTGTAGTAGTTATCTCCGCACAGTGCGGTGACCGTAGAAGACACACGGACATAACCTTTCAGTCAGGTCGACAAAGTTGTCACTTACCTAATTCGTGTTCGGAGGCCGCGCAGCTGTGCAGTAGTCACTATGTCGGAGCCGTAGGTGACACGAGGGTGGTGGACACCCTGGAGGCACGGCTGGAGAGCGCGAGGAGACGCCATGATGTGGGTGCAAATTTACATTGCACGACATCCTGCCGTCTGTTGGTACGAGTATGCGTGTGCGAATGCATTTGGGTGTGAATGGAATGTTCGTGTGTTTGTTTGCTTTCGCAATTTTTGCTTGATGCATTTGCAGGTACTCGCGCAATGTGCGCTTCGGCACAACATTGTACGCGCTATGAACAGCGCAAGCAGAAAGGACGAGCTCACAAAGGAACCCAAGATGGAAGCTTTGCAGTTCGGTTGAGTTGATTGCGCAGATTCAGTTCTATCCAACTCGAAATTGTACTGTTTTTGTGTGGGTAACTATAGTGTAGCAGGGAAGGCACTATAGGGGTACAATTTAGGTGAAGGTTGGATGTTGTTTGTCTGTATCTGCATGCTACAAGGCCAGGGGAAACCAGCGGAACCAGCATTTGGCTGGTTGGGCAAAGACAAAACAGGTTCTGTTTTTAGAACCTGAACCTGGTTGTTTTTTTCCCAGGTTGGAAAAAGAAGAACCAGAGGTTTTTACCAACCTACCACCTGCTATTTTTGTCCAGCCAGGTTGGTTCTGTTGCTTGGAATTATTTGGGATCATCCCTGGTTGTTCCCAGGTTGATTCCCAAGGTCCTTGCTAGCTAGAACTATTTAATCCTTCTCTGTTTGTACCTGAAATAGTAAAATTGATTCAAGCGAATTCCTTCCTCGCTGGAATTTCGTTCTTCTGCGCTATTCGACGGCGGAATGCTACCCGAGTCAACGCTAGTATGCTAGCACTCCAACGCTAGGCAAACGCTGTCCGAGCCAGAACTTAGTAATGGCAGAACTTTTCGCGAGACAACTTGGCTCATTTTAAAGCTCTTGGAGCGAGCTTCGATATAACGAATTCTCAGCTTAATCCGACCGACGGTCTGCACGGCACGCTGCGCGACGTTCAAGGTACTCTTGCTGTTTTGACTATGATCCCTCTCTCTACAAACTCGGACCCGAGGATAGGGGCTGGTCTTGTACCAGGCACCCAGGGACCCTTGGAGGTGACCCCGAGGAGAGTTTTTAAGTTTGATTAAGTCCTAATAGCTTGAGTTTATTAGGCCCTTACACCAACAAGCTGGTATCAGAGCTGCGTTATAGTGATCCTCGTTATAGGTAGCTATGGCGGGCAACACCTCGGCGGGAGCTGGTGAATCTTCAGCCCAAGATCGTAGCGGCAGCCAAGATTCTGGTCTTTCAGCGCCAAGGGGAGCGCGAACAAACCAGGGCTCGCTTGTCAAGGAGGTGCTGAAGAATTTCACCGTCGAGAAGTTCAATGGTGAGGGCTATGATGATTGGGCCTGGAAATGCAATTATATTTCCGTCAGATCGGTTTGCTGAAACTAATGATTGGGGAGGAGCCTAGACTGAGTGACCCCACGCTGCAGGAAGATTGGGACGAGCGCTCCTCGGCTGGCTACTATTTGATGTCGCAGAGTTTGGAGCTGAACCAGCGTCACCACGTCATGCACCTGCTGCCGGAGATTGAATGCGGTCCGAAGGCGTGGACCGTGTTGAAGGAGCTGCACGCCCCGACCTCCGTTGTCGCAACATTGATGCTGGAGAGGGAGCTGTCCGCGTTGCGCCTGAGCGAGGGAGAGCCGGTGCAACCAGTCCTGGACAAGATGCGCGACCTCTACGCGAAGTTGGCGACCGCGGGAATCACCTACCCGGAGCAGACCAAGTGCTTGAAGATGCTCTCGCTGCTGCCGGAATCGTGGCTTCAATTTACGAGCGGATTGAGCCTGCCGCAGAACCAGAGCTTGTGGACGCTCGAGTGGGTGCGGACGAAGATTCTGGAGGAGGACTTCCGTCGCCGCCAACTGAGGGGTGGAGACGACGGCAGCAGCGGCTACGGGATGCAAGGGAGCCGACGTGGCAGAGGACGTGGCTTCGGTGGTGCTGGACGCGGTGCAAAGAAAGACGACGACTCCAACGACCAACAAGGAGGTACCGGTTGGGGTCGCGGTGCGAAATCTGGACGTGGGGGCAAGTCGGGTGCTGGTGGCAAAATGAAAGGGAGTTGCTGGTATTGTGAGAAGGAAGGGCACCCCTGGTTTTTGTGCTATAAGAAACCCGATGGATGGACCCCCAGAATCGTCACCAGGATGGCGGCGCGCGGAGGAACCAGAAAAACGGCGCCAACATGGTCGCGGCGAGGAGGAACCAGAAAAACGGCGCCAACATGGTCGCTGATTCGTCCGACAACAACCCGAAGGGCAACGGCGGTGCGGAGAAGAAAGAAGGAAGGCGCGCACGCGGGCCAATTCTTCCATGTGGGAGACAAGGGGGAGCAAGGAGACGCCTCTGCCAAAGTTGGAGCAGAGCTGCACCCCCTAGACTATTGGGTGTTGGACACAGGCGCTGCTTGGACGATGACGCCGCGCAAGGACCTGCTGGACGAAGTACGAGCTGCACCGATCAATGAAGTGTGCTCCGCCTCTGGACACATGTTGAAGGTGGCTGGTGCGGGACGAGCTGCGTTTAAGGGAGCGGATGGCAAGCCGGTGGTGCTGCACGACGTTCTCTTCGTCCCCGACCTGAAGGCCAACCTTATCTCCCTCCGTAAGCTTGGCAAGGCTGGGGTGAACACCAACACGGATGGGGCACGCACTTATAAGGGGAAGCTGGGCAATCGGTGATTTGGGATCTGCACGAGACAAGGACGTGTACAGATCTATGTGGCAGCTGCCGGCCCTGGCGTGGCATGGTGGGGGGCAGGCTGGAGAGGGGTCTGCATCCCAGGGGGAGTGCAATGCCGTTGGAGGGGTTGGTGTGAAAGTGTCGGCCAGATCTGGGGAGACAGATTGGGCAACGGCACACCGGCGCTTAGGGCATGTGGCAATGCCTTTGCTGAAGCAGCTGGAGAAGGATGGAGCCGTTAAGGGTCTGAAGCTGAACGGACAGCCACCCGATGACAACTGTGAAATCTGTTTGCTTTCAAAGTTCACCCGTTTCCCTTTCCATAGTGTGGCTGGCAGGAGCAAGAAGCTTTTGGAGCTGGTCCACATGGACTTGGTGGGGCCGCTGCCGGTGCAAGGGCATAAGGGGGAGCGGTATTTTCTTACAATTGTGGATGACTGGAGCAGGCTGATGTGGGCGTATCCGCTGAAGCAGAAGGACCACGCTGCCTCCACGATACGGGACGATTGGCTGCCATTCGTGGAGAAGCAGGCGGAGTGTGTAGTGAAGCGGATTAGGACAGACCGGGGTGGTGAGTTCCTTGGAGCTGAAATGACGGCCTGGCTCAAGAAGCAGGGCATCCAGAGAGAGCTGACCACGGCTTATACCCCACAGTCCAATGGTGTAGCAGAACGGGCAAACCGGACCATTCTGGAGACAGCTAGGGCGCTGCTCTTAGAATCTGGGCTGAGCAATTCTATGTGGCCTCATGCTGTCCGGCACGCCACTGTCGCTAGGAACAGGGTGCTCACCAAGGTTGGGGATGACTCGTGGGTGCCTTTGGAGAGGTGGCTTGGGAGGAAGCCGCCGGTGGACATGCTGAGGGTTCGTTCGGTTGCATGGCAGTCGCCCACGTCCCCAAGACCTACCGCTTTGTAAGTTGGGGGCTGGTGGGCGAGTGCAATCTGGTGTGTGCATTTGGGGCTGGCTGCTGAGAGCAAGGGATGGCTGCTGTGGGAACCATCCAAGGGTGTGTTGTTTGACAGCAGGGATGTGAAATTCATTGAGGGCATGATGTACGGGAGCTGGGAGAAACAGCCGGAGGCAAGGGTGTCCCAGCAGATGGAGCAGATCACCATGCAGCTGGACCTGACTCCTAGTGTGTGGGAGGAGGGAGAGGAGGCAGCTGCTGGAAATGGTGATGGAGAGAAGGTACAGGAGGCATCTGCTGGTGGAGAAAATGGTGTGGAAACTGGCGGCAGCACTAGTGGAGCTGCTGGACCCGAGGGAGGAGAAAAGCAGCAGGGAAAAACTAAGAAGCCGAAGGGTGTCGTTATGAAGGGATGGGAGACACCCGTCTCCAGGCCAGGACGTACCCGTATGGCTACTAAGAAGCTGACTGCAGGAACTGATGCAGCAGAGCAGCAGCTAGGGACCGAAGAGGCATTGCTGATTCTACCTCATGGCTATGACCCGGATGAGGAGGATGAGCCTGCGTACTGTTTTCTTGCCCCTGCACCAGAGGAACCAGCTAGCATGGAGGAGGCATTAGCTGGACCAGATAGGGACAAGTGGCTGGCTTCTAGGGATGCTGAGTACCAGAGTCTGCTGGAGAATAGGACATGGGATCTGGTGGTGCTGCCTGATGGGAAGAAAGCGATACAATGCAAGTGGGTGCTGAGGATCAAGACCGATGACAAGGGGCAGGTCACCATCTACAAGAGTAGGCTGGTGGCGAAGGGGTTTATGCAGAAGGAGAAGCAGGACTTCAACGAGATCTTTGCTCCCACTGCCAAACCCCCTACCCTCCGTGTCTTGTTGGCAGATGCAGCTGTTAGTGGGAAATTCATCATTCAGATGGATATTTCAACGGCATTCCTGAATGGGATTTTAGAGGAGGATGTGTACATGACGCAGCCGCCTGGGTATGAGGATGGTACGGGCAGGGTGTGCAAGCTCAACAAGTCCATCTACGGCTTGAAGCAGGCGCCACGCTGCTGGTACCAGAAGTTGGCAGCTGTTTTAGAGGAGATGGGATTCAGGACCAGCAGCTGTG
The DNA here is from genome assembly GCA_947470075.1 of Closterium sp. Yama58-4. Classification (NCBI taxonomy): domain Eukaryota; kingdom Viridiplantae; phylum Streptophyta; class Zygnematophyceae; order Desmidiales; family Closteriaceae; genus Closterium; species Closterium sp. Yama58-4. Next base: position 61,760 of record CANIUD010000592.1, read on the forward strand.
ATGAGAGCCTCTTTCTCAAGGGCGAGGGGGAGAAGCTGGTGCTGTTTCTGGTCTATGTGGACGACATTCTTCTCTTCAGCAGCAGCATGAAGGAGATCCAGAAAGTGCAGCAGCAACTGATGGAAAACTTCAAGTGCAAGAACCTTGGGGAGGTAAAGTACTACCTCGGGATGCACGTGGAGAGGGATCCAGATCACAGGTGGTTGAAGCTGCACCAGGAGAAGTTCATCAAGGAGCTGGGGGAGAAGTATGGGATTGAGAATGAGCGCAAGGTTGCAACTCCCCTGCCAGCAGAATTCAAGCTTGTGAAGGCTGCAGAGGATGAAGGGATTGAAGCTGAAGAGCAGCAGCAATTTCAGTCCTTGGTGGGCAGCCTCTTGTACGCAGCAGTTCACACGAGGCCCGACATCTCTTTCTCGGTTGGGCAGCTGGCTAGGGTGGTGCAGAATCCATCAGAGGAGCAGGTGGATGCAGCTGAGCGTGTGGTGAAGTACCTGAACTCTCACCCAAGCATTGGAGTTCAATACTCCGCATCTGCACAGATGAAGCAGAAAGGGGTGGAGGTGCTGAAAGAGAAGGGGGAGAGGCTTGGAGAAGGCAAGCTATTTCTCACTTGCTTTACCGATGCTACATGGGCTTCTGAGAAGGAGGATTCCTCATCTGTGGGAGGATACATCTGCGTAGTTGGGGGAGGACCTGTTAGTTGGAGGTCCAAGAAGCAGACGGAGACGGCACTCTCTTCCGTAGAATCAGAGTACATGGCGATGTTCCATGGGGTGAAGGAGGTGATTTGGCTGAGGAGGCTGTTAGAGGAGATTGGCCAGGAGCAGAAAGTTGCTACGCCGCTGTTTTGTGATAGCAAGGGGGCTCTTGGGATGGCCAGAAACGCTGTGCTTCATGGGCTGAACAAGCACATGCGTATCAAGTGGCACTGGCTGCGTAAGGAGGTGAAGAGGGGGACGGTGCATCCGATCTACATCAAGACTCACCAGCAGCCAGCAGACTTTCTCACCAAGAGGCTTGCGGATGAGCCTCATTGGCGTTGTGTGCGCATGAGTGGAATGAGCATGAACTAGCATGGAATGACGGGGATGCAGCCGGCAGGCTGAGGGGGAGTGTGTTGGGTGCAAATGCACATTGCACGACATCCTGCCGTCTGTTTGTACGAGTATGCGTGTGCGAATGCATTTGTGTGTGAATGGTGTGTTCGTGTGTTTGTTTGCTTTCGCATTTTTTTCGCTTGATGCATTTGCAGGTACTCGCGCAATGTGCGCTTCGGCACAACATTGTATGCGCTATGAACAGTGCAAGCAGAAAGGACGAGCTCGCAAAGGAACCCAAGATGGAAGCTTTGCAGTTCGGTTGAGTTGATTGCGCAGATTCAGTTCTATCCAACTCGAAATTGTACTGTTTTGTTTGGTTAACTATAGTGTAGCAGGGAAGGCACTATAGGGGTACAATTTAGGTGAAGGTTGGATGTTGTTTGTCTGTATCTGCATGCTACAAGGCCAGGGGAAACCAGCGGAACCAGCATTTGGCTGGTTGGGCAAAGACAAAACAGGTTCTGTTTTTAGAACCTGAACCTGGTTGTTGTTTTCCCAGGTTGGAAAAACAGAACCAAAGGTTGTTTACCAACCTACCACCTGCTATTTTGTCCAGCCAGGTTGGTTCTGTTGCTTGGAATTATTTGGGATCATCCCTGGTTGTTCCCAGGTTGATTCCCAAGGTCCTTGCTAGCTAGAACTATTTAATCCTTCTCTGTTTGTACCTGAATATAGTAAAATTGATTCAAGCGAATTCCTTCCTCGCTGGAATTTCGTTTCTGCGCTATTCGACGGCGGAATGCTACCCGAGTCAACGCTAGTATGCTAGCACTCTAATGCTAGGCAAACACCGTCTGAGCCATAACTTCGTAATGGCAGAACTTTTCGCGAGGCAACTTGGCTCATTTTAAAGCTCTTGGAGCGAGCTTCGATATAGCGAATTCTCAGCTTAATCCGACCGACGGTCTGCACGGCATGCTGCGCGACGTTCAAGGTACTCTTGCTGTTTTGACTAAGTCCTTCTTGATCCCTCTCTCTACAAACTCGGACCTGAGGATAGGGGCTGGTCTTGTGCCAGGCACCCAGGGACCCTTGGAGGTGACCCGGAGGAGAGGTTTTAAGTTTGATTAAGTCCTAATAGCTTGAGTTTATTAGGCCCTTACACCAACAGTGGCATGGTGGGGGGCAGGCTGGAGAGGGGTCTGCATCCCAGGGGGAGTGCAATGCCGTTGGAGGGGTTGGTGTGAAAGTGTCGGCCAGATCTGGGGAGACAGATTGGGCAACGGCACACCGGCGCTTAGGGCATGTGGCAATGCCTTTGCTGAAGCAGCTGGAGAAGGATGGAGCCGTTAAGGGTCTGAAGCTGAATGGACAGCCACCCGATTACAACTGTGAAATCTGTTTGCTTTCAAAGTTCACCCGTTTCCCTTTCCATAGTGTGGCTGGCAGGAGCAAGAAGCCTTTGGAGCTGGTCCACATGGACTTGGTGGGGCCGCTGCCGGTGCAAGGGCACAAGGGGGAGCGGTATTTTCTTACAATTGTGGATGACTGGAGCAGGCTGATGTGGGCGTATCCGCTGAAGCAGAAGGACCACGCCGCCTCCACGATACGGGACGATTGGCTGCCATTCGTGGAGAAGCAGGCGGAGTGTGTAGTGAAGCGGATTAGGACAGACCGGGGTGGTGAGTTCCTTGGAGCTGAAATGACGGCCTGGCTCAAGAAGCAGGGCATCCAGAGAGAGCTGACCACGGCTTATACCCCACAGTCCAATGGTGTAGCAGAACGGGCAAACCGGACCATTCTAGAGACAGCTAGGGCGCTGCTCATAGAATCTGGGCTGAGCAATTCTATGTGGCCTCATGCTGTCCGGCACGCCACTGTCGCTAGGAACAGGGTGCTCACCAAGGTTGGGGATGACTCGTGGGTGCCGTTGGAGAGGTGGCTTGGGAGGAAGCCGCCGGTGGACATGCTGAGGGTGTTCGGTTGCATGGCAGTCGCCCACGTCCCCAAGACCTACCGCAGTAAGTTGGGGGCGAGTGCAATCTGGTGTGTGCATTTGGGGCTGGCTGCTGAGAGCAAGGGATGGCTGCTGTGGGAACCATCCAAGGGTGTGTTGTTTGACAGCAGGGATGTGAAATTCATTGAGGGCATGATGTATGGGAGCTGGGAGAAACAGCCGGAGGCAAGGGTGTCCCAGCAGATGGAGCAGATCACCATGCAGCTGGACCTGACTCCTAGTGTGTGGGAGGAGGGAGAGGAGGCAGCTGCTGGAAATGGTGATGGAGAGAAGGTACAGGAGGCATCTGCTGGTGGAGAAAATGGTGTGGAAACTGGCGGCAGCACTAGTGGAGCTGCTGGACCCGAGGGAGGAGAGAAGCAGCAGGGAAAAACTAAGAAGCCGAAGGGTGTCGTTATGAAGGGATGGGAGACACCCGTCTCCAGGCCAGGACGTACCCGTATGGCTACTAAGAAGCTGACTGCAGGAACTGATGCAGCAGAGCAGCAGCTAGGGACCGAAGAGGCATTGCTGATTCTACCTCATGGCTATGACCCGGATGAGGAGGATGAGCCTGCGTACTGTTTTCTTGCCCCTGCACCAGAGGAACCAGCTAGCATGGAGGAGGCATTAGCTGGACCAGATAGGGACAAGTGGCTGGCTTCTAGGGATGCTGAGTACCAGAGTCTGCTGGAGAATAGGACATGGGATCTGGTGGTGCTGCCTGATGGGAAGAAAGCGATACAATGCAAGTGGGTGCTGAGGATCAAGACCGATGACAAGGGGCAGGTCACCATCTACAAGAGTAGGCTGGTGGCGAAGGGGTTTATGCAGAAGGAGAAGCAGGACTTCAACGAGATCTTTGCTCCCACTGCCAAACCCCCTACCCTCCGTGTCTTGTTGGCAGATGCAGCTGTTAGTGGGAAATTCATCATTCAGATGGATATTTCAACGGCATTCCTGAATGGGATTTTAGAGGAGGATGTGTACATGACGCAGCCGCCTGGGTATGAGGATGGTACGGGCAGGGTGTGCAAGCTCAACAAGTCCATCTACGGCTTGAAGCAGGCGCCACGCTGCTGGTACCAGAAGTTGGCAGCTGTTTTAGAGGAGATGGGATTCAGGACCAGCAGCTGTGATGAGAGCCTCTTTCTCAAGGGCGAGGGGGAGAAGCTGGTGCTGTTTCTGGTCTATGTGGACGACATTCTTCTCTTCAGCAGCAGCATGAAGGAGATCCAGAAAGTGCAGCAGCAACTGATGGAAAACTTCAAGTGCAAGAACCTTGGGGAGGTAAAGTACTACCTCGGGATGCACGTGGAGAGGGATCCAGATCACAGGTGGTTGAAGCTGCACCAGGAGAAGTTCATCAAGGAGCTGGGGGAGAAGTATGGGATTGAGAATGAGCGCAAGGTTGCAACTCCCCTGCCAGCAGAATTCAAGCTTGTGAAGGCTGTAGAGGATGAAGGGGTTGAGGAGCTTGAAGCTGCAAGAGCAGCAACAATTTCAGTCCTTGGTGGGCAGCCTCTTGTACGCAGCAGTTCACACGAGGCCCGACATCTCTTTCTCGGTTGGGCAGCTGGCTAGGGTGGTGCAGAATCCATCAGAGGAGCAGGTGGATGCAGCTGAGCGTGTGGTGAAGTACCTGAACTCTCACCCAAGCATTGGAGTTCAATACTCCGCATCTGCACAGGTGAAGCAGAAAGGGGTGGAGGTGCTGAAAGAGAAGGGGGAGAGGCTTGGAGAAGGCAAGCTATTTCTCACTTGCTTTACCGATGCTACGTGGGCTTCTGAGAAGGAGGATTCCTCATCTGTGGGAGGATACATCTGCGTAGTTGGGGGAGGACCTGTTAGTTGGAGGTCCAAGAAGCAGACGGAGACGGCACTCTCTTCCGTAGAATCAGAGTACATGGCGATGTTCCATGGGGTGAAGGAGGTGATTTGGCTGAGGAGGCTGTTAGAGGAGATTGGCCAGGAGCAGAAAGTTGCTACGCCGCTGTTTTGTGATAGCAAGGGGGCTCTTGGGATGGCCAGGAACGCTGTGCTTCATGGCCTGAACAAGCACATGCGTATCAAGTGGCACTGGCTGCGTAAGGAGGTGAAGAGGGGGACGGTGAATCCAATCTACATCAAGACTCACCAGCAGCCAGCAGACTTTCTCACCAAGAGGCTTGCGGATGAGCCTCATTGGCGTTGTGTGCGCATGAGTGGAATGAGCATGAACTAGCATGGAATGATGGGGATGCAGCCGGCAGGCTGAGGGGGAGTGTGTTGGGTGCAAATTTACATTGCACGACATCCTGCCGTCTGTTTGTACGAGTATACGTGTGCGAATGCATTTGGGTGTGAATGGAATGTTCGTGTGTTTGTTTGCTTTCGCAATTTTCGCTTGATGCATTTGCAGGTACTCGCGCAATGTGCGCTTCGGCACAACATTGTACGCGCTATGAACAGTGCAAGCAGAAAGGACGAGCTCACAAAGGAACCCAAGATGGAAGCTTTGCAGTTCGGTTGAGTTGATTGCGCAGATTCAGTTCTATCCAACTCGAAATTGTACTGTTTTGTTTGGTTAACTATAGTGTAGCAGGGAAGGCACTATAGGGGTACAATTTAGGTGAAGGTTGGATGTTGTTTGTCTGTATCTGCATGCTACAAGGCCAGGGGAAACCAGCGGAACCAGCATTTGGCTGGTTGGGCAAAGACAAAACAGGTTCTGTTTTTAGAACCTGAACCTGGTTGTTGTTTTTCCCAGGTTGGAAAAACAGAACCAAAGGTTGTTTACCAACCTACCACCTGCTATTTTGTCCAGCCAGGTTGGTTCTGTTGCTTGGAATTATTTGGGATCATCCCTGGTTGTTCCCAGGTTGATTCCCAAGGTCCTTGCTAGCTAGAACTATTTAATCCTTCTCTGTTTGTACCTGAATATAGTAAAATTGATTCAAGCGAATTCCTTCCTCGCTGGAATTTCGTTTCTGCGCTATTCGACGGCGGAATGCTACCCGAGTCAACGCTAGTATGCTAGCACTCCAACGCTAGGCAAACGCTGTCCGAGCCAGAACTTAGTAATGGCAGAACTTTTCGCGAGGCAACTTGGCTCATTTTAAAGCTCTTGGAGCGAGCTTCGATATAGCGAATTCTCAGCTTAATCTGACCGACGGTCTGCACGGCACGCTGCGCGACGTTCAAGGTACTCTTGCTGTTTTGACTAAGTCCTTTTTGATCCCTCTCTCTACAAACTCGGACCCGAGGATAGGGGCTGGTCTTGTACCAGGCACCCAGGGACCCTTGGAGGTGACCCCGAGGAGAGGTTTTAAGTTTGATTAAGTCCTAATAGCTTGAGTTTATTAGGCCCTTACACCAACACATGAGGCGAAGGAGTTCGGTGACCTCCCCTGGGCGGTCATCGAGCCTGGCATCCGCTCCGTGTGGGCGACGGAGCACCCTCATTCTCTGCCTGCATCCTCTTTGACCGGTGAACACTGAGGGCGGCGTCGACGTGGGCGTCAACGCCGGTGGCGTCCAAGTCAGCAGCAGTTCGGGAGGCACATCGTCAAGGCAGCGTGGTGTGATTCACGCCGATGAAGTCGGCGGCGTTCAGGCGCGAGGGATGCGGTCGTCGGCGGCTGCAGGCTCCTCGCAGGGTGACGTCGGAGGTCGACGAAGTGGATCTTTGCCGATGTCGGCGACCCAGGTGACAGCAGGCGGGATTGCACCGAGCTACGGCTACTTCAAGTTTATGCCGGATAGGATCTTGGTCTCTTCCTTGCTGGTCGGTCGACCTGACATTCTCACCTGGGAAGAAGCCATCGAGCCCCAGCTGGAGATGGCCGGGCTGATCAACTTTGCTCGCGATATCGTGGCGACGCCGGGTGACCCTGACTTGCGTGCGGATTTTCGCGCCGTGCAGCTGCTGACCTTCACGGTCATCTCGCGGTGCTGCTCGCCGGGCGTGCAAATCGCCTTGAAGTGGTGCAGGGAGCATCTCGACGCCGTCCACTGGGCGTGGCACTTCATCGAGTCGACTTACCAAGTCACCAAGTCACCGACGACTTGTTCATCGCCCAGCTTGAGGGGCAGCTGACGCACCTGCGTATGGGCGACCAGGAGACCGCGACGGACTACTGCAACCGAGCTCGGCGGATTCTTGCCACCATCAGGATGGCCGGCGCGGAGTACTCGATGGCGTTGTACGTCATCCATGTCATCCAGGGGCTCCCGAGCAGCTACAACCTGCTGAAGCGGCTGTCGATGGCACCGAGCACGCGGGCGACGCTCAACGAGGACACATTGACCTCGTACATCCTGCAGGACGAGGCGATGCAGGAAGCCGAGCACAGGTGAACTACGTCGCCCCAGCGAAGCAAGGCGGTCGACCAGGGCAGCGTGGACAGTCTGGTGGCAGTGGTAGCAGTGGCTCGAAGTCAGTCAAGGAAGTCAACAAGAAGAAGTCGACCAAGGACAGCGGTCGAGGAGGAGGAAGTCGACGTCGGGAGTGCTGGCTGTGCGGCGACCCCGACCACCTCTCCTTCGAGTGCCCCGACCGCAGTGACTCCGACGACGACGACGCCAAGGGAGGCCGCGGGAGGTCTGGCAGTCGTCGTCCTCGTCAAGGAAAAAACCAGATGCGCAAGGATAAGCAGTCGACCAAGTCGTTGACCTCGGCGAAGGACGCCGACTGCTCTATTGGCGGAAAAGGGCGCGACGACAAGTCGGCGTCGTGCTCTCTGGTCGGCGTCATGGAGCCGACCGTCTCGCTGGCGCCGGAGGCTGGCGAGGACTTCCAGGCGATGGCGGCAGCTGTGCAGGCGAACCTGGCCATGGTCCTGCTCGACAGCGGCTGTTCGCACCACCTGATGGGGACGAAGGAGGCCTTCGTCGACTTGGGGCCGAGTGGCAACGTGAAGCACGTGCGCGGCTTCAATGGGGCGGGGCATGAGTCCAGGGTCATGGCACCGTCACCCAGCAGGGAGACGCCGGGAAGCGAGTGCTCATCCTCGACGTGCTGTACGTCCCAGGCGTGGCAGCCAACATACTGTCGGCCGGTCAGCTGAAAGAGAACGGTGTTTAGATGCAAGAAGATGGTGATGGGATGCTGCTCGTCTTGGCGACAGGCGGCGTGCTTGGTCGAGCAACGTATTCCGGCCGGGTCCTCTGCACCGACTTGCGTCCCTGCTCGGCGACGAACGCAGCAGAGGTGGTGGCTCTGCGGGCAATTGTCTCTGCGACGAAGTTGATGCCGGATAGGCTGCATGCACGACTGGCACACGTCGGCATGGACACCATATGGAGTTCGGCAAAGCGCGAGGTCGCCACTGGGCTGGACCTCAAGTCGGCGTGCCGACTCACGTGTGTCTCGTGCGTCGGCGGGAAGCTGGCGAGGCACACCTTCCCCGACCAAGGCTCCGACGCCGACGACGTGCTGGCCGTTGTGCACCTCGACCTGTGTGGGCCGTTCCGCGTGGTCGCCAAGGACGGCAGCCTATACTTCCTGCTGCTGAAGGACCGCAAGACCCGCTACGTGTGGGTGAAGCCGGTTGCCAGGAAGTCCGACGTGCTGCGAGAGTTCGAGCAGTGGCTGGTGACGGTTGAGCGGCAGACGGGGAAGTCGGTGTAAATGCTGCGTTCTGAACAGGAAGGGGAGTTCCTCGGGAAGGACTTCACTGCCCTCCTGGACGGAAAGGGGATCCTCCACGACCTTACCTGCCCGTACACTCCGCAGCAGAACGGCATGGCGGAGAGGGAGATGCGGACGGTGGTGGAGTCGGTGCGGACGATGCTGCTGCACATGGGCGTGCAGCATCACTGGTGGCACCTCGCTCTGCGGCAGGCTGTCTGAGTCCGAAACTGACTCGAGCGGTCGACGCTGGCGCCGGGGACAACACCGTTCCAGCTGCTCACCGGGAAGAAGCCCGACTTGTCGCTGGCACGCGTGTGGGGCTGCATGGTGCAGTTCCTGGTCCCCGAGCAGCAGCGTGGTGGGAAGCTGAAGCCGAAGGCCCGGTGGGGCCTTCATCTCGGCGTGTCGGAGGAGAGCAAAGGCTGGGAGCTCCTCGACATCGCCAACAACCGGGTGGTCACCACGTCGGACGTGGTGTTCTACGAGGACATGTCGCTGGAGGTGTGGAAGCCGAAGCACGGGCCAGTATCAGGACGGACGCCGACCACCTTACCGACTGACACCTCGACGGCGACGCTGCATCTGCTCGCCGAGGTCGGTGAGCCTGCTGCTGAGGACGCCGAGGTCGTCCGTCCTCCTTCTCTTTCTCCTCCTCCTCCGACCCCTGCCCCTCCCCTCGTGGCCGATCTACGCTGGCTGACACCGATATCGGCCTCCGGCGATGAGGGGAGTAGTGGGACGTCGCCTTCGGCGCCGACCAAGAGCATTGCTGGTGGCTGACGTGACGAGCAGCAAGTCGACATGGGAGTGTAGTCGACGGGGATTGGAGAGGGGCAGTTCAAGGAGGTGCAGCCAACTTGGGTGAAGCCGACAGGGGAGCAGGCAGCAGCGCGGTCGACCAAGGAGCAATCGGTAACCTGGCAGTCGGTAGGGAAGCTGACCGCAGGGGAGAAATCAGTCGGCACGCCGACCGAGGTACAGCAGGACGACCAGGACGGCGGCGGAGTTAGTAAAGATGAAGGGGAGCAGTCGGCCGACGAGGAGTCCACCGACCATGACGAGGTGGGGGTCCCGTCTGAACCCTGGAAGTCAGGTCGACTAAGGAGGCCGCCCGACTTCTTCGTCCCCGCTGCCTTCACCACGGTGTACGACGTGGTCAACGAAGATGACGACCTGCTGTACGACGACGCCGAGGAGGATAAGGGGTTTCTGGAGCTCGACCTGGACATGCTGGCCGACCCCGATTACCGTTGGGATATCTCGACGATGACGGTGAAGGAGGCATTGGCGAGCTGGAAGGGCCCGGCGGTGAAGGCCGCCATGGAAGAGGAGATCTGCGGCCTCATCAGCATGGGCACGTGGGAGCTGGTCGAACGCCCGCCGGTAGTGTTTCACCATGAAGAACCAGTGGGTGTTGACGACGAAGTACCACATCGACGACACCGTCGAGCGAGAGAAGGCGAGACTGATCGTGAAGGGCTTCACACAGGTGTACGGCGCCGACTACGACGAGACGTTCGCGCCGGTGGGCAGCTACGTCACGCTGAGGATCTTCCTCAGCATCGTTGCTGTCCTCAACCTCAACCTGATGCAGCTCGACATGAAGAATGCCTTCTTACAAAGCAAGCTCGACCGGGTGCTGTACATGTCCCAGCCGGACTACTTCAACGACGGAACCGGCCGGGTGTGCAAGCTGCTGAAGAGCCTGTACGGGCTGAAGCAGTCGCCGCTGCTGTGGTATTTGGCGCTCAACGACGTGCTGGTCGGCGCTGGGTGGAAGAAGAGCCAGGTCGATGAGGCTCTGTACTTCAAGGTCGGCGACGACGGAGTGGCGTGCTGGGTGCTGGTCTACGTCGACGACCTGCTCGCCGCCAGCAGCAGCGCCGCGATGCTGGAGGGGCTTAAGGAGCTGCTGGAGGCCGCCTTCGAGCTGCGCGAGATCTCGCCGGTGCAGAAGTACCTTGGCCTGGAGATCGTGCGCGACAGGTCGGCGAGGAAGCTGTGGCTGCACCAGCAGGGCTACGCCGACAAGCTGCGTAGGCGGTTCATCGACAATGAGCAGGGCGGTCGGACCCCGAAGACGCCGGTCTCGGTCGACGCCTATGCCGAGCTCACCTTCGACGACGAGGAGGCGCAGGAGCGACAGGAGGAGGAGTACCGGCAGAAGGTCGGCTCGCTGCAGTTCGCGGCGACGACGACGAGGCCGGACATCGCCTTCGCCTGCAGCAAGCTGGGGAGCGGCCTTACGGTGAGGAGCGACCAGCACTGGCGCGAAGTCGACCGCTGCCTCGCCTACCTCGCCAACACGCGTGACACCGCCCTGGAGTTCGGCGGTGGACCTGAGTCGCTGGAGCTGGTCGGCTACGTGGACGCTGACGACGCCGGCGACATGCAGAGCCGGACGAGCACGGGTGACTAAGTCCTGGAGGGGCCGCGGTCTCCTGGTCGAGCCAGCGCATCAAGTGTGCGCCGACCGAGTCGGAGTACGTAGCAGCCGTCGAAGCCGGAAAGGAGGGTCGCCGACTTCGCTTCCTCCTGGCAGAGTTCCAGCAGCTGGACGCTGGAAGGCCGACGGTCCTGAGGGTGGACAACAAGTCGGCCATCACAGTCGCCGGGGGCATGGGGTTGACGGGCAACCTCAAGCACATGGAGCAGCGACAGGCCTGGCTGCAGCACATGGTGAAGCGGGCGAAGGAGGCATTGCAGTACATCCCGACCGCTGAGCAGCCGGCCGACTTCTTGACGAAGGCGCTGCACTATCCGGCCTTCAACCGGTGCTCCGTTGCAATCGGCCAAGTGCGTCTGGCCGACGTGGGCGACGGCGACGACGACGTGCAGCAGTAGGTGCCATGCCCTCTTGCATGGCTGGTGCGGTGGACGACGTGCTGTGTGTTGAGAGCACGTAGACGATCTTTTCTCCGAGAAGTACTGCCGTGTGGGCTGGGGGCCCAAGCGTGAACGCGGCAGGGGAGTGTCAACAGGAGTTGTGTGTTGGCCCCGTCCTCGCTTGGGCGGAGCCAACTTCATGGTCGAATGTAGGGGTGCAGCCGACCTGTAGCAGTGGACAAGCTGGTCGACGGGGTTGGTTGACTTGCACGGGGAGCCATTGCATGGGCGCCGACTTCGGGAGGGCGCCAATTTCGTGTGGTCGACCTGGGAAGTCGACATGCAAAGGGCGTCGACCTGGTGACGCCAATCCGAGGCAGCCGACTTGGATGGTCGGCTGACAGAAATGCTGGTTGACCTGGTTGGTCGACCAGGCCTTCTGGTCGACCAGGAGTGACGTCGACCTGGAGCTGGTCGACCAAACATGGTGGTCGAAGAAGGAGGGGCCGACGTCGACCTCGGCAGAAGGATTCAGGATGCCGAGCTGTTGGGCGTCGAAGTAGCAGGGCGTCGACTTGGTGACGCCAACTTCGGATAGCCGACTTTGGGGTCGGCTGACAACTGTGCTGGTCGACGAGGAGCTGGTCGACCAGGAGTGACGTTGACCAGGAGCTGGTCGACCAGGGGTAGTGGTCGACCTGGTGAGGTCGACCGGAGGTGGCCGTCAATTTGGGAGGTCGACGGGCACATACAGGAGCAGCTGGTCGACCTGGTTGCCCGGTCGACCAGGTTACCTGGGTGACGAGGTTCTGCGGAAGAGTGCGACGGTCGCCCAGGTGGTTTTGGCGAGGACGACCTCGGTGGTGGTATCCCGAGGTCGACGTGGCTGATCAGAAGCAGCCGTCAGCACAAAGTTGACTTGGTGTGTGCGCTGTGCAGGTGACGAGGCGAAGCGGGTGCAATGCTGTACTGCGGGAGCAACGCTGGCATGTCGTCGACTTGCGCTGTTGTCATGCCGTCGACCTGCAGCGTTGGCAAGCCGCGACTCTGCACTGCTGGAGCGCGGTCGACCATGTCGTGCTGGAACGCGGTCGACCGTGCTGCGCTAGCAGTCGACCTGCTTGCATGCTAGCTCTGATGTAGTCTTGCCTCTTGCCAATTTGCCCCGTAAACTAGCAAGCAGTGTGTGCACTACGAAAACGATAAAGGGACAACTAACGCATAGATTACATAAGCACCCATGCCTAGCCCGTAGTCTAGCTCCCGTTGCGCCAGCCCCACATCATTCTGCTTCTTGCTACACCAGCCCATTGCGCCACCTCCATACAGGCACACATTGCCTCCAATGCTGGTGCGATTCGCCTTTACAGAGTTGAAGCTAGCGTCAGTGTAGCAGGTCAAGAGCAACTCCCCCTTGCTCAAGTGAGCTGTACTCCTCTGCAGCCTCTATCGCACAGCACTGTACTCCAAACCCACTGATGACGTTGCACTCATATAGTGGATCAACCTCTTAACCGCTTCCAGCTGCTCATAACTTGGGCATGAAACCACACTGGCAAGCCTGGATGTAGCAAAGGCAATGTCAGGCCGCGTGTGGTTAGCTGCAAAGTTCAGTACCCCAACCATGGAATGAAACAGCTTCCTGTCACTCTCACCCACCACCTCCTCATTAGCAAAGGGTTCACAGTGAACCCCAAACACAGTAGGGTGGCTGGCTTTCCTTCATCTTGGAACCCATGCTTCTCAGCCAGCCCCTCACAGTACTTCCTCTGGTGCAACCTCAACGCTTCCTTGTCAAGGTCCCTCTCCACATGCATCTGAAAATAATATTTGACATCTCCTATCTTCGAAGACTTGAACTGCATCTCCGGCATCTCCTCCACATCCGAAATCATTGCAGATGACACAAAAAAGAAAAGAATGTCGTCCACATAGACCAGAAGCATGAGGAACTCATCATTTTCTTGCAGCAGGAACAGACAGTGATCATACTCACTCTTGTTTAATCCCCCAGCCAACAGTGTCTCCTCTAGCTTGTGGTTCCATGCACGAGAAGCCTGCTTCAGGCCATAGATGGCCTTCTCCAGCCTCCACACCCTGCCGCTCCCATCATCCAGCCCCTCAGGCTGGAGCATGCACAGCTCATCCAGAATGATCTTATTGAGAAAAGCAGTTCTGATATTCATCTGCTTGATCCTCCATCCGCGGTTTGCAGCCGTTTTGAAGATTACCCTCAGCATTGTCCCTTTCCTAACAGGAGAAAAAATTCTCGTCAAAGTCTTTCCCCTTTGTTTGCTGGAACCTCTTAGCCACAAGCCTTGACTTGAAGCAGGTCAGCTCCCCATCAGGTCCATACTTGTGCCTGAAAATCAGCTTCGAAGAGATTGCCTTCTTCCCAGGAGGCAGCTCGCATGGCTCCCATGTCCCTCTCCAGCAGAGAGTCATACTCTGCTTCCACTTTTCAGCATCGGGCCTGCCTAATGCGTCAGCTAGCGTCTTGGGCTCAAGGACGGCTGCCCAGTAGCAATGCGATCTCATCCTCATCACACTGCTCAGCCACACTCCCAGCCCGTACCACCTTTGGCTTTCCAAAACTAGGATAGGTCAGCCTGTTAGGAGGACGCACATCCTCCTAGAACGGTCTTACGGATGGTGGTCACGAGGTAGAGCATCCTCCTGCTGCTGTTGTTGTTGTTGCTGCTGCTGCTGCTCCTCCATCTCAGGTTCTCCCCCATCTTCAGTCACCCCAGAGATCTCCTCCTCTAAGCCGGTAATGTCCACTTGCCTCGAATGCCGCTGCACCTCATCGGCGGTAGTAGAAAGCTTCTGTTGCTGCTGCTTCTACTCCTTGTAGTACAGTGACTCAAGGAACTTCATATCCCTCGAAGCAATCAGGTTGTGGCTGGTCATATCCCATAGCAGCCAGCCCTTGTGGTCCTTTGCAATCCCCAAATGCACTCTCCTTCCAGAAGCTTCCAGCTTTCCCCTCTTCTCCTTCGGCACATGAAACACCACCATGCACCCGTAGGCTCTCAGCATGTTGACTGCTTGTACACTCCCATACAACTTGGTGTAGGTGACCCATTGCTTGTCCCTACAGTCGCGAGCACCCTGTTCTCCACAAGGGCGACTTGCCGCAGTGCAGTCACCCAAAACGGATCCGGCAGCCCCGCACGCCCAGGGAAAGTGCGAGCACCTTCCTGCAGGGTCCGGTTGAGTTGCTCAGCCATGCCATTCTGCTGAGGATTGTAGGGCACTCTGAGCTCATGCTGTATCCCATTTTTCTTAATCACCGCCACAAAGTCGGCGCCAATGAGCTCTGCCCCGTTGTCGGTGCGGATCACCTTCATCTTGTGCTCGCTCTCCCTTTGAGCTCTCGGCATCCACTCCTTAAGAACAGCCGCTGCCACCTTTCCTTTAGTCTTCAGAGGGTACACCCACACCGCACGCGTGTGGTCGTCCATAATAGTCAAGAAGTAGCGGCTGCCAGAGAAAGAAGGGGCCCTCGTAGGGCCCAGCACATCCATGTGCACAAGTGCAATGTTGTGTGCAAATTCGCATTGCACGACATCCTGCCGTCTGTTTGTACGGGTATACGTATGCGAATGCATTTGCGTGTGAATGGTGTGTTCGTGTGTTTGTTTGCTTTCGCAATTTTCGCTTGAAGCATTTGCAGGTACTCGCGCAATGTGCGCTTCGGCACAACATTGTACGCGCTATGAACAGTGCAAGCAGAAAGGACGAGCTTGCAAAGGAACCCAAGATGGAAGCTTTGCAGTTCGGTTGAGTTGATTGTGCAGATTCAGTTCTATCCAACTCGAAATTGTACTGTTATGTTTGGTTGACTATAGTGTAGCAAGGCAGGCACTATAGGGGTACAATTTAGGTGAAGGTTGGATGTTGTTTGTCTGTATCTGCATGCTACAAGGCCAGGGGAAACCAGCAGAACCAGCATTTGGCTGGTTGGACAAAGACAAAACAGGTTCTGTTTTTAGAACCTGAACCTGGTTGTTGTTTTCCCAGGTTGGAAAAACAGAACCAGAGGTTGTTTTCCAACCTACCACCTGCTGTTTTGTCCAGCCAGGTTGGTTCTGTTGCTTGGAATTATTTGGGATCATCCCTGGTTGTTCCCAGGTTGATTCCCAAGGTCCTTGCTAGCTAGAACTATTTATTCCTTCTCTGTTTGTACCTGAATATAGTCAATTGATTCATGTGAATTCCTTCCTCGCTGGAATTTCGTTTCTACGCAGTTCGACGGCGGAATGCTACCCGAGTCAACGCTAGTACGCTAGCACTCCAACGCTAGGCAAACGCTATCCGAGCCACAACATCGTAATGGCGGAACTTTTCGCGAGGCAACTTGGCTTATTTTAAAGCTATTGCAGAGAGCTTCAATTTAGCAAATTCTCAGCTTAATCCGATCGACGGTCTGCACGGCACGCTGCGCGACATTCAAGGTACTCTTGTTATTTTGGCTAAGTCTTTCTCAACTCCTCTTTCTACAAACTCGGACCCGAGGATAGGGGCTGGTCTTGTACCAGGCACCCAAGGACCCTTGGAGGTGACCCCGAGGAGAGGTTTTAAGTTTGATTAAGTCCTAATAGCTTGAGTTTATTAGGCCCTTACACCAACAAGCTGGTATCAGAGCTGCGTTATAGCGATCCTCGTTATAGGTAGCTATGGCGGGCAACACCTCGGCAGGAGCTGGTGAATCTTCAGCCCAAGATCGTAGCGGCAGCCAAGATTCTGGTGTTTCGGCGCCAAGGGGAGCGCGAACAAACCAGGGCTCGCTGATCAAGGAGGTGCTGAAGAACTTCACCGTCGAGAAGTTCAATGGTGAGGGCTATGATGATTGGGCCTGGAAAATGCAACTCTACTTCCGTCAGATTGGATTGCTGAAACTAATGATTGGGGAGGAGCCTAGACCGAGTGACCCCGCCCTGCAGGAAGATTGGGACGAGCGCTCCTCGGCTGGCTACTACTTGATGTCGCAGAGTTTGGAGCTGAACCAGCGTCACCACGTCATGCACCTGCTGCCGGAGGTTGAGTGCGGTCCGAAGGCGTGGACGGTGTTGAAGGAGCTGCACGCCCCTACCTCCGTCGCTGCGACGCTCATGATGGAGAGGGAGCTGTCCGCGTTGCGCCTGAGCGAGGGAGAGCCGGTGCAACCCATCCTGGACAAGATGCGTGATCTCTACGCGAAGCTGGCGATCGCGGGAATCACCTACCCGGAGCAGACCAAGTGCCTGAAGATGCTCTCGCTGCTGCCGGAATCGTGGCTTCAATTCACGAGCGGATTGAGCCTGCCGCAGAACCAGAGCTTGTGGACGCTCGAGTGGGTGCGGACGAAGATTCTGGAGGAGGATTTCCGTCGCCGCCAACTGAGGGGTGGAGACGATGGCAGCAGCGGGTACGGGATGCAAGGGAGCCGACGTGGCAGAGGACGTGGCTTCGGTGGTGCTGGACGCGGTGCAAAGAAGGACGACGACTCCAACGACCAACAAGGAGGTACCGGTTGGGGTCGCGGTGCGAAATCTGGACGTGGGGGCAAGTCGGGTGCTGGTGGCAAAATGAAAGGGAGTTGCTGGTATTGTGAGAAGAAAGGGCACCCCTGGTTTTTGTGCTATAAGAAACCCGATGGATGGACCCCCCAGAATCGTCAACAGGATGGCGGCGCGCGGAGGAACCAGAAAAACGGCGCGAACATGGTCGCTGATTCGTCCGACAACAACCCGAAGGGCAACGGCGGTGCGGAGAAGAAGAAGGAGCGCACCGCGGGCCAATTCTTCCATGTGGGAGACAAGGGGGAGCAAGGAGACGCATCTGCTAAGGTTGGAGCAGAGCTGCACCCCCTGGACTATTGGGTGTTGGACACGGGTGCTGCTTGGACGATGACGCCGCGCAAGGACCTGCTGGACGAAGTACGCGCTGCACCGATCAATGAGGTGTGCTCCGCCTCTGGACACATGTTGAAGGTGGCTGGTGCGGGACGAGCTGCGTTTAAGGGAGTGGATGGCAAGCCGGTGGTGCTGCACGATGTTCTCCTCGTCCCCGACCTGAAGGCCAACCTTATCTCCCTCCGTAAGCTTGGCAAGGCTGGGGTGAACACCAACACCGATGGTGCACGCACTTATAAGGGGAAGCTGGGCAATCGGGTGCTTTGGGATCTGCACGAGAGCAAGGACGTGTACAGATCTATGTGGCAGCTGCCGGCGCTGGCGTGGCACGGTGGGGGGCAGGCTGGAGAGGGGTCTGCATCCCAGGGGGAGTGCAATGCCGTTGGAGGGGTTGGTGTGAAAGTGTCGGCCAGATCTGGGGAGACGGATTGGGCAACGGCACACCGACGCTTGGGGCATGTGGCAATGCCTTTGCTGAAGCAGCTGGAGAAGGATGGAGCTGTTAAGGGCTTGAAGCTGAACGGACAACCACCCGATGATAACTGTGAAATCTGTTTGCTCTCAAAGTTTACCCGTTTCCCCTTCCATAGTGTCGCTGGCAGGAGCAAGAAGCCTTTGGAGCTGGTCCACATGGACTTGGTGGGGCCGCTGCCGGTGCAAGGGCACAAGGGGGAGCGGTACTTCCTTACGATTGTGGACTTATGTGGGCGTTTCCGCTGAAGCAGAAAGATCATGCCGCCTCCACGATTCGGGACGATTGGCTGCCGTTCGTGGAGAAGCAAGCGGAGTGTGTGGTGAAGCGGATTAGGACAGACCGGGGTGGTGAGTTCCTTGGAGCTGAGATGACGGCTTGGCTCAAGAAGCAGGGCATCCAGAGGGAGCTGACCACGGCTTACACCCCACAGTCGAACGGCGTAGCAGAACGGGCGAACCGGACAATCCTGGAGACAGCTAGGGCGCTGCTCATAGAATCTGGGCTGAGCAACTCGATGTGGCCCCATGCTGTTCGGCACGCCACCGTCGCTAGGAACAGGGTAGTCACCAAGATTGGTAATGACTCATAGGTGCCTTTGGAGAGGTGGCTTGGGAGGAAGCCGCCGGTGGACATGCTGAGGGTGTTTGGTTGCATGGCAGTCGCCCACGTCCCCAAGGACTTAGTCAAAACAGCAAGAGTATCTTGAACGTCGCGCAGCGTGCCGTGCAGACCGTCGGTCGGATTAAGCTGAGAATTCGCTATATCGAAGCTCGCTCCAAGAGCTTTAAAATGAGCCAAGTTGCCTCGCGAAAAGTTCTGCCATTACTAAGTTATGGCTCGGACAGCGTTTGCCTAGCGTTGGAGTGCTAGCATACTAGCGTTGACTCGGGTAGCATTCCGCCGTCGAATAACGCAGAAACGAAATTCCAGCGAGGAAGGAATTCGCTTGAATCAATTTGACTATATTCAGGTACAAACAGAGAAGGATTAAATAGTTCTAGCTAGCAAGGACCTTGGGAATCAACCTGGGAACAACCAGGGATGATCCCAAATAATTCCAAGCAACAGAACCAACCTGGCTGGACAAAATAGCAGGTGGTAGGTTGGTAAACAACCTCTGGTTCTGTTTTTCCAACCTGGGAAAACAACAACCAGGTTCAGGTTCTAAAAACAGAACCTGTTTTGTCTTTGCCCAACCAGCCAAATGCTGGTTCCGCTGGTTTCCCCTGGCCTTGTAGCATGCAGATACAGACAAACAACATCCAACCTTCACCTAAATTGTACCCCTATAGTGCCTTCCCTGCTACACTATAGTTAACCAAACAAAACAGTACAATTTCGAGTTGGATAGAACTGAATCTGCGCAATCAACTCAACCGAACTGCAAAGCTTCCATCTTGGGTTCCTTTGCGAGCTCGTCCTTCCTGCTTGCACTGTTCATAGCGCATACAATGTTGTGCCAAAGCGCACATTGCGCGAGTACCTGCAAATGGATCAAGCGAAAAAATGCGAAAGCAAACAAACACACGAACACACCATTCACACGCAAATGCATTCGCACACGCATACTCGTACAAACAGACGGCAGGATGTCGTGCAATGTGCATTTGCACCCAACACACTCCCCCTCAGCCTGCCGGCTGCATCCCCGTCATTCCATGCTAGTTCATGCTCATTCCACTCATGCGCACACAACGCCAATGAGGCTCATCCGCAAGCCTCTTGGTGAGAAAGTCTGCTGGCTGCTGGTGAGTCTTGATGTAGATCGGATGCACCGTCCCCCTCTTCACCTCCTTACGCAGCCAGTGCCACTTGATACGCATGTGCTTGTTCAGCCCATGAAGCACAGCGTTTCTGGCCATCCCAAGAGCCCCCTTGCTATCACAAAACAGCGGCGTAGCAACTTTCTGCTCCTGGCCAATCTCCTCTAACAGCCTCCTCAGCCAAATCACCTCCTTCACCCCATGGAACATCGCCATGTACTCTGATTCTACGGAAGAGAGTGCCGTCTCCGTCTGCTTCTTGGACCTCCAACTAACAGGTCCTCCCCCAACTACGCAGATGTATCCTCCCACAGATGAGGAATCCTCCTTCTCAGAAGCCCATGTAGCATCGGTAAAGCAAGTGAGAAATAGCTTGCCTTCTCCAAGCCTCTCCCCCTTCTCTTTCAGCACCTCCACCCCTTTCTGCTTCACCTGTGCAGATGCGGAGTATTGAACTCCAATGCTTGGGTGAGAGTTCAGGTACTTCACCACACGCTCAGCTGCATCCACCTGCTCCTCTGATGGATTCTGCACCACCCTAGCCAGCTGCCCAACCGAGAAAGAGATGTCGGGCCTCGTGTGAACTGCTGCGTACAAGAGGCTGCCCACCAAAGACTGAAATTGCTGCTGCTCTTCAGCTTCAACCCCTTCATCCTCTGCAGCCTTCACAAGCTTGAATTCTGCTGGCAGGGGAGTTGCAACCTTGCGCTCATTCTCAATCCCATACTTCTCCCCCAGCTCCTTGATGAACTTCTCCTGGTGCAGCTTCAACCACCTGTGATCTGGATCCCTCTCCACGTGCATCCCGAGGTAGTACTTTACCTCCCCAAGGTTCTTGCACTTGAAGTTTTCCATCAGTTGCTGCTGCACTTTCTGGATCTCCTTCATGCTGCTGCTGAAGAGAAGAATGTCGTCCACATAGACCAGAAACAGCACCAGCTTCTCCCCCTCGCCCTTGAGAAAGAGGCTCTCATCACAGCTGCTGGTCCTGAATCCCATCTTCTCTAAAACAGCTGCCAACTTCTGGTACCAGCAGCGTGGCGCCTGCTTCAAGCCGTAGATGGACTTGTTGAGCTTGCACACCCTGCCCGTACCATCCTCATACCCAGGCGGCTGCGTCATGTACACATCCTCCTCTAAAATCCCATTCAGGAATGCCGTTGAAATATCCATCTGAATGATGAATTTCCCACTAACAGCTGCATCTGCCAACAAGACACGGAGGGTAGGGGGTTTGGCAGTGGGAGCAAAGATCTCGTTGAAGTCCTGCTTCTCCTTCTGCATAAACCCCTTCGCCACCAGCCTACTCTTGTAGATGGTGACCTGCCCCTTGTCATCGGTCTTGATCCTCAGCACCCACTTGCATTGTATCGCTTTCTTCCCATCAGGCAGCACCACCAGATCCCATGTCCTATTCTCCAGCAGACTCTGGTACTCAGCATCCCTAGAAGCCAGCCACTTGTCCCTATCTGGTCCAGCTAATGCCTCCTCCATGCCAGCTGGTTCCTCTGGTGCAGGGGCAAGAAAACAGTACGCAGGCTCATCCTCCTCATCCGGGTCATAGCCATGAGGTAGAATCAGCAATGCCTCTTCGGTCCCTAGCTGCTGCTCTGCTGCATCAGTTCCTGCAGTCAGCTTCTTAGTAGCCATACGGGTACGTCCTGGCCTGGAGACGGGTGTCTCCCATCCCTTCATAACGACACCCTTCGGCTTCTTAGTTTTTCCCTGCTGCTTCTCTCCTCCCTCGGGTCCAGCAGCTCCACTAGTGCTGCCGCCAGTTTCCACACCATTTTCTCCACCAGCAGGTGCCTCCTGTACCTTCTCTCCATCACCATTTCCAGCAGCTGCCTCCTCTCCCTCCTCCCACACACTAGGAGTCAGGTCCAGCTGCATGGTGATCTGCTCCATCTGCTGGGACACCCTTGCCTCCGGCTGTTTCTCCCAGCTCCCATACATCATGCCCTCAATGAATTTCACATCCCTGCTGTCAAACAACACACCCTTGGATGGTTCCCACAGCAGCCATCCCTTGCTCTCAGCAGCCAGCCCCAAATGCACACACCAGATTGCACTCGCCCCCAACTTACTGCGGTAGGTCTTGGGGACGTGGGCGACTGCCATGCAACCGAACACCCTCAGCATGTCCACCGGCGGCTTCCTCCCAAGCCACCTCTCCAACGGCACCCACGAGTCATCCCCAACCTTGGTGAGCACCCTGTTCCTAGCGACAGTGGCGTGCCGGACAGCATGAGGCCACATAGAATTGCTCAGCCCAGATTCTATGAGCAGCGCCCTAGCTGTCTCCAGAATGGTCCGGTTTGCCCGTTCTGCTACACCATTGGACTGTGGGGTATA
This sequence comes from Closterium sp. Yama58-4, assembly GCA_947470075.1. Taxonomy (NCBI): domain Eukaryota; kingdom Viridiplantae; phylum Streptophyta; class Zygnematophyceae; order Desmidiales; family Closteriaceae; genus Closterium; species Closterium sp. Yama58-4. Next base: position 83,729 of record CANIUD010000592.1, read on the forward strand.
AGCCGTGGTCAGCTCTCTCTGGATGCCCTGCTTCTTGAGCCAGGCCGTCATTTCAGCTCCAAGGAACTCACCACCCCGGTCTGTCCTAATCCGCTTCACTACACACTCCGCCTGCTTCTCCACGAATGGCAGCCAATCGTCCCGTATCGTGGAGGCGGCGTGGTCCTTCTGCTTCAGCGGATACGCCCACATCAGCCTGCTCCAGTCATCCACAATTGTAAGAAAATACCGCTCCCCCTTGTGCCCTTGCACCGGCAGCGGCCCCACCAAGTCCATGTGGACCAGCTCCAAAGGCTTCTTGCTCCTGCCAGCCACACTATGGAAAGGGAAACGGGTGAACTTTGAAAGCAAACAGATTTCACAGTTGTCATCGGGTGGCTGTCCGTTCAGCTTCAGACCCTTAACGGCTCCATCCTTCTCCAGCTGCTTCAGCAAAGGCATTGCCACATGCCCTAAGCGCCGGTGTGCCGTTGCCCAATCTGTCTCCCCAGATCTGGCCGACACTTTCACACCAACCCCTCCAACGGCATTGCACTCCCCCTGGGATGCAGACCCCTCTCCAGCCTGCCCCCCACCATGCCACGCCAGGGCCGGCAGCTGCCACATAGATCTGTACACGTCCTTGCTCTCGTGCAGATCCCAAAGCACCCGATTGCCCAGCTTCCCCTTATAAGTGCGTGCCCCATCTGTGTTGGTGTTCACCCCAGCCTTGCCAAGCTTACGGAGGGAGATAAGGTTGGCCTTCAGGTCGGGGACGAAGAGAACGTCGTGCAGCACCACCGGCTTGCCATCCGCTCCCTTAAACGCAGCTCGTCCCGCACCAGCCACCTTCAACATGTGTCCAGAGGCGGAGCACACTTCATTGATCGGTGCAGCTCGTACTTCGTCCAGCAGGTCCTTGCGCGGCGTCATCGTCCAAGCAGCGCCTGTGTCCAACACCCAATAGTCTAGGGGGTGCAGCTCTGCTCCAACTTTGGCAGAGGCGTCTCCTTGCTCCCCCTTGTCTCCTACATGGAAGAATTGGCCCGCGGTGCGCTCCTTCTTCTTCTCCGCACCGCCGTTGCCCTTCGGGTTGTTGTCGGACGAATCAGCGACCATGTTGGCGCCGTTTTTCTGGTTCCTCCGCGCGCCGCCATCCTGGTGACGATTCTGGGGGGTCCATCCATCGGGTTTCTTATAGCACAAAAACCAGGGGTGCCCTTCCTTCTCACAATACCAGCAACTCCCTTTCATTTTGCCACCAGCACCCGACTTGCCCCCACGTCCAGATTTCGCACCGCGACCCCAACCGGTACCTCCTTGTTGGTCGTTGGAGTCGTCGTCTTTCTTTGCACCGCGTCCAGCACCACCGAAGCCACGTCCTCTGCCACGTCGGCTCCCTTGCATCCCGTAGCCGCTGCTGCCGTCGTCTCCACCCCTCAGTTGGCGGCGACGGAAGTCCTCCTCCAGAATCTTCGTCCGCACCCACTCGAGCGTCCACAAGCTCTGGTTCTGCGGCAGGCTCAATCCGCTCGTAAATTGAAGCCACGATTCTGGCAGCAGCGAGAGCATCTTCAAGCACTTGGTCTGCTCCGGGTAGGTGATTCCCGCGGTCGCCAACTTCGCGTAGAGGTCGCGCATCTTGTCCAGGACTGGTTGCACCGGCTCTCCCTCGCTCAGGCGCAACGCGGACAGCTCCCTCTCCAGCATCAACGTTGCGACAACGGAGGTCGGGGCGTGCAGCTCCTTCAACACGGTCCACGCCTTCGGACCGCATTCAACCTCCGGCAGCAGGTGCATGACGTGGTGACGCTGGTTCAGCTCCAAACTCTGCGACATCAAATAGTAGCCAGCCGAGGAGCGCTCGTCCCAATCTTCCTGCAGCGTGGGGTCACTCGGTCTAGGCTCCTCCCCAATCATTAGTTTCAGCAAACCGATCTGACGGAAATATAATTGCATTTTCCAGGCCCAATCATCATAGCCCTCACCATTGAACTTCTCGACGGTGAAATTCTTCAGCACCTCCTTGACAAGCGAGCCCTGGTTTGTTCGCGCTCCCCTTGGCGCTGAAAGACCAGAATCTTGGCTGCCGCTACGATCTTGGGCTGAAGATTCACCAGCTCCCGCCGAGGTGTTGCCCGCCATAGCTACCTATAACGAGGATCACTATAACGCAGCTCTGATACCAGCTTGTTGGTGTAAGGGCCTAATAAACTCAAGCTATTAGGACTTAATCAAACTTAAAACCTCTCCTCGGGGTCACCTCCAAGGGTCCCTGGGTGCCTGGTACAAGACCAGCCCCTATCCTCGGGTCCGAGTTTGTAGAGAGAGGGATCAAGAAGGACTTAGTCAAAACAGCAAGAGTACCTTGAACGTCGCGCAGCGTGCCGTGCAGACCGTCGGTCGGATTAAGCTGAGAATTCGCTATATCGAAGCTCGCTCCAAGAGCTTTAAAATGAGCCAAGTTGCCTCGCGAAAAGTTCTGCCATTACTAAGTTATGGCTCGGACAGCGTTTGCCTAGCGTTGGAGTGCTAGCATACTAGCGTTGACTCGGGTAGCATTCCGCCGTCGAATAGCGCAGAAACGAAATTCCAGCGAGGAAGGAATTCGCTTGAATCAATTTGACTATATTCAGGTACAAACAGAGAAGGATTAAATAGTTCTAGCTAGCAAGGACCTTGGGAATCAACCTGGGAACAACCAGGGATGATCCCAAATAATTCCAAGCAACAGAACCAACCTGGCTGGACAAAATAGCAGGTGGTAGGTTGGTAAACAACCTCTGGTTCTGTTTTTCCAACCTGGGAAAACAACAACCAGGTTCAGGTTCTAAAAACAGAACCTGTTTTGTCTTTGCCCAACCAGCCAAATGCTGGTTCCGCTGGTTTCCCCTGGCCTTGTAGCATGCAGATACAGACAAACAACATCCAACCTTCACCTAAATTGTACCCCTATAGTGCCTTCCCTGCTACACTATAGTTAACCAAACAAAACAGTACAATTTCGAGTTGGATAGAACTGAATCTGCGCAATCAACTCAACCGAACTGCAAAGCTTCCATCTTGGGTTCCTTTGCGAGCTCGTCCTTTCTGCTTGCACTGTTCATAGCGCGTACAATGTTGTGCCGAAGCGCACATTGCGCGAGTACCTGCAAATGCATCAAGCGAAAATTGCGAAAGCAAACAAACACACGAACATTCCATTCACACCCAAATGCATTCGCACACGCATACTCGTACAAACAGACGGCAGGATGTACGAGTATGCGTGTGCGAATGCATTTGGGTGTGAATGGAATGTTCGTGTGTTTGTTTGCTTTCGCAATTTTTGCTTGATGCATTTGCAGGTACTCGCGCAATATGCGCTTCGGCACAACATTGTACGCGCTATGAACAGTGCAAGCAGAAAGGACGAGCTCGCAAAGGAACCCAAGATGGAAGCTTTGCAGTTCGGTTGAGTTGATTGCGCAGATTCAGTTCTATCCAACTCGAAATTGTACTGTTTTGTTTGGTTAACTATAGTGTAGCAGGGAAGGCACTATAGGGGTACAATTTAGGTGAAGGTTGGATGTTGTTTGTCTGTATCTGCATGCTACAAGGCCAGGGGAAACCAGCGGAACCAGCATTTGGCTGGTTGGGCAAAGACAAAACAGGTTCTGTTTTTAGAACCTGAACCTGGTTGTTGTTTTCCCAGGTTGGAAAAACAGAACCAGAGGTTGTTTACCAACCTACCACCTGCTATTTTGTCCAGCCAGGTTGGTTCTGTTGCTTGGAATTATTTGGGATCATCCCTGGTTGTTCCCAGGTTGATTCCCAAGGTCCTTGCTAGCTAGAACTATTTAATCCTTCTCTGTTTGTACCTGAATATAGTCAAATTGATTCAAGCGAATTCCTTCCTCGCTGGAATTTCGTTTCTGCGCTATTCGACGGCGGAATGCTACCCGAGTCAACGCTAGTATGCTAGCACTCCAACGCTAGGCAAACGCTGTCCGAGCCATAACTTAGTAATGGCAGAACTTTTCGCGAGGCAACTTGGCTCATTTTAAAGCTCTTGGAGCGAGCTTCGATATAGCGAATTCTCAGCTTAATCCGACCGACGGTCTGCACGGCACGCTGCGCGACGTTCAAGGTACTCTTGCTGTTTTGACTAAGTCCTTCTTGATCCCTCTCTCTACAAACTCGGACCCGAGGATAGGGGCTGGTCTTGTACCAGGCACCCAGGGACCCTTGGAGGTGACCCCGAGGAGAGGTTTTAAGTTTGATTAAGTCCTAATAGCTTGAGTTTATTAGGCCCTTACACCAACAAGCTGGTATCAGAGCTGCGTTATAGTGATCCTCGTTATAGGTAGCTATGGCGGGCAACACCTCGGCGGGAGCTGGTGAATCTTCAGCCCAAGATCGTAGCGGCAGCCAAGATTCTGGTCTTTCAGCGCCAAGGGGAGCGCGAACAAACCAGGGCTCGCTTGTCAAGGAGGTGCTGAAGAATTTCACCGTCGAGAAGTTCAATGGTGAGGGCTATGATGATTGGGCCTGGAAAATGCAATTATATTTCCGTCAGATCGGTTTGCTGAAACTAATGATTGGGGAGGAGCCTAGACCGAGTGACCCCACGCTGCAGGAAGATTGGGACGAGCGCTCCTCGGCTGGCTACTATTTGATGTCGCAGAGTTTGGAGCTGAACCAGCGTCACCACGTCATGCACCTGCTGCCGGAGGTTGAATGCGGTCCGAAGGCGTGGACCGTGTTGAAGGAGCTGCACGCCCCGACCTCCGTTGTCGCAACGTTGATGCTGGAGAGGGAGCTGTCCGCGTTGCGCCTGAGCGAGGGAGAGCCGGTGCAACCAGTCCTGGACAAGATGCGCGACCTCTACGCGAAGTTGGCGACCGCGGGAATCACCTACCCGGAGCAGACCAAGTGCTTGAAGATGCTCTCGCTGCTGCCAGAATCGTGGCTTCAATTTACGAGCGGATTGAGCCTGCCGCAGAACCAGAGCTTGTGGACGCTCGAGTGGGTGCGGACGAAGATTCTGGAGGAGGACTTCCGTCGCCGCCAACTGAGGGGTGGAGACGACGGCAGCAGCGGCTACGGGATGCAAGGGAGCCGACGTGGCAGAGGACGTGGCTTCGGTGGTGCTGGACGCGGTGCAAAGAAAGACGACGACTCCAACGACCAACAAGGAGGTACCGGTTGGGGTCGCGGTGCGAAATCTGGACGTGGGGGCAAGTCGGGTGCTGGTGGCAAAATGAAAGGGAGTTGCTGGTATTGTGAGAAGGAAGGGCACCCCTGGTTTTTGTGCTATAAGAAACCCGATGGATGGACCCCCCAGAATCGTCACCAGGATGGCGGCGCGCGGAGGAACCAGAAAAACGGCGCCAACATGGTCGCTGATTCGTCCGACAACAACCCGAAGGGCAACGGCGGTGCGGAGAAGAAGAAGGAGCGCACCGCGGGCCAATTCTTCCATGTGGGAGACAAGGGGGAGCAAGGAGACGCCTCTGCCAAAGTTGGAGCAGAGCTGCACCCCCTAGACTATTGGGTGTTGGACACAGGCGCTGCTTGGACGATGACGCCGCGCAAGGACCTGCTGGACGAAGTACGAGCTGCACCGATCAATGAAGTGTGCTCCGCCTCTGGACACATGTTGAAGGTGGCTGGTGCGGGACGAGCTGCGTTTAAGGGAGCGGATGGCAAGCCGGTGGTGCTGCACGACGTTCTCTTCGTCCCCGACCTGAAGGCCAACCTTATCTCCCTCCGTAAGCTTGGCAAGGCTGGGGTGAACACCAACACGGATGGGGCACGCACTTATAAGGGGAAGCTGGGCAATCGGGTGCTTTGGGATCTGCACGAGAGCAAGGACGTGTACAGATCTATGTGGCAGCTGCCGGCCCTGGCGTGGCATGGTGGGGGGCAGGCTGGAGAGGGGTCTGCATCCCAGGGGGAGTGCAATGCCGTTGGAGGGGTTGGTGTGAAAGTGTCGGCCAGATCTGGGGAGACAGATTGGGCAACGGCACACCGGCGCTTAGGGCATGTGGCAATGCCTTTGCTGAAGCAGCTGGAGAAGGATGGAGCCGTTAAGGGTCTGAAGCTGAACGGACAGCCACCCGATGACAACTGTGAAATCTGTTTGCTTTCAAAGTTCACCCGTTTCCCTTTCCATAGTGTGGCTGGCAGGAGCAAGAAGCCTTTGGAGCTGGTCCACATGGACTTGGTGGGGCCGCTGCCGGTGCAAGGGCACAAGGGGGAGCGGTATTTTCTTACAATTGTGGATGACTGGAGCAGGCTGATGTGGGCGTATCCGCTGAAGCAGAAGGACCACGCCGCCTCCACGATACGGGACGATTGGCTGCCATTCGTGGAGAAGCAGGCGGAGTGTGTAGTGAAGCGGATTAGGACAGACCGGGGTGGTGAGTTCCTTGGAGCTGAAATGACGGCCTGGCTCAAGAAGCAGGGCATCCAGAGAGAGCTGACCACGGCTTATACCCCACAGTCCAATGGTGTAGCAGAACGGGCAAACCGGACCATTCTGGAGACAGCTAGGGCGCTGCTCATAGAATCTGGGCTGAGCAATTCTATGTGGCCTCATGCTGTCCGGCACGCCACTGTCGCTAGGAACAGGGTGCTCACCAAGGTTGGGGATGACTCGTGGGTGCCGTTGGAGAGGTGGCTTGGGAGGAAGCCGCCGGTGGACATGCTGAGGGTGTTTGGTTGCATGGCAGTCGCCCACGTCCCCAAGACCTACCGCAGTAAGTTGGGGGCGAGTGCAATCTGGTGTGTGCATTTGGGGCTGGCTGCTGAGAGCAAGGGATGGCTGCTGTGGGAACCATCCAAGGGTGTGTTGTTTGACAGCAGGGATGTGAAATTCATTGAGGGCATGATGTATGGGAGCTGGGAGAAACAGCCGGAGGCAAGGGTGTCCCAGCAGATGGAGCAGATCACCATGCAGCTGGACCTGACTCCTAGTGTGTGGGAGGAGGGAGAGGAGGCAGCTGCTGGAAATGGTGATGGAGAGAAGGTACAGGAGGCATCTGCTGGTGGAGAAAATGGTGTGGAAACTGGCGGCAGCACTAGTGGAGCTGCTGGACCCGAGGGAGGAGAGAAGCAGCAGGGAAAAACTAAGAAGCCGAAGGGTGTCGTTATGAAGGGATGGGAGACACCCGTCTCCAGGCCAGGACGTACCCGTATGGCTACTAAGAAGCTGACTGCAGGAACTGATGCAGCAGAGCAGCAGCTAGGGACCGAAGAGGCATTGCTGATTCTACCTCATGGCTATGACCCGGATGAGGAGGATGAGCCTGCGTACTGTTTTCTTGCCCCTGCACCAGAGGAACCAGCTAGCATGGAGGAGGCATTAGCTGGACCAGATAGGGACAAGTGGCTGGCTTCTAGGGATGCTGAGTACCAGAGTCTGCTGGAGAATAGGACATGGGATCTGGTGGTGCTGCCTGATGGGAAGAAAGCGATACAATGCAAGTGGGTGCTGAGGATCAAGACCGATGACAAGGGGCAGGTCACCATCTACAAGAGTAGGCTGGTGGCGAAGGGGTTTATGCAGAAGGAGAAGCAGGACTTCAACGAGATCTTTGCTCCCACTGCCAAACCCCCTACCCTCCGTGTCTTGTTGGCAGATGCAGCTGTTAGTGGAAAATTCATCATTCAGATGGATATTTCAACGGCATTCCTGAATGGGATTTTAGAGGAGGATGTGTACATGACGCAGCCGCCTGGGTATGAGGATGGTACGGGCAGGGTGTGCAAGCTCAACAAGTCCATCTACGGCTTGAAGCAGGCGCCACGCTGCTGGTACCAGAAGTTGGCAGCTGTTTTAGAGGAGATGGGATTCAGGACCAGCAGCTGTGATGAGAGCCTCTTTCTCAAGGGCGAGGGGGAGAAGCTGGTGCTGTTTCTGGTCTATGTGGACGACATTCTTCTCTTCAGCAGCAGCATGAAGGAGATCCAGAAAGTGCAGCAGCAACTGATGGAAAACTTCAAGTGCAAGAACCTTGGGGAGGTAAAGTACTACCTCGGGATGCACGTGGAGAGGGATCCAGATCACAGGTGGTTGAAGCTGCACCAGGAGAAGTTCATCAAGGAGCTGGGGGAGAAGTATGGGATTGAGAATGAGCGCAAGGTTGCAACTCCCCTGCCAGCAGAATTCAAGCTTGTGAAGGCTGCAGAGGATGAAGGGGTTGAAGCTGAAGAGCAGCAGCAATTTCAGTCCTTGGTGGGCAGCCTCTTGTACGCAGCAGTTCACACGAGGCCCGACATCTCTTTCTTGGTTGGGCAGCTGGCTAGGGTGGTGCAGAATCCATCAGAGGAGCAGGTGGATGCAGCTGAGCGTGTGGTGAAGTACCTGAACTCTCACCCAAGCATTGGAGTTCAATACTCCGCATCTGCACAGGTGAAGCAGAAAGGGGTGGAGGTGCTGAAAGAGAAGGGGGAGAGGCTTGGAGAAGGCAAGCTATTTCTCACTTGCTTTACCGATGCTACGTGGGCTTCTGAGAAGGAGGATTCCTCATCTGTGGGAGGATACATCTGCGTAGTTGGGGGAGGACCTGTTAGTTGGAGGTCCAAGAAGCAGACGGAGACGGCACTCTCTTCCGTAGAATCAGAGTACATGGCGATGTTCCATGGGGTGAAGGAGGTGATTTGGCTGAGGAGGCTGTTAGAGGAGATTGGCCAGGAGCAGAAAGTTGCTACGCCGCTGTTTTGTGATAGCAAGGGGGCTCTTGGGATGGCCAGAAACGCTGTGCTTCATGGGCTGAACAAGCACATGCGTATCAAGTGGCACTGGCTGCGTAAGGAGGTGAAGAGGGGGACGGTGCATCCGATCTACATCAAGACTCACCAGCAGCCAGCAGACTTTCTCACCAAGAGGCTTGCGGATGAGCCTCATTGGCGTTGTGTGCGCATGAGTGGAATGAGCATGAACTAGCATGGAATGACGGGGATGCAGCCGGCAGGCTGAGGGGGAGTGTGTTGGGTGCAAATGCACATTGCACGACATCCTGCCGTCTGTTTGTACGAGTATGCGTGTGCGAATGCATTTGCGTGTGAATGGTGTGTTCGTGTGTTTGTTTGCTTTCGCATTTTTCGCTTGATGCATTTGCAGGTACTCGCGCAATGTGCGCTTTGGCACAACATTGTATGCGCTATGAACAGTGCAAGCAGGAAGGACGAGCTCGCAAAGGAACCCAAGATGGAAGCTTTGCAGTTCGGTTGAGTTGATTGCGCAGATTCAGTTCTATCCAACTCGGAATTGTACTGTTTTGTTTGGTTAACTATAGTGTAGCAGGGAAGGCACTATAGGGGTACAATTTAGGTGAAGGTTGGATGTTGTTTGTCTGTATCTGCATGCTACAAGGCCAGGGGAAACCAGCGGAACCAGCATTTGGCTGGTTGGGCAAAGACAAAACAGGTTCTGTTTTTAGAACCTGAACCTGGTTGTTGTTTTCCCAGGTTGGAAAAACAGAACCAGAGGTTGTTTACCAACCTACCACCTGCTATTTTGTCCAGCCAGGTTGGTTCTGTTGCTTGGAATTATTTGGGATCATCCCTGGTTGTTCCCAGGTTGATTCCCAAGGTCCTTGCTAGTTAGAACTATTTAATCCTTCTCTGTTTGTACCTGAATATAGTCAAATTGATTCAAGCGAATTCCTTCCTCGCTGGAATTTCGTTTCTGCGCTATTCGACGGCGGAATGCTACCCGAGTCAACGCTAGTATGCTAGCACTCCAACGCTAGGCAAACGCTGTCCGAGCCATAACTTAGTAATGGCAGAACTTTTCGCGAGGCAACTTGGCTCATTTTAAAGCTCTTGGAGCGAGCTTCGATATAGCGAATTCTCAGCTTAATCCGACCGACGGTCTGCACGGCACGCTGCGCGACGTTCAAGGTACTCTTGCTGTTTTGACTAAGTCCTTCTTGATCCCTCTCTCTACAAACTCGGACCCGAGGATAGGGGCTGGTCTTGTACCAGGCACCCAGGGACCCTTGGAGGTGACCCCGAGGAGAGGTTTTAAGTTTGATTAAGTCCTAATAGCTTGAGTTTATTAGGCCCTTACACCAACAGTTTGTACGAGTATGCGTGTGCGAATGCATTTGCGTGTGAATGGTGTGTTTGCTCTTTCGTAATTTTTGCTTGAAGCATTTGCAGGTACTCGCGTAATGTGCGCTTCGGCACAACATTGTACGAGCTATGAACAGTGCAAGCAGAAAGGACGAGCTCGCAAAGGAACCCAAGATGGAAGCTTTGCAGTTCGGTTGAGTTGATTGCGCAGATTCAGTTCTATCCAACTCGAAATTGTACTGTTCTGTTTGGTTGAAGGTTGGATGTTGTTTGTCTGTATCTGCATGCTACAAGGCCAGGGGAAACCAGCAGAACCAGCATTTGGCTGGTTGGGCAAAGACAAAACAGGTTCTGCTTTTAGAACCTGAACCTGGTTGTTGTTTTCCCAGGTTGGAAAAACAGAACCATAGGTTGTTTACCAACCTACCACCTGCTATTTTGTCCAGCCAGGTTGGTTCTGTTGCTTGGAATTATTTGAGATCATCCCTGGTTGTTCCCAGGTTGATTACCAAGGTCCATGCTAGCTAGAACTATTTATTCCACCTCTGTTTGTACCTGGATATAGTCAGCGGATTCCTTCCTTGCTGGAATTTCGTGTCTACGCGGTTCGACGGCGGAATGCTACCCGAGTCAACGCTAGTACGCTAGCACTCCAACGCTAGGCAAACGCTGTCCGAGCCATAACTTCGTAATGGCAGAACTTTTCGCGAGGCAACTTGGCTCATTTTAAAGCTCTTGGAGCGAGCTTCGATATTGTAAATTGTCAGCTTAATCCGATCGACGGTCTGCACGGCACGCTGCGCAACGTTCAAGGTACTCTTGTTATTTTGGCTAAGTCATTCTTGGTTCCTCTCTCTACAAACTCGGACCCGAGGATAGGGGCTGGTCTTGTACCAGGCACCCAAGGACCCTTGGAGGTGACCCCGAGGAGAGGTATTAAGTTTGATTAAGTCCTAATAGCTTGAGTTTATTAGGCCCTTATACCAACATGCAAGTCGTGCCTCGATTGGTCCCGTGCCGCTGCTGGAGGGGAACTTGGTGAACTTTGTTCCAAGGCACATAGGGGAAGTCCTAATTTCCTTTGCTGCCCCTTTCAATTCCAGTCCCTTCAAGCTCCCATCCTTCACAGACTTCTGTAGCATTGGGACTTACATGACACATCCTTTCATGCCATGTTTCCCAATCGGCCTCACCACTCCTAGGTGAAGCCTTTGCTCGTGCAGCCTCGCATCCACACCAGCAAGCACCTCACCATGTAGCTGCTGTAGCTGCTGCACCTTCTTGACTGCATCTAGGGCCCCATCAGTTGGCGCAGTATCCTCTCCTCCTGCATTAGCTTTAGCCGTGTGCCGCTGCCACTGCCGTTGCTGGTAATTTCCCATTCCTAGAGATAATGGGCAGCTGTCCATGATGCAGCTGCTCCTCTCCTCTAAATCCCACAGCAGCAATGTCCCAGGGGAGGCGTTGTCTTGTGACGTTCAACATGTGCACTTGAACCTTGTACAGCGACACCATGTGCAGTTTCACCATTTGGCGGCTTCATGCCTGGAGGCGCCCATCCTTCAGGCCGGCCGAAATATTTGAACCACTAACGTGCAGCCTTCTTGCAATACCAGCAAGCTCCCTTAATTCAGGTGCTCCCCTGCCATCGCAGCTCCCATGCCCCTCGTTGAAGTCACCTCGGCACTCCCTTTGCAAAAACCTCTTTCACGGCCTTGGCCTCCCCCTCCCCCTCTTCTCTGCTGCCTCATGCAGCTATCCAGCGGTCTTGTTGGCAGCACTGCCTCCCGTGTGGTGCCTGCGGAAAACCACATACAGAATCTGCTGCTGTAGCCACTCAGGTGTCCACTGGTCCTAGAGATGATCATGGTGTACTGCTGCATCTCCGACACCTTTCTGCCCGCTGCTGCCATCCTTTTATAGGTGTCATTGATCTTGCCGAGGACCGGCTTCACATCATCTCCCGGTCGCATGGAGAGGGCAGCCAACTCCTTCTCCAATACGATCACCATCGGCAGCATATTGGGTTGAATCACGTCACGCAGTAGCTTTCACACTTTCGATCCAGAGTCGTCCAGCTCTACTAATTCCTTGATGTGCTGGAAAAATGTCATTGTTGACCGATTGAAGGATGAAGTCAAATAGCACCGCGCTCTTCTCAATCCACCAATCGTGGGCAATTCTATCCTCTAGCATCTTCTCTTCCCCCATCGCAATTTTGAACAGCTTGTAGCACTTGAAAGCGTTCCTCATCCGCCCAATCCATTCCTCGTAGTTAAAAACCATCCAAAGCTTTGATCTGGATGGTGGCGGTTCACTCCCCCCTCAGCTGCATCACCTTCTCTTTCGTTCATCTTGGACTCAGCAGATGATGAATTTCAGCTCCGCACTTGCTGTGCACACCGAAGTCCCACAAGGTTTACGCAAGTGTCGGCGCTAACGAAATTTTGGCAAAGTTTTCCCTATCCAGATGTCACGTACAACCTCTAGAACTCTACTTAGGCATGTTCACAGGCCATGGAGGGTCTAGGAGTGTCTTCACACCTCAATAGACTATCTACAAGATCCTCAATCAGGTCTCATACCTTGTTAGAGATAAAGGACGGAGTCTAAGATAATTAGGGGCCAAAATATCTCAAATTCGTTGGACTAGAATTCTGGACAGACGTGACAATTTCACAAGGAACGTCGTCGAAAAAAATATGTTGTAGCCCGTGACCGCGGCTCAATTTGTATCGTATCAAAACATAGAGTATAACTCGAGTTATGAATCTCAGCACACAAGGGGGTATTCTGCCATATAAAGACTTAATTCAATTGCTATTATTTCACAAGATCCACAAAGACACTCAGAGAAGCTAGAAACCAGGTGGGAGGGAAGAGGAGGACGAGAGGGAAGGTCCCAAGGTCAAAGTTGTTGGTGTAAAGGCCTAATAAGCTCAAGCTATTAGGACTTTATCAAACTTAAAACATCTCCTCGGGGTCACCTCCAAGGGTCCCTGGGTGCCTGGCACAAGACCAGCCCCTATCCTCGGGTCCGAGTTTGTAGAGAGAGGAGTCAAGAAAGACTTAGCCAAAATAACAAGAGTACCTTGAACGTCGCGCAGCGTGCTGTGCAGACCGTCGATCGGATTAAGCTGATAATTCGCTATATCGAAGCTCTCTACAAGAGCTTTAAAATAAGCCAAGTTGCCTCGCGAAAAGTTCTGCCATTACGAAGTTATGGCTCGGACAGCGTTTGCCTAGTGTTGGAGTGCTAGCGTACTAGCGTTGACTCGGGTAGCATTCCGCCGTCGAACCGCGTAGACACGAAATTCCAGCAAGAAAGGAATCTGCTTTAATCAATTGACTATATGCAGGTACAAACAGAGAAGGAATAAATAGTTCTAGCTAGCAAGGACCTTGGAAATCAACCTGGGAACAACCAGGGATGATCCCAAACAATTCCAAGCAACAGAACCAACCTGGCTGGACAAAAAAGCAGGTGGTAGGTTGGTAAACAACCTCTGGTTCTGTTTTTCCAACCTGGAAAAACAACAACCAGGTTCAGGTTCTAAAAACAGAACCTGTTCTGTCTTTGCCCAACCAGCCAAATGCTGGTTCTGCTGGTTTCCCCTGGCCTTGTAGCATGCAGATACAGACAAACAACATCCAACCTTCACCTAAATTGTACCCCTATAGTGCCTGCCTTGCTACACTATAGTCAACCAAACATAACAGTACAATTTCAAGTTGGATAGAACTGAATCTGCGCAATCAACTCAACCAAACTGCAAAGCTTCCATCTTGGGTTCCTTTGCAAGCTCGTCCTTTCTGCTTGCACTGTTCATAGCGCGTACAATGTTGTGCCGAAGCGCACATTGCACGAGTACCTGCAAATGCTTCAAGCAAAAATTGCGAAAGCAAACAAATACACGAACACACCATTCACACGCAAATGCACTCGCACACGCATACTCGTACAAACAGACGGCAGGATGTCGTGCAAAGTGAATTTGCACCCAACAATAGTTGGGTTCCTACCATTCTTCCCTAGCTCTTGGAGAACCCCTTCCCTCTCATGGTTCTCTTGGAGTCCCCAACTCCAACCATTTTTTATGCCTTAGTGCTTGTACTTCCTCCACCATTCTAGTCATGTGGCTGCTGGACGTTTTCAAGTCGTTCTCACTCTCTAGACCATCTTTTTAAGTGATTCAAATTGGAGATGGTAGCTACGTATAAGGCGCACAATCCTACCGAGCGGATTTGCGTTTAGTTGAGAAATGTAATGCTCATAACTTCTCAAACTGATGGATATTGAACAACACGGGTTGATCACACAAGGCGTAGCATTTAGAAGATTCGTAGAGGTTGTTCTGTCAGAAGAGGGAGAATCAGATATCGACAGAAGTGATTATATTAGTGCAGTACAGGGATTTATATAGGAATATACGGGGAATACGAAGATTCCTAGCTAGCCATGTACACTGAGAATGGGAACGACAATCGTCCGCTTCGGTACCTGAACGCGGCGGTAACTGTTTGAATGTCTTTCCCGCGCTTACACTTCAAATATTTCATGCTTAAAACCATTATCGACAACTGTTTGTGTCGCTCGGTCAACATCCCCACAGAAGACATCTTCTCGTTCAGATTTAGCTGCTTCAGGAATGTTTAGCAACAATTGTATATTGTAATACTCCCCTTTATTCCTGAAAGAGGGAAAGTCTTGACGCGCTTGGTATACCGCAGATGCTTGCACAGTGTTTGTTCTGCTGGCATGGTAGTTTCTTGGTGAGAAAAAGGCTGCAATGTCACCAGTGAGGCCGTAAATCAAGATGATTTTGCCTTTGTCAAATTTGTCCTTAACAAGAAAGTAACGAACTGCAATGTGCTTTGTGCAGTTGATAAAGTCTGGTTTGTTCGCGATCTTGATCGCATTCTGGTTGTCTTAGTAAAGCTTAAAGTTTGCAAATGTCGCACTTCTTGCTTCTTGAAGGTTCCTGTAGGTATAGTTCTTTGCGAACAGCTGACATGGCGGCAATGAATGCCGCTTCAGCAGAGGAGAGTGCCACCATTTCCTGCTTTAGGGAATTTTAGGACATTGGTCTAGTGGGCTCGAAGCGGAAAAAGAAGCCGGTTTAGGATCGTCGATTCGCAAAGTTGGCGGCACGAGCAGAGTCCACATAGGCAACGAGGCTGAATGAGTGGTTTTCTGAGGGTGGAGTAGGCGAGGACGATGTGAGGCATAAAGATAAAGTGTTGCAGGGCACGCCATAAATCCCTCATGTTCTCCCTTTTAGGTCGCTTAGCGTATTGAGCGAGCAAGCTTGAAATTTATGATATGATAGACCGGCCTGCACGTTACGGCAACAAAGAGGAGACACCCAAGCTGTTGCTGGTAGAGCTGGTGTGCAGATGGGTTGAGTGGGGTGGTGTTAGGGAATATGGGGTGTTGCTGGTGTGCGGTAAGGCATGGAGAGCGATCCTGGCTTGATGTTGAAATTGGCAGACAGGGTGTCAGCATACTTGGCAGCGGAGAGGTGAATGGCATCGGCAGCGTAGGAGATGTTAAGGCCCAACAATTGCTTGATTTTGTCGGTGCTGGTTTTTTTTCCGCACAGTTACTTGTTGTTGGTGGTGGTGAAGAGCAGGTCGTCGACGTAGGCGGTGAGGAGGATGTAATTGGCGTGGAAATGAAGGTGATACATGCAAGGGTCTTGGGGCGGCTGTTTGAAGCCCGATATCTATAAGAAAGACGGGCCACTTGCTTGATGACATAGAGTGACTTTTTGAGTTGGCACACGCGGTCCTCGTCTTCGCTGTATATGTGAGGTTGCACAATGATTATAAGCGCGTCGACTTTGGCGTAGGGGATGTCGTTATTAGCATCGATTTAGGGTAGGGGGAAATGGTTTGAGGCACGATCGCGAGAAGGATGCGGACGGAGGTGTGACAACTGACTGGGTGAAGATCTGGTCGAAGACGAGGCCTTGGCGCAGGTCAAATCCACGAACGACCTATCTAGCCTTGAAGCGGCCGATTGTTCCGTAAGCGGCAGTCTTGATGCAGAAGACCTATTTGCTCGAGAGGACGTGCCTCCCCTTCAGTATGATGTGATTGGCAAAGAGCCATGTTTCGCGGGCTTCTAGTGCAGCGACTTCGGCGTCCATTGCAGCACGCCACTCCTTGCTGGACGGGCTGGTTAGCACTTCACAAAAAAAAAAACGGCAGTGTGAAGGCCAAGAATCTGGAGGTCAAAGAGGCTGACTGTGCTGCTGCTCGCTAGTGATCTCCACGACGTCATCGTCAGAGTGATTCCCGGTAGATGGGGTAGGGCTTAGCAGTGAGTCAAGTGATGAATTAAGAGGTGCGCCATCTTCGTTCATTTTCGTCACTCTAGGGGCGTGAGCCGGGATGGGGGTCGGTATGATCCTGGTCGGCGAGCACGGCTTCGGTTCGTCTGCAGGTGTAGTGTAGCTATGTGGTGGTCATTTGTAGCTCACCACGCAGTCAGACACGTCGTCGACCCTGGTTCTGTCAGCGTGCCTGTTTAACTGAAACGCAGAATGGTAAGGGACTGGTAGAATATGACATCGAGCGCCGCGACACGTGGAATGTCTCGTAGTCGAGGATGTTCCAGGGCGGTGTTTGAAGCTGATGCTCAAGTGCACTCCCCAACGCACGTAACGCTAGATATTCCATTTGTTGATAGTTGCGGGACGATCCTAGACCATGCAGCCACCTACGTGGAGCATTGAGATGTCTCCCTGAACTTGACGTGTGGGGACAGCCATCGGTGTTGGTGATGGTGCCGAGGAGGTTTTGAAGGTGGACAGCGTGATGCATCGCTTATGGCAAGTACTTTGCTTCAATGTTGCTTTAGCATCAGAAGGGTGCGAACCTAATTCATTAAAATTTTGCTGGTGAGCGCAGCAACGCCTTGCTGAGGATGTGTGTAGGGAAGAGAGTGTTGGGTGCAAATGCACATTGCACGACATCCTGCCGTCTGTTTGTACGAGTATGCGTGTGCGAATGCATTTGCGTGTGAATGGTGTGTTCGTGTGTTTGTTTGCTTTCGCATTTTTCGCTTGATGCATTTGCAGGTACTCGCGCAATGTGCGCTTTGGCACAACATTGTATGCGCTATGAACAGTGCAAGCAGGAAGGACGAGCTCGCAAAGGAACCCAAGATGGAAGCTTTGCAGTTCGGTTGAGTTGATTGCGCAGATTCAGTTCTATCCAACTCGGAATTGTACTGTTTTGTTTGGTTAACTATAGTGTAGCAGGGAAGGCACTATAGGGGTACAATTTAGGTGAAGGTTGGATGTTGTTTGTCTGTATCTGCATGCTACAAGGCCAGGGGAAACCAGCGGAACCAGCATTTGGCTGGTTGGGCAAGGACAAAACAGGTTCTGTTTTTAGAACCTGAACCTGGTTGTTGTTTTCCCAGATTGGAAAAACAGAACCAGAGGTTGTTTACCAACCTACCACCTGCTATTTTTGTCCAGCCAGGTTGGTTCTGTTGCTTGGAATTATTTGGGATCATCCCTGGTTTTTCCCAGGTTGATTCCCAAGGTCCTTGCTAGCTAGAACTATTTAATCCTTCTTTGTTTGTACCTGAATATAGTCAAATTGATTCAAGCGAATTCCTTCCTCGCTGGAATTTCGTTTCTGCGCTATTCGACGGCGGAATGCTACCCGAGTCAACGCTAGTATGCTAGCACTCCAACGCTAGGCAAACGCGTCCGAGCCATAACTTAGTAATGGCAGAACTTTTCGCGAGGCAACTTGGCTCATTTTAAAGCTCTTGGAGCGAGCTTCGATATAGCGAATTCTCAGCTTAATCCGATCGACGGTCTGCACGGCACGCTGCGCGACGTTCATGGTACTCTTGCTGTTTTGACTAAGTCCTTCTTGATCCCTCTCTCTACAAACTCGGACCCGAGGATAGGGGCTGGTCTTGTACCAGGCACCCAGGGACCCTTGGAGGTGACCCCGAGGAGAGGTTTAAGTTTGATTAAGTCCTAATAGCTTGAGTTTATTAGGCCCTTACACAAACAAGCTGGTATCAGAGCTGCCGTTATGGTGATCCTCGTTAGAGGTAGCTATGGCGGGCAACACCTCGGCGGGAGCGGGTGAAGCTTCATCAGCCCAAGATCGTAGCGGCAGCCAAGATTCTGGTCTTTCAGCGCCAAGGGGAGCGCGAACAAACCAGGGCTTGCTTGTCAAGGAGGTGCTGAAGAATTTCACCGTCGAGAAGTTCAATGGTGAGGGCTATGATGATTGGGCCTGGAAAATGCAATTATATTTCCGTCAGATCGGTTTGCTGAAACTAATGATTGGGGAGGAGCCTAGACCGAGTGACCCCACGCTGCAGGAAGATTGGGACGAGCGCTCCTCGGCTGGCTACTATTTGATGTCGCAGAGTTTGGAGCTGAACCAGCGTCACCACGTCATGCACCTGCTGCCGGAGGTTGAATGCGGTCCGAAGGCGTGGACCGTGTTGAAGGAGCTGCACGCCCCGACCTCCGTTGTCGCAACGTTGATGCTGGAGAGGGAGCTGTCCGCGTTGCGCCTGAGCGAGGGAGAGCCGGTGCAACCAGTCCTGGACAAGATGCGCGACCTCTACGCGAAATTGGCGACCGCGGGAATCACCTACCCGGAGCAGACCAAGTGCTTGAAGATGCTCTCGCTGCTGCCAGAATCGTGGCTTCAATTTACGAGCGGATTGAGCCTGCCGCAGAACCAGAGCTTGTGGACGCTCGAGTGGGTGCGGACGAAGATTCTGGAGGAGGACTTCCGTCGCCGCCAACTGAGGGGTGGAGACGACGGCAGCAGCGGCTACGGGATGCAAGGGAGCCGACGTGGCAGAGGACGTGGCTTCGGTGGTGCTGGACGCGGTGCAAAGAAAGACGACGACTCCAACGACCAACAAGGAGGTACCGGTTGGGGTCGCGGTGCGAAATCTGGACGTGGGGGCAAGTCGGGTGCTGGTGGCAAAATGAAAGGGAGTTGCTGGTATTGTGAGAAGGAAGGGCACCCCTGGTTTTTGTGCTATAAGAAACCCGATGGATGGACCCCCCAGAATCGTCACCAGGATGGCGGCGCGCGGAGGAACCAGAAAAACGGCGCCAACATGGTCGCTGATTCGTCCGACAACAACCCGAAGGGCAACGGCGGTGCGGAGAAGAAAAGGAGCGTACCGCGGGCCAATTCTTCCATGTGGGAGACAAGGGGGAGCAAGGAGACGCCTCTGCCAAAGTTGGAGCAGAGCTGCACCCCCTAGACTATTGGGTGTTGGACACAGGCGCTGCTTGGACGATGACGCCGCGCAAGGACCTGCTGGACGAAGTACGAGCTGCACCGATCAATGAAGTGTGCTCCGCCTCTGGACACATGTTGAAGGTGGCTGGTGCGGGACGAGCTGCGTTTAAGGGAGCGGATGGCAAGCCGGTGGTGCTGCACGACGTTCTCTTCGTCCCCGACCTGAAGGCCAACCTTATCTCCCTCCGTAAGCTTGGCAAGGCTGGGGTGAACACCAACACGGATGGAGCACGCACTTATAAGGGGCAGCTGGGCAATCGGGTGCTTTGGGATCTGCACGAGAGCAAGGACGTGTACAGATCTATGTGGCAGCTGCCGGCCCTGGCGTGGCATGGTGGGGGGCAGGCTGGAGAGGGGTCTGCATCCCAGGGGGAGTGCAATGCCGTTGGAGGGGTTGGTGTGAAAGTGTCGGCCAGATCTGGGGAGACAGATTGGGCAACGGCACACCGGCGCTTAGGGCATGTGGCAATGCCTTTGCTGAAGCAGCTGGAGAAGGATGGAGCCGTTAAGGGTCTGAAGCTGAACGGACAGCCACCCGATGACAACTGTGAAATCTGTTTGCTTTCAAAGTTCACCCGTTTCCCTTTCCATAGTGTGGCTGGCAGGAGCAAGAAGCCTTTGGAGCTGGTCCACATGGACTTGGTGGGGCCGCTGCCGGTGCAAGGGCACAAGGGGGAGCGGTATTTTCTTACAATTGTGGATGACTGGAGCAGGCTGATGTGGGCGTATCCGCTGAAGCAGAAGGACCACGCCGCCTCCACGATACGGGACGATTGGCTGCCATTCGTGGAGAAGCAGGCGGAGTGTGTAGTGAAGCGGATTAGGACAGACCGGGGTGGTGAGTTCCTTGGAGCTGAAATGACGGCCTGGCTCAAGAAGCAGGGCATCCAGAGAGAGCTGACCACGGCTTATACCCCACAGTCCAATGGTGTAGCAGAACGGGCAAACAACCGACCATTCTGGAGACAGCTAGGGCGCTGCTCATAGAATCTAGGCTGAGCAATTCTATGTGGCCTCATGCTGTCCGGCACGCCACTGTCGCTAGGAACAGGGTGCTCACCAAGGTTGGGGATGACTCGTGGGTGCCGTTGGAGAGGTGGCTTGGGAGGAAGCCGCCGGTGGATATGCTGAGGGTGTTTGGCTGCATGGCAGTCGCCCACGTCCCCAAGACCTACCACAGTAAGTTGGGGGCGAGTGCAATCTGGTGTGTGCATTTGGGGCTGGCTGCTGAGAGCAAGGGATGGCTGCTGTGGGAACCATCCAAGGGTGTGTTGTTTGACAGCAGGGATGTGAAATTCATTGAGGGCATGATGTATGGGAGCTGGGAGAAACAGCCGGAGGCAAGGGTGTCCCAGCAGATGGAGCAGATCACCATGCAACTGGACCTGACTCCTAGTGTGTGGGAGGAGGGAGAGGAGGCAGCTGCTGGAAATGGTGATGGAGAGAAGGTACAGGAGGCATCTGCTGGTGGAGAAAATGGTGTGGAAACTGGCGGCAGCACTAGTGGAGCTGCTGGACCCGAGGGAGGAGAGAAGCAGCAGGGAAAAACTAAGAAGCCGAAGGGTGTCGTTATGAAGGGATGGGAGACACCCGTCTCCAGGCCAGGACGTACCCGTATGGCTACTAAGAAGCTGACTGCAGGAACTGATGCAGCAGAGCAGCAGCTAGGGACCGAAGAGGCATTGCTGATTCTACCTCATGGCTATTGTTGGGTGCAAATGCACATTGCACGACATCCTGCCGTTTGTTTGTACGAGTATGCGTGTGCGAATGCATTTGCGTGTGAATGGTGTGTTCGTGTGTTTGTTTGCTTTCGCATTTTTCGCTTGATGCATTTGCAGGTACTCGCGCAATGTGCGCTTTGGCACAACATTGTACGCGCTATGAACAGTGCAAGCAGAAAGGACGAGCTCGCAAAGAAACCCAAGATGGAAGCTTTGCAGTTCGGTTGAGTTGATTGCGCAGATTCAGTTCTATCCAACTCGAAATTGTACTGTTTGTTTGGTTAACTATAGTGTAGCAGGAAAGGCACTATAGGGGTACAATTTAGGTGAAGGTTTGATGTTGTTTGTCTGTATCTGCATGCTACAAGGCCAGGGGAAACCAGCAGAACCAGCATTTGGCTGGTTGGGCAAAGACAAACAGGTTCTGTTTTTAGCCCTGAACCTGGTTGTTGTTTTTCCCAGGTTGGAAAAACAGAACCAGAGGTTGTTTACCAACCTACCACCTGCTATTTTGTCCAGCCAGGTTGGTTCTGTTGCTTGGAATTATTTGGGATCATCCCTGGTTGTTCCCAGGTTGATTCACAAGGTCCTTGCTAGCTAGAACTATTTAATCCTTCTCTGTTTGTACCTGAAGATCCTTGCTAGCTAGAACTATTTAATCCTTCTCTGTTTGTACCTGAATATAGTCAAATTGATTCATGCGAATTCCTTCCTCGCTGGAATTTCGTTTCTACGCGGTTCGTTGGCGGAATGCTACCCGAGTCAACGCTGGTACGCTAGCACTCTAATGCTAGGCAAACACCGTCTGAGCCATAACTTCGTAATGGCAGAACTTTTCGCGAGGCAACTTGGCTCATTTTAAAGCTCTTGGAGCGAGCTTCGATATAGCAAATTCTCAGCTTAATCCGATCGACGGTCTGCACGGCACGCTGCGCGACGTTCAAGGTACTCTTGCTGTTTTGACTAAGTCCTTCTTGATTCCTCTCTCTACAAACTCGGACCCGAGGATAGGGGCTGGTCTTGTACCAGGCACCCAGGGACCCTTGGAGGTGACCCCGAGGAGAGGTTTTAAGTTTGATTAAGTCCTAATAGCTTGAGTTTATTAGGCCCTTACACCAACAGCTATGACCCGGATGAGGAGGATGAGCCTGCGTACTGTTTCCTTGCCCCTGCACCAGAGGAACCAGCTAGCATGGAGGAGGCATTAGCTGGACCAGATAGGGACAAGTGGCTGGCTTCTAGGGATGCTGAGTACCAGAGTCTGCTGGAGAATAGGACATGGGATCTGGTGGTGCTGCCTGATGGGAAGAAAGCGATACAATGCAAGTGGGTGCTGAGGATCAAGACCGATGACAAGGGGCAGGTCACCATCTACAAGAGTAGGCTGGTGGCGAAGGGGTTTATGCAGAAGGAGAAGCAGGACTTCAACGAGATCTTTGCTCCCACTGCCAAACCCCCTACCCTCCGTGTCTTGTTGGCAGATGCAGCTGTTAGTGGGAAATTCATCATTCAGATGGATATTTCAACGGCATTCCTGAATGGGATTTTAGAGGAGGATGTGTACATGACGCAGCCGCCTAGGTATGAGGATGGTACGGGCAGGGTGTGCAAGCTCAACAAGTCCATCTACGGCTTGAAGCAGGCGCCACGCTGCTGGTACCAGAAGTTGGCAGCTGTTTTAGAGGAGATGGGATTCAGGACCAGCAGCTGTGATGAGAGCCTCTTTCTCAAGGGCGAGGGGGAGAAGCTGGTGCTGTTTCTGGTCTATGTGGACGACATTCTTCTCTTCAGCAGCAGCATGAAGGAGATCCAGAAAGTGCAGCAGCAACTGATGGAAAACTTCAAGTGCAAGAACTTTGGGGAGGTAAAGTACTACCTCGGGATGCACGTGGAGAGGGATCCAGATCACAGGTGGTTGAAGCTGCACCAGGAGAAGTTCATCAAGGAGCTGGGGGAGAAGTATGGGATTGAGAATGAGCGCAAGGTTGCAACTCCCCTGCCAGCAGAATTCAAGCTTGTGAAGGCTGCAGAGGATGAAGGGGTTGAAGCTGAAGAGCAGCAGCAATTTCAGTCCTTGGTGGGCAGCCTCTTGTACGCAGCAGTTCACACGAGGCCCGACATCTCTTTCTCGGTTGGGCAGCTGGCTAGGGTGGTGCAGAATCCATCAGAGGAGCAGGTGGATGCAGCTGAGCGTGTGGTGAAGTACCTGAACTCTCACCCAAGCATTGGAGTTCAATACTCCGCATCTGCACAGGTGAAGCAGAAAGGGGTGGAGGTGCTGAAAGAGAAGGGGGAGAGGCTTGGAGAAGGCAAGCTATTTCTCACTTGCTTTACCGATGCTACATGGGCTTCTGAGAAGGAGGATTCCTCATCTGTGGGAGGATACATCTGCGTAGTTGGGGGAGGACCTGTTAGTTGGAGGTCCAAGAAGCAGACGGAGACGGCACTCTCTTCCGTAGAATCAGAGTACATGGCGATGTTCCATGGGGTGAAGGAGGTGATTTGGCTGAGGAGGCTGTTAGAGGAGATTGGCCAGGAGCAAAAGGTTGCTACGCCGCTGTTTTGTGATAGCAAGGGGGCTCTTGGGATGGCCAGAAACGCTGTGCTTCATGGGCTGAACAAGCACATGCGTATCAAGTGGCACTGGCTGCGTAAGGAGGTGAAGAGGGGGACGGTGCATCCGATCTACATCAAGACTCACCAGCAGCCAGCAGACTTCCTCACCAAGAGGCTTGCGGATGAGCCTCATTGGCGTTGTGTGCGCATGAGTGGAATGAGCATGAACTAGCATGGAATGACGGGGATGCAGCCGGCAGGCTGAGGGGGAGTGTGTTGGGTGCAAATGCACATTGCACGACATCCTGCCGTCTGTTGGTACGAGTATGCGTGTGCGAATGCATTTGTGTGTGAATGGTGTGTTCGTGTGTTTGTTTGCTTTCGCATTTTTTCGCTTGATGCATTTGCAGGTACTCGCGCAATTTGCGCTTCGGCACAACATTGTATGCGCTATGAACAGTGCAAGCAGAAAGGACGAGCTCGCAAAGGAACCCAAGATGGAAGCTTTGCAGTTCGGTTGAGTTGATTGCGCAGATTCAGTTCTATCCAACTCGAAATTGTACTGTTTTGTTTGGTTAACTATAGTGTAGCAGGGAAGGCACTATAGGGGTACAATTTAGGTGAAGGTTGGATGTTGTTTGTCTGTATCTGCATGCTACAAGGCCAGGGGAAACCAGCGGAACCAGCATTTGGCTGGTTGGGCAAAGACAAAACAGGTTCTGTTTTTAGAACCTGAACCTGGTTGTTGTTTTCCCAGGTTGGAAAAACAGAACCAGAGGTTGTTTACCAACCTACCACCTGCTATTTTGTCCAGCCAGGTTGGTTCTGTTTCTTGGAATTATTTGGGATCATCCCTGGTTGTTCCCAGGTTGATTCCCAAGGTCCTTGCTAGCTAGAACCATTTAATCCTTCTCTGTTTGTACCTGAATATAGTCAAATGATTCAAGCGAATTCCTTCCTCGCTGGAATTTCGTTCTGCGCTATTCGACGGCGGAATGCTACCCGAGTCAACGCTAGTATGCTAGCACTTCAACGCTAGGCAAACGCTGTCCGAGCCATAACTTAGTAATGGCATAACTTTTCGCGAGGCAACTTGGCTCATTTTAAAGCTCTTGGAGCGAGCTTCGATATAGCGAATTCTCAGCTTAATCCGATCGACGGTCTGCACGGCACGCTGCGCAACGTTCAAGGTACTCTTGCTGTTTTGACTAAGTCCTTCTTGATCCCTCTCTCTACAAACTCGGACCCGAGGATAGGGGCTGATCTTGTACCAGGCACCCAGGGACCCTTGGAGGTGACCCCGAGGAGAGGTTTTAAGTTTGATTAAGTCCTAATAGCTTGAGTTTATTAGGCCCTTACACACAACAGAGAGAGGGTATGGATAATTCCTTCTTCGTGACACAGTTGCCGCCCAGACAAAGCGAAAGTGGGCATCTACAAAGGTAAGGGCCTATTCTTTGTCGTTGATTCGGGTGTGGGTGAGGACAAGGAAGTCAATGTACACCTTCTGGATTTTGTTGTAGCGGTTGTGTCAGGTTCCAGAAGCTAGAAGAGCTTGTAACTCAGTGCAGCAGTGGGGCAGAGGGTGCAGGAGGTGTTACGGTTGTTGTTAATGGTGATAGGGGACCCAACGGGCGCAGCAGGGTATCCACGATGATTACTTTAGTGCGGATGCAGTTGTTGATCACTTCCTGAGAGGGGTGGCCAAGGCATTTGTGCCAGAGGTTAGGAGGTGCGCGCATTGCATTGCAGGTGAACGTGCGAAGTCGGCTTGTGGTTCGGCTAGGTTGAGTTGTGTGGTGGCTGTGGATGGGTGTGCGATGGTGGGGCAGATGGTGCGGGAGGTGTTTGCGGTTGTTGTTAATGGTGATAGGGGACGCAACGGGGCGCAAAAGAGTGCCGCAATGAATTTTTTGCGTGGATGCAGTTGTTATTTACTTCCTGAGAGGGATGGCCAAGGCGTTTGTGCAAGAGGTCAGGAGGTGTGTGCATTGCATATGAACGTGTGAAGTTGGCTTGTAGTTTGGCTGGGTTGAGTTGCGTTGGCTGTGGGATGGCTGTGAGAGAGAGAGTCTAAAGGCAAGTGTTAACTCACAAGTATTTGTGGGGCCAGTAGAAGTGACGGTTGTTTGAAGTTGTGCTGGGTTCTCAGAGACAGCAACCTCCTCTCGAAAGGTTGTAAATGAGGCGAGGAATGTGGTATGGAGGTGGTTCATGGTAGGTGGATGGGCCTGGTTCTAGGAGTGGGGTGGAATCAGAGGGGCAATGGGGGTCGAGTCAAGGTGCAGTGAGCTGGACCTTGGAGAATGGGAAGCGAAACTGCGTGAGGATTAGCTCGACCATATGCGACAGTGTCAGCGTAATGGTGCGAGCTGCCCTCTCACTGCAGGCCAAGGTAGCTCTGCAGCTCACCGAGATCAATGCAAGTGTGTCTTCTCTGCAGTTTTTCTCTCCTTCACAGGGGCAAGTGCTCATTGTCGGGAGTGGCAAAGACCAGGTCATTAACGTAAACCAGGACAATGAACGGGTCGAGCTGCGGCGGACGAGCAGCGACGGGGTCGGCAGACGACGGAAATAGTCAAGTGGTGCAAGAGTCGTACAAAGTGTGTCATACCACACACTTGTACGCAGCAGAGAAACGAAGGCCACAGACTGGTCGACGCAGTTGCCACTGGTCCTAGCAGGGAACTTGTACTTAAGAAAGGTTGACGACACAGCCAGATCTGCTCGTGTATGCGGAGATAACTATAGCAACGGGAGCTAGACTACGGGCTAGGCACGGGTGCTCGTGTGATCTCTGCGTTCGTTGGTCCTTAGTCGTTTTCCTCCTCGTGCACACACTGCTTGCTAGTTCACAAGGCAATTTGGCAAGAGTTTCACTAGAGAAAGTTGACAACAATGATGCAATGAAGTTGGCAAGGTAGGACTACATCAGAGCTAGCATGCAAGCAAGTCTATTGCCAGCGCAGCACGGTCGACCGCGTGCCAGCACGACTTGGTCGACCGTGCTCCAGCAGTGCAGAGTCGCGGCTTGCCAACACTGCAAGTCGACGGCGTGACAACAACGCAAGTCGACGGCGTGCCAGCGTTGCTCCCGCAGTACAGCATCACACCCGCTTCGCAGGTGCTCGCAGATGATTGGCGTGCAGTGCCTCGTCACCTGCACAGCGCACACACCACATCAACTTCGTGCTGACGACTGCTCCTGATGCACCACGTCGACCTCGGGATACCATCACCGAGGTCGTCCTCGCCAAAACCACCTGGGCGACCATCGCAAGCCTTCGCAGCACCTCGTCACCCAGGTAACCTGGTCGACCGGGCAACCAGGTCGACCAGAGGCTCCAGTGCGTGCCCGTCGACCACCCAGGTCGACGACCACTTCCGGTCGACCTCCCAGGTCGACCACTGCCTCTGGTACGTGCCGGTCGACCTCCCAAGTCGACGGCCACCTCCAGTCGACCTCCCCAGGTCGACCACTATCCCCTGGTCGACCAGCTCCAAGTCGACGTCACTCCGGTCGACCAGAGGGTCTGGTCGACTTACCAGGTCGACCACAAGGTCTGGTCGACGTCCCAGGTCGACCAGAAGGGCTGGTCGACGTCCCAGGTCGACCAGAAGGGCTGGTCGACTTCCCAGGTCGACCAGAAGGGCTGGTCGACTTCCCAGGTCGACCAGAAGGTCTGGTCGACTTCCTAGGTCGACCACCCGAAGTTGGCGCCCTCCCGAAGTCGGCGCCCATGCAGTGGCTCCCCGTGCAGGTCGACCAACCTCGTCGATCAAACTCGCCCACTGCTGCAGGTCGGCTGCACCCTACACCCGACCACGAAGTCGGCTCCCCCAGGCGAGACGGGGCAACATACAACTCCTGTTGACAGTGTAGGCTGCCCTGAAGGAACGTAGTGAAGAAGTCTAAGGAGTTCAACTCGTACTCCCGCTGGGCTGCAACGTGCAAAATAGCGCGCCTTGAACACTCTAGGCGGCCGCTTCACTTATCGAGATACATGCCCACTGGGTGGAGGAAGCTCTGGTTGTTGAGCTTCTAACGCTTCTAGCTCGTTTGTAGCAGTTATTGGTGCTGGTTGCAATTCACTTTGCACGGCATCCTGCCAACTGCTTGTATGGGTTGCGTGCGAATGGTGTGTTCGTGTGTTTGTTTGCTTTCGCAGTGTTTGCTTGAAGCATTTCCAGGTACTCGCGCAATGTGCGCCTCCTTACAACCTTGTACGCGCTTATGAACAGTGCAAGCAGAAAGAACGAGATTGCTAAGGAACCCAAGATGAAAGTTTTTGCAGTTCGGATAATGATTGCGCAAATTCATGTATCCACTCAAATTGTACTTTTTTTGTTTGGTTGATTATAGTGTAGCAGGGCAGGCACTACAGGGGTACAATTTAGGTGAAGGTTGGATGTTGTTTGTCTGTATATGCATGCTACAGGGCTAGGGGAAACCAGCGGAACCAGCATTTGGTTGGTTGGGTGCAAATGACATTGCCACGACATCCTGCCGTCTGTTTGTACGAGTATGCGTGTGCGAATGCATTTGCGTGTGAATGGTGTGTTCGTGTGTTTGTTTGCTTTCGCATTTTTCGCTTGATGCATTTGCAGGTACTCGCGCAATGTGCGCTTCGGCACAACATTGTATGCGCTATGAACAGTGCAAGCAGAAAGGACGAGCTCGCAAAGGAACCCAAGATGGAAGCTTTGCAGTTCGGTTGAGTTGATTGCGCAGATTCAGTTCTATCCAACTCGAAATTGTACTGTTTTGTTTGGTTAACTATAGTGTAGCAGGGAAGGCACTATAGGGGTACAATTTAGGTGAAGGTTGGATGTTGTTTGTCTGTATCTGCATGCTACAAGGCCAGGGGAAACCAGCGGAACCAGCATTTGGCTGGTTGGGCAAAGACAAAACAGGTTCTGTTTTTAGAACCTGAACCTGGTTGTTGTTTTCCCAGGTTGGAAAAACAGAACCAGAGGTTGTTTACCAACCTACCACCTGCTATTTTGTCCAGCCAGGTTGGTTCTGTTGCTTGGAATTATTTGGGATCATCCCTGGTTGTTCCCAGGTTGATTCCCAAGGTCCTTGCTAGCTAGAACTATTTAATCCTTCTCTGTTTGTACCTGAATATAGTCAAATTGATTCATGCGAATTCCTTCCTCGCTGGAATTTCGTTTCTGCGCTATTCGTTGGCGGAATGCTACCCGAGTCAACGCTAGTATGCTAGCACTCTAATGCTAGGCAAACACTGTCTGAGCCATAACTTCGTAATGGCAGAACTTTTCGCGAGGCAACTTGGCTCATTTTAAAGCTCTTGGAGCGAGCTTCGATATAGCGAATTCTCAGCTTAATCCGATCGACGGTCTGCACGGCACGCTGCGCGACGTTCAAGGTACTCTTGCTGTTTTGACTAAGTCCTTCTTGATCCTCTCTCTCTACAAACTCGGACCCGAGGATAGGGGCTGGTCTTGTACCAGGCACCCAGGGACCCTTGGAGGTGACCCCGAGGAGAGGTTTTAAGTTTGATTAAGTCCTAATAGCTTGAGTTTATTAGGCCCTTACACCAACAAGCTGGTATCAGAGCTGCGTTATAGTGATCCTCGTTATAGGTAGCTATGGCGGGCAACACCTCGGCGGGAGCTGGTGAATCTTCAGCCCAAGATCGTAGCGGCAGCCAAGATTCTGGTCTTTCAGCGCCAAGGGGAGCGCGAACAAACCAGGGCTCGCTTGTCAAGGAGGTGCTGAAGAATTTCACCGTCGAGAAGTTCAATGGTGAGGGCTATGATGATTGGGCCTGGAAAATGCAATTATATTTCCGTCAGATCGGTTTGCTGAAACTAATGATTGGGGAGGAGCCTAGACCGAGTGACCCCACGCTGCAGGAAGATTGGGACGAGCGCTCCTCGGCTGGCTACTATTTGATGTCGCAGAGTTTGGAGCTGAACCAGCGTCACCACGTCATGCACCTGCTGCCGGAGGTTGAATGCGGTCCGAAGGCGTGGACCGTGTTGAAGGAGCTGCACGCCCCGACCTCCGTTGTCGCAACGTTGATGCTGGAGAGGGAGCTGTCCGCGTTGCGCCTGAGCGAGGGAGAGCCGGTGCAACCAGTCCTGGACAAGATGCGCGACCTCTACGCGAAGTTGGCGACCGCGGGAATCACCTACCCGGAGCAGACCAAGTGCTTGAAGATGCTCTCGCTGCTGCCAGAATCGTGGCTTCAATTTACGAGCGGATTGAGCCTGCCGCAGAACCAGAGCTTGTGGACGCTCGAGTGGGTGCGGACGAAGATTCTGGAGGAGGACTTCCGTCGCCGCCAACTGAGGGGTGGAGACGACGGCAGCAGCGGCTACGGGATGCAAGGGAGCCGACGTGGCAGAGGACGTGGCTTCGGTGGTGCTGGACGCGGTGCAAAGAAAGACGACGACTCCAACGACCAACAAGGAGGTACCGGTTGGGGTCGCGGTGCGAAATCTGGACGTGGGGGCAAGTCGGGTGCTGGTGGCAAAATGAAAGGGAGTTGCTGGTATTGTGAGAAGGAAGGGCACCCCTGGTTTTTGTGCTATAAGAAACCCGATGGATGGACCCCCCAGAATCGTCACCAGGATGGCGGCGCGCGGAGGAACCAGAAAAACGGCGCCAACATGGTCGCTGATTCGTCCGACAACAACCCGAAGGGCAACGGCGGTGCGGAGAAGAAGAAGGAGCGCACCGCGGGCCAATTCTTCCATGTGGGAGACAAGGGGGAGCAAGGAGACGCCTCTGCCAAAGTTGGAGCAGAGCTGCACCCCCTAGACTATTGGGTGTTGGACACAGGCGCTGCTTGGACGATGACGCCGCGCAAGGACCTGCTGGACGAAGTACGAGCTGCACCGATCAATGAAGTGTGCTCCGCCTCTGGACACATGTTGAAGGTGGCTGGTGCGGGACGAGCTGCGTTTAAGGGAGCGGATGGCAAGCCGGTGGTGCTGCACGACGTTCTCTTCGTCCCCGACCTGAAGGCCAACCTTATCTCCCTCCGTAAGCTTGGCAAGGCTGGGGTGAACACCAACACGGATGGGGCACGCACTTATAAGGGGAAGCTGGGCAATCGGGTGCTTTGGGATCTGCACGAGAGCAAGGACGTGTACAGATCTATGTGGCAGCTGCCGGCCCTGGCGTGGCATGGTGGGGGGCAGGCTGGAGAGGGGTCTGCATCCCAGGGGGAGTGCAATGCCGTTGGAGGGGTTGGTGTGAAAGTGTCGGCCAGATCTGGGGAGACAGATTGGGCAACGGCACACCGGCGCTTAGGGCATGTGGCAATGCCTTTGCTGAAGCAGCTGGAGAAGGATGGAGCCGTTAAGGGTCTGAAGCTGAACGGACAGCCACCCGATGACAACTGTGAAATCTGTTTGCTTTCAAAGTTCACCTGTTTCCCTTTCCATAGTGTGGCTGGCAGGAGCAAGAAGCCTTTGGAGCTGGTCCACATGGACTTGGTGGGGCCGCTGCCGGTGCAAGGGCACAAGGGGGAGCGGTATTTTCTTACAATTGTGGATGACTGGAGCAGGCTGATGTGGGCGTATCCGCTGAAGCAGAAGGACCACGCCGCCTCCACGATACGGGACGATTGGCTGCCATTCGTGGAGAAGCAGGCGGAGTGTGTAGTGAAGCGGATTAGGACAGACCGGGGTGGTGAGTTCCTTGGAGCTGAAATGACGGCCTGGCTCAAGAAGCAGGGCATCCAGAGAGAGCTGACCACGGCTTATACCCCACAGTCCAATGGTGTAGCAGAACGGGCAAACCGGACCATTCTGGAGACAGCTAGGGCGCTGCTCATAGAATCTGGGCTGAGCAATTCTATGTGGCCTCATGCTGTCCGGCACGCCACTGTCGCTAGGAACAGGGTGCTCACCAAGGTTGGGGATGACTCGTGGGTGCCTTTGGAGAGGTGGCTTGGGAGGAAGCCGCCGGTGGACATGCTGAGGGTGTTCGGTTGCATGGCAGTCGCCCACGTCCCCAAGACCTACCGCAGTAAGTTGGGGGCGAGTGCAATCTGGTGTGTGCATTTGGGGCTGGCTGCTGAGAGCAAGGGATGGCTGCTGTGGGAACCATCCAAGGGTGTGTTGTTTGACAGCAGGGATGTGAAATTCATTGAGGGCATGATGTATGGGAGCTGGGAGAAACAGCCGGAGGCAAGGGTGTCCCAGCAGATGGAGCAGATCACCATGCAGCTGGACCTGACTCCTAGTGTGTGGGAGGAGGGAGAGGAGGCAGCTGCTGGAAATGGTGATGGAGAGAAGGTACAGGAGGCATCTGCTGGTGGAGAAAATGGTGTGGAAACTGGCGGCAGCACTAGTGAAGCTGCTGGATCCGAGGGAGGAGAGAAGCAGCAGGGAAAAACTAAGAAGCCGAAGGGTGTCGTTATGAAGGGATGGGAGACACCCGTCTCCAGGCCAGGACGTACCCGTATGGCTACTAAGAAGCTGACTGCAGGAACTGATGCAGCAGAGCAGCAGCTAGGGACCGAAGAGGCATTGCTGATTCTACCTCATGGCTATGACCCGGATGAGGAGGATGAGCCTGCGTACTGTTTTCTTGCCCCTGCACCAGAGGAACCAGCTAGCATGGAGGAGGCATTAGCTGGACCAGATAGGGACAAGTGGCTGGCTTCTAGGGATGCTGAGTACCAGAGTCTGCTGGAGAATAGGACATGGGATCTGGTGGTGCTGCCTGATGGGAAGAAAGCGATACAATGCAAGTGGGTGCTGAGGATCAAGACCGATGACAAGGGGCAGGTCACCATCTACAAGAGTAGGCTGGTGGCGAAGGGGTTTATGCAGAAGGAGAAGCAGGACTTCAACGAGATCTTTGCTCCCACTGCCAAACCCCCTACCTTCCGTGTCTTGTTGGCAGATGCAGCTGTTAGTGGGAAATTCATCATTCAGATGGATATTTCAACGGCATTCCTGAATGGGATTTTAGAGGAGGATGTGTACATGACGCAGCCGCCTGGGTATGAGGATGGTACGGGCAGGGTGTGCAAGCTCAACAAGTCCATCTACGGCTTGAAGCAGGCGCCACGCTGCTGGTACCAGAAGTTGGCAGCTGTTTTAGAGGAGATGGGATTCAGGACCAGCAGCTGTGATGAGAGCCTCTTTCTCAAGGGCGAGGGGGAGAAGCTGGTGCTGTTTCTGGTCTATGTGGACGACATTCTTCTCTTCAGCAGCAGCATGAAGGAGATCCAGAAAGTGCAGCAGCAACTGATGGAAAACTTCAAGTGCAAGAACCTTGGGGAGGTAAAGTACTACCTCGGGATGCACGTGGAGAGGGATCCAGATCACAGGTGGTTGAAGCTGCACCAGGAGAAGTTCATCAAGGAGCTGGGGGAGAAGTATGGGATTGAGAATGAGCGCAAGGTTGCAACTCCCCTGCCAGCAGAATTCAAGCTTGTGAAGGCTGCAGAGGATGAAGGGGTTGAAGCCGAGAAGCAGCAGCAATTTCAGTCCTTGGTGGGCAGCCTCTTGTACGCAGCAGTTCACACGAGGCCCGACATCTCTTTCTCGGTTGGGCAGCTGGCTAGGGTGGTGCAGAATCCATCAGAGGAGCAGGTGGATGCAGCTGAGCGTGTGGTGAAGTACCTGAACTCTCACCCAAGCATTGGAGTTCAATACTCCGCATCTGCACAGGTGAAGCAGAAAGGGGTGGAGGTGCTGAAAGAGAAGGGGGAGAGGCTTGGAGAAGGCAAGCTATTTCTCACTTGCTTTACCGATGCTACGTGGGCTTCTGAGAAGGAGGATTCCTCATCTGTGGGAGGATACATCTGCGTAGTTGGGGGAGGACCTGTTAGTTGGAGGTCCAAGAAGCAGACGGAGACGGCACTCTCTTCCGTAGAATCAGAGTACATGGCGATGTTCCATGGGGTGAAGGAGGTGATTTGGCTGAGGAGGCTGTTAGAGGAGATTGGCCAGGAGCAGAAAGTTGCTACGCCGCTGTTTTGTGATAGCAAGGGGGCTCTTGGGATGGCCAGAAACGCTGTGCTTCATGGGCTGAACAAGCACATGCGTATCAAGTGGTACTGGCTGCGTAAGGAGGTGAAGAGGGGGACGGTGCATCCGATCTACATCAAGACTCACCAGCAGCCAGCAGACTTTCTCACCAAGAGGCTTGCGGATGAGCCTCATTGGCGTTGTGTGCGCATGAGTGGAATGAGCATGAACTAGCATGGAATGACGGGGATGCAGCCGGCAGGCTGAGGGGGAGTGTGTTGGGTGCAAATTTACATTGCACGACATCCTGCCGTCTGTTTGTACGAGTATGCGTGTGCGAATGCATTTGCGTGTGAATGGTGTGTTCGTGTGTTTGTTTGCTTTCGCATTTTCGCTTGATGCATTTGCAGGTACTCGCGCAATGTGCGCTTCGGCACAACATTGTATGCGCTATGAACAGTGCAAGCAGAAAGGACGAGCTCGCAAAGGAACCCAAGATGGAAGCTTTGCAGTTCGGTTGAGTTGATTGCGCAGATTCAGTTCTATCCAACTCGAAATTGTACTGTTTTGTTTGGTTAACTATAGTGTAGCAGGGAAGGCACTATAGGGGTACAATTTAGGTGAAGGTTGGATGTTGTTTGTCTGTATCTGCATGCTACAAGGCCAGGGGAAACCAGCGGAACCAGCATTTGGCTGGTTGGGCAAAGACAAAACAGGTTCTGTTTTTAGAACCTGAACCTGGTTGTTGTTTTCCCAGGTTGGAAAAACAGAACCAGAGGTTGTTTACCAACCTACCACCTGCTATTTTGTCCAGCCAGGTTGGTTCTGTTGCTTGGAATTATTTGGGATCATCCCTGGTTGTTCCCAGGTTGATTCCCAAGGTCCTTGCTAGCTAGAACTATTTAATACTTCTCTGTTTGTACCTGAATATAGTCAAATTGATTCATGCGAATTCCTTCCTCGCTGGAATTTCGTTTCTACGCGGT
Source organism: Closterium sp. Yama58-4 (assembly GCA_947470075.1). Classification (NCBI taxonomy): domain Eukaryota; kingdom Viridiplantae; phylum Streptophyta; class Zygnematophyceae; order Desmidiales; family Closteriaceae; genus Closterium; species Closterium sp. Yama58-4. Next base: position 118,305 of record CANIUD010000592.1, read on the forward strand.
TCGTTGGCGGAATGCTACCCGAGTCAACGCTAGTATGCTAGCACTCTAATGCTAGGCAAACACCGTCTGAGCCATAACTTCGTAATGGCAGAACTTTTCGCGAGGCAACTTGGCTCATTTTAAAGCTCTTGGAGCGAGCTTCGATATAGCGAATTCTCAGCTTAATCCGATCGACGGTCTGCACGGCACGCTGCGCGACGTTCAAGGTACTCTTGCTGTTTTGACTAAGTCCTTCTTGATTCCTCTCTCTACAAACTCGGACCCGAGGATAGGGGCTGGTCTTGTACCAGGCACCCAGGGACCCTTGGAGGTGACCCCGAGGAGAGGTTTTAAGTTTGATTAAGTCCTAATAGCTTGAGTTTATTAGGCCCTTACACCAACAAAAACTGCCAGCCAGGCGCGTCAGGAGGAAAACCAAGGAAGACGCAGGGAATGGCGCGAGCGGAGAGCTTGTCCGCGGTGGTATCGCGAACAAAGGCACGAGCACCCCAGACCCGAAAGCGCGACGCATCGCCAACCTCCCCCGTCCACAGCAGTGTGGGCGAGGTCTCCGGCAAGGAGACACGGGGCCAGAGGTTGAGCTGATGCGCGGCGTACCGGACCGCAAATGGCCACAGAAAATGGGGGGCAACCGCATGGATCATGGAGGTACGAGCGACCTCCATGACTAAGCCAATGCGGTGCTCAGCAACCCCATTTTGCTGCGGAGAGGCCGGAAGCGTGAACGACTAGCGGATGCCGTGCTCCTCACAAAAAGCTCGCAAGAGGTCGGAGGTGAACTCACCACCTCTGTCAGAGTGCAGACGCAGGACAGGAAAGTCCGACTGGAACCGCTTGTGGAGCTGGAGACCTGACCTTTGTTGCGCAAGGGGAAGATTGTGGTGTAACGTGTCTAGTCGTCGACGACCAGCAGGAAGTACCGCTCGCGGCCCTGCCCCTGGACGCGGGCTGGGCCCCACACGTCCAGGTGAAGAGTCTGCAGTGGAGCCTCTGTGGGAGGGAACGAGGAGGAGTGAGGAGCGGCGCGCTGCCGCCCCTCGACGCAAGGAATGCAGGGCAGGGCAGGCGAGGGTGGGAGGGAAGGCAGAGACCTGGGAAGGCCAGAGACCAGTAGGCGAGAGTGCATGCCACGAAGGCGGGGTAGAGAGGGGTGACCAAGGCGGTGGTGCCACAGGAGAGTGTCGTGTGACAGGCGGCGACACTCACACTGGGTAGCTACTTGAGCAGACGCGTACAACTGAGGAGACACATGGGTGTAGCGCGACACAGTGGTGAGGGTGTACAGACTGGACCCTGGCGCACGTGTGAATATGGCCAGGTGGCGGCCAGTCCTACAGCACGTACAGATCGCCACAACGCTGTCCTCCAGGAGTGAAGGTGTCAACCCAGTGATCCTGAAGGACGGCGTTGCTCACTAGGTTCGTAGAGAACGAGGGGATGTGGAGACCTGACAGCTCACCGGACGGGACCGCCGGACACGGGAGCACAGTACTGGACCGTGCAAGCACTGGGCCCCCAGAGGGGTCAGCCAGTGAGACAGGGACAGGTGCAGGGAGGGGAGTGACTGTGGTGCTGTCGCGAAAGAAGCAGCGGGAAGCACCTGAGTCAAGCGTGAAGGTGTGCAAAGCCTCAGCAGGCGCAGTACCAGAGAGAGCAGACTCACTAGCACCTAGGGCTGCAGTCTCTATACCTGGGTCAGGCGGGACACACAAGTAGCAGTCACCCTCAGCACTAATAGTCAATGCATACATGGCAGCAAGGATTGCATCATAGTCAAGATCAAAGATAAGAGCATCACGCCTAAGCAGGTCTGCCCAGTTGGGGAACTCAGTAGCATCAGGAAACTTGGCGCGCCAGGCGTCGCTAAGCCTAGCGAAACAGCAGTGCTCAGTGTGAAGACCGTTGTATGGGTGACCAGCGCGGGGACCGGCGTGAATGACTTAGGGGCAGCGACTAGGACCCCCAGACGCCCCCCGCTGAGCGTACCAGTCATGAAGCTGCTGAGACGTGGGGGTCTGGCGCTGACGCTGCTGCTGCTGCTGCTGCTGCCCCTGGTCACCATTGGAGCTCCCCTTCGGGCCGGCCACACTCCAGCCCCCACCTCCGCCACCACCACCGCTGCCTCCTCCCCCACTATCACCGCTGCCTCCTCCACCGCTCCCGGTCCCACCGCCGCACCACCCACCTCCTCCACCCCCACGACCACCCCCACCACCTCCACCACCTCCGCCGCCTCCACCACCGCTCCCTCCACCGCCACCTCCACCACCCTTGCCACTCTTGCCGCCCCTGGTGCCGCTGCGCTTCCCACTAGGAGCGGAAGCAGCTGCGACCTTCTCAGCACCGAGGAGGTCGACGGCAGCAGCAGCAGAGGCGTAGGAGGGGGCAAGAGGGGAGGGGGAGCACCCCTCAAAGAGGGGAGTGCGAGGAGTGCCACGAGCAGCACATACAGCAAGGATATTCTTTTCTGCTGCTACGAGCTGCTGCTCGAAGTCGGCTAGAGTGAGAGTGGTAGGGTCTTTGGCGAGGAAGTGGTCCCTGACTGAACTGAGAGTGTCAGGGAGGCGGGTGATGAGAATGTAGAGGGTAAAGTACAACGGGGGAGGGGTTCTGGGCGAGGAAGTCGTCTGTAAGGGCGGCACGAAAGCGAGCGTCACTAGCGCGGAGGTGAGAGATAAGGTCCTCAGCGGTGGCAAACGAGGACAGGTCTGGGAACAGGTAGGGCAGGATGAGACGACCTACGGCTGCAGTGGCTGGGGACGAATAGCGCGCAACTACAGCGTCATACAGTGCCTTAGCAGTCTTGTGCTGGCTAAAATTGTTGGTGTAAGGGCCTAATAAACTCAAGCTATTAGGACTTAATCAAACTTAAAACCTCTCCTCGGGGTCACCTCCAAGGGTCCCTGGGTGCCTGGTACAAGACCAGCCCCTATCCTCGGGTCCGAGTTTGTAGAGAGAGGGATCAAGGAGGACTTAGTCAAAACAGCAAGAGTACCTTGAACGTCGCGCAGCGTGCCGTGCAGACCGTCGATCGGATTAAGCTGAGAATTCGCTATATCGAAGCTCGCTCCAAGAGCTTTAAAATGAGCCAAGTTGCCTCGCGAAAAGTTCTGCCATTACTAAGTTATGGCTCGGACAGCGTTTGCCTAGCGTTGGAGTGCTAGCATACTAGCGTTGACTCGGGTAGCATTCCGCCGTCGAATAGCGCAGAAACGAAACTCCAGCGAGGAAGGAATTTGCTTGAATCAATTGACTATATCCAGGTACAAACAGAGAAGGACTAAATAGTTCTAGCTAGCAAGGACCTTGGGAATCAACCTGGGAACAACCAGGGATGATCCCAAATAATTCCAAGAAACAGAACCAACCTGGCTGGACAAAATAGCAGGTGGTAGGTTGGTAAACAACCTCTGGTTCTGTTTTTCCAACCTGGGAAAACAACAACCAGGTTCAGGTTCTAAAAACAGAACCTGTTTTGTCTTTGCCCAACCAGCCAAATGCTGGTTCCGCTGGTTTCCCCTGGCCTTGTAGCATGCAGATACAGACAAACAACATCCAACCTTCACCTAAATTGTACCCCTATAGTGCCTTCCCTGCTACACTATAGTTAACCAAACAAAACAGTACAATTTCGAGTTGGATAGAACTGAATCTGCGCAATCAACTCAACCGAACTGCAAAGCTTCCATCTTGGGTTCCTTTGCGAGCTCGTCCTTTCTGCTTGCACTGTTCATAGCGCGTACAATGTTGTGCCGAAGCGCACATTGCGCGAGTACCTGCAAATGCATCAAGCGAAAATTGCGAAAGCAAACAAATACACGAACACACCATTCACACGCAAATGCATTCGCACACGCATACTCGTACAAACAGACGGCAGGATGTCGTACAATGTGCATTTGCACCCAACACACTCCCCCTCAGCCTGCCGGCTGCATCCCCGTCATTCCATGCTAGTTCATGCTCATTCCACTCATGCGCACACAACGCCAATGAGGCTCATCCGCAAGCCTCTTGGTGAGAAAGTCTGCTGGCTGCTGGTGAGTCTTGATGTAGATCGGATTCACCGTCCCCCTCTTCACCTCCTTACGCAGCCAGTGCCACTTGATACGCATGAAGCACAGCGTTCCTGGCCATCCCAAGAGCCCCCTTGCTATCACAAAACAGCGGCGTAGCAACTTTCTGCTCCTGGCCAATCTCCTCTAACAGCCTCCTCAGCCAAATCACCTCCTTCACCCCATGGAACATCGCCATGTACTCTGATTCTACGGAAGAGAGTGCCGTCTCCGTCTGCTTCTTGGACCTCCAACTAACAGGTCCTCCCCCAACTACGCAGATGTATCCTCCCACAGATGAGGAATCCTCCTTCTCAGAAGCCCACGTAGCATCGGTAAAGCAAGTGAGAAATAGCTTGCCTTCTCCAAGCCTCTCTCCCTTCTCTTTCAGCACCTCCACCCCTTTCTGCTTCACCTGTGCAGATGCGGAGTATTGAACTCCAATGCTTGGGTGAGAGTTCAGGTACTTCACCACACGCTCAGCTGCATCCACCTGCTCCTCTGATGGATTCTGCACCACCCTAGCCAGCTGCCCAACCGAGAAAGAGATATCGGGCCTCGTGTGAACTGCTGCGTACAAGAGGCTGCCCACCAAGGACTGAAATTGCTGCTGCTCCTCGGCTTCAACCCCTTCATCCTCTGCAGCCTTCACAAGCTTGAATTCTGCTGGCAGGGGAGTTGCAACCTTGCGCTCATTCTCAATCCCATACTTCTCCCCCAGCTCCTTGATGAACTTCTCCTGGTGCAGCTTCAACCACCTGTGATCTGGATCCCTCTCCACGTGCATCCCGAGGTAGTACTTTACCTCCCCAAGGTTCTTGCACTTGAAGTTTTCCATCAGTTGCTGCTGCACTTTCTGGATCTCCTTCATGCTGCTGCTGAAGAGAAGAATGTCGTCCACATAGACCAGAAACAGCACCAGCTTCTCCCCCTCGCCCTTGAGAAAGAGGCTCTCATCACAGCTGCTGGTCCTGAATCCCATCTCCTCTAAAACAGCTGCCAACTTCTGGTACCAGCAGCGTGGCGCCTGCTTCAAGCCGTAGATGGACTTGTTGAGCTTGCACACCCTGCCCGTACCATCCTCATACCCAGGCGGCTGCGTCATGTACACATCCTCCTCTAAAATCCCATTCAGGAATGCCGTTGAAATATCCATCTGAATGATGAATTTTCCACTAACTGCTGCATCTGCCAACAAGACACGGAGGGTAGGGGGTTTGGCAGTGGGAGCAAAGATCTCGTTGAAGTCCTGCTTCTCCTTCTACATAAACCCCTTCGCCACCAGCCTACTCTTGTAGATGGTGACCTGCCCCTTGTCATCAGTCTTGATCCTCAGCACCCACTTGCATTGTATCGCTTTCTTCCCATCAGGCAGCACCACCAGATCCCATGTCCCATTCTCCAGCAGGCTCTGGTACTCAGCATCCCTAGAAGCCAGCCACTTGTCCATATCTGGTCCAGCTAATGCCTCCTCCATGCTAGCTGGTTCCTCTGGTGCAGGGGCAAGAAAACAGTACGCAGGCTCGTCCTCCTCATCCGGGTCATAGCCATGAGGTAGAATCAGCATTGCCTCCTCGGTCCCAAGCTGCTGCTCTGCTACACCTGATCCTGCAGTCAGCTTCTTAGTAGCCATACGGGTGCGTCCTGGCCTGGAGACGGGTGTCTCCCATCCCTTCATAACGACACCCTTCGGCTTCTTAGTTTTCCCCTGCTGCTGCTCTCCTCCCTTGGATCCAGCAGCTTCACTAGTGCTGCCGCCAGTTTCCACACCATTTTCTCCACCAGCAGGTGCCTCCTGTACCTTCTCTCCATCACCATTCCCCGCAGCTGCCTCCTCTCCCTCCTCCCACACACTAGGAGTCAGGTCCAGCTGCATGGTGATCTGCTCCATCTGCTGGGACACCCGGGCCTCCGGCTGTTTCTCCCAGCTCCCATACATCATGCCCTCAATGAATTTCACATCCCTGCTGTCAAACAACACACCCTTGGATGGTTCCCACAGCAGCCATCCCTTGCTCTCAGCAGCCAGCCCCAAATGCACACACCAGATTGCACTTGCCCCCAACTTACTGCGGTAGGTCTTGGGGACGTGGGCGACTGCCATGCAACCAAACACCCTCAGCATGTCCACCGGCGGCTTCCTCCCAAGCCACCTCTCCAAAGGCACCCACGAGTCATCCCCAACCTTGGTGAGCACCCTGTTCCTAGCGACGGTGGCGTGCCGGACAGCATGAGGCCACATAGAATTGCTCAGCCCAGATTCTATGAGCAGCGCCCTAGCTGTCTCCAGAATTGTCCGGTTCGCCCGTTCTGCTACGCCGTTCGACTGTGGGGTATAAGCCGTGGTCAGCTCTCTCTGGATGCCCTGCTTCTTGAGCCAGGCCGTCATTTCAGCTCCAAGGAACTCACCACCCCGGTCTGTCCTAATCCGCTTCACTACACACTCCGCCTGCTTCTCCACGAATGGCAGCCAATCGTCCCGTATCGTGGAGGCGGCGTGGTCCTTCTGCTTCAGCGGATACGCCCACATCAGCCTGCTCCAGTCATCCACAATTGTAAGAAAATACCACTTCCCCTTGTGCCCTTGCACCGGCAGCAGCCCCACCAAGTCCATGTGGACCAGCTCCAAAGGCTTCTTGCTCCTGCCAGCCACACTATGGAAAGGGAAACGGGTGAACTTTGAAAGCAAACAGATTTCACAATTGTCATCGGGTGGCTGTCCATTCAGCTTCAAACCCTTGACGGCTCCATCCTTCTCCAGCTGCTTCAATAAGGGCATTGCCACATGCCCCAAGCGTCGGTGTGCCGTTGCCCAATCCGTCTCCCCAGATCTGGCCGACACTTTCACGCCAACCCCTCCAACGGCGTTGCACTCCCCCTGGGATGCAGACCCCTCTCTAGCCTGCCCCCCACCGTGCCACGCCAACGCCGGCAGCTGCCACATGGATCTGTACACGTCCTTGCTCTCGTGCAGATCCCAAAGCACCCGATTGCCCAACTGCCCCTTGTATGTGCTCATCCCAGCCTTGGCAAGCTTACGGAGGGAGATGAGGTTGGCCTTGAGGTCGGGAACGAGGAGAACGTCGTGCAGCACCACCGGCTTGCCATCCGCTCCCTTAAACGCAGCTCGTCCCGCACCAGCCACCTTCAGCGAGTGTCCAGAGGCGGAGCACACTTCGTTAATCGGTGCAGCGCGTACGTCGTCCAGCAGGTCTTTGCGCGGCGTCATCGTCCAAGCAGCGCCCGTGTCCAACACCCAATAGTCCAGGGGGTGCAGCTCTGCTCCAACCTTGGCAGAGGCGTCTCCTTGCTCCCCCTGCTCTCCAATATGGAAGAACTGGCCCGCGGTGCGCTCCTTCTTCTTCTCCGCACCACCGTTGCTCTTCGGGTTGTTGTCGGACGAATCAGCGACCATGTTCGCGCCGTTTTTCTGGTTCCTTCGCGCGCCGCCATCCTGTTGACGATTCTGGGGGGTCCATCCATCGGGTTTCTTATAGCACAAAAACCAGGGGTGCCCCTCCTTCTCACAATACCAGCAACTCCCTTTCATTTTGCCACCAGCACCCGACTTGCCCCCACGTCCAGATTTCGCACCGCGACCCCAACCGGTACCTCCTTGTTGGTCGTTGGAGTCGTCGTCCTTCTTTGCACCGCGCCCAGCACCACCGAAGCCACGTCCTCTGCCACGTCGGTTCCCTTGCATCCCGTAGCCGCTGCTGCCGTCGTCTCCACCCCTCAGTTGGCGGCGACGAAAGTCCTCCTCCAGAATCTTCGTCCGCACCCACTCGAGCGTCCACGAGCTGGTTGGTTTGCGCTCGCTAGAGCAAAAGCATCCTCCCTGGTTGGTAGAGCACAAGCATGCGCGTCGCTAAAGCAAAAGCATGCGCGTCGCTAGAGCACAAGCATATGCGTCGATAGATCACAAGCATGCGCATTGCTAGAGCACAACCATGCACGTCGCTAGAGCACAGGCGTCCGCGTTGCTAGAGCGCAAGCATGCACGTTGCTGCAGCACAAGCATGCGCGTTGCTACAGCACAAGCATGCGCGTCGCTCCAGCATAAGCATGCGCTTCGCTAGAGCACAAGCATGCGCGTTGCTAGAGCACAAGCATGCGCGTCGCTAGAGCACAAGCATGCGCGTCGCTAGAGCACAAGCATGCGCGTCGCTAGAGCACAAGCATGCGCGTCGCTAGAGCACAAGCATGCGCGTCGCTAGAGCACAAGCATGCGCGTCGCTAGAGCACAAGCATGCGCGTCGCTAGAGCACAAGCATGCGCGTCGCTAGAGCACAAGCATGCGCGTCGCTAGAGCACAAGCATGCGCATTGCTAGAGCACAAGCATGCACGTTGCTAGAACATAAGCATCCGTGTCACTAGAGCACAAGCATGCGTGTCGCAAGATCACAAACACGCGTGTCGCTAGATCACAAACATGCTCGTTGCTAGAGCACAAGCATGCGCGTTGCTAGAGCACAAGCATTCATTTTGCTAGAGCACAAGCATGCGCTTTGCTAGAGCACAAGCATGCGCGTCGCTAAATCACAAACATGCGCTTCGCTAGAGCACAGACATGCGCGTCGCTAGAGCACAAGCATGCGCGTCGCTAGATTGTTGGTGTACGGGCCTAATAAACTCAAGCTATTAAGACTTAATCAAACTTAAAACCTCTTCTCGGGGTCACCTCCAAGGGTCCCTAGGTGCCTGGTACAAGACCAGCCCCTATCCTCGGGTCCGAGTTTGTAGAGAGAGGAGTTAAGAATGACTTAGCCAAAATAACGAGAGTACCTTGAACGTCGCGTAGCGTGCCGTGCAGACCGTCGATCAATCGGAATAAGCTGGGAAATTGCTATATCGAAGATCGCTCCAAGAGCTTTAAAATAAGCCAAGTTGCATCGCGAAAAGTTCTGCCATTGCAATGTTATGGCTCGGACAGCGTTTGCCTAGAGTTCGAGTGCTAGCATACTAGCGTTGACTCGGGTAGCATTCCGCCGTTGAATAGCGCAGAAACGAAATTCCAGCGAGGAAGGAATTCGCTTGAATCAATTGACTATATTCAGGTACAAACAGAGAAGGAATAAATAGTTCTAGCTAGCAAGGACCTTGGGAATAAACCTGGGAACAACCAGGGATGATCCCAAATAATTCCAAGCAAGAGAATCAACCTGGCTGGACAAAATAGCAGGTGGTAGGTTGGTAAACAACCTCTGGTTCTGTTTTTCCAACCTGGGAAAACAACAACCAGGTTCAGGTTCTAAAAACAGAACCTGTTTTGTCTTTGCCTAACCAGCCAAATGCTGGTTCCACTGGTTTCCCCTGGCCCTGTAGCATGCAGATACAGACAAACAACATCCAACCTTCACCTAAATTGTACCCCTATAGTGCCTGTCCTGCTACACTATAGTCAACCAAGCAAAACAGTACAATTTCGAGTTGGATAGAACTGAATCTGCGCAATCAATTTAACCACACTGCAAAGCTTCCATCTTGGGTTCCTTTGCGAACTCGTCCTTTCTGCTTGCACTGTTCATAGCGCGTACAATGTTGTGCCGAAGCGCACATTGCGCGAGTACCTGCAAATGCATCAAGCGAAAATTGCGAAAGCAAACAAACACACAAACATTCCATTCACACCCAAATGCATTCGCACACACATACTCGTACAAACAGACGGCAGGATGTCGTGCAATGTGAATTTGCACCCAACATAGATCACAAGCATGCGCGTCACTAGAGCACGAGCATGCGCGTCGCCGGAGCACAAGCATGCGCGTAGCTGGAGCACAAGCATGCGCGTTGCTGGAGCACAAGCATGCGCGTTGCTAGAGCACAAGCATGCGCGTTGCTAGAGCAGAAGCATGCGCGTTGCTAGAGCACAAGTATGCGCGTAAGCATGCGCGTTGCTAGAGCACAAGCATGCGTATTGCTAGAGCACAAGCATCCGCGTTGCTAGAGCAAAAGCACGCGAAAATGCACAGCCGGCAGTGCCTCCACGCATATGTTCTTTGGCTTCATGCACGCACATGCTACACTTCTTTAGTCCTGTGGTGAGTTCATTGAGGGGAGATGATGCAGGAAAGTGCTGTAGGCGACGAGCTGGAAGGGCGTGTCTGGGCGGCTCAGCATCGCGGCTCCCAGGAGACTCGTTTTGAACATCCACGCTGGCAGCACGTCGTGCATTGACCCCATGTATACCACATACGTCAGATTGAAGGCAAAGGCCTTGCCGCCCCTGGTGACGTTGAACCTGGGAGGGGGAATGACGCTCATTGAGACTGAAACAAATACCCAGAATGGGACAGGAGAAGAAGAGAGTGAGGCTCTTGGCATGGTGCGCGAGGCATGGTGCAGGAGGCATGGTGCAGGAGGCATGGTGCAGGAGGCATGGTTCGTGAGGCATGGTCCAACAATCTCAAGGAGACACCGCTACAAGGGATCACATCTGAGGTGCCTCAAAAGTTGACTCTAAGGAGAATCTCCTTTTCCCTCTTTCTCCCTTCAATCGAAAGCCATTGGCCAAAAGGTGTTTGTTTCACGTCGAGCATAGTGCCTACCACCCCAGTCTCTCACCTCGTATACACAAAGCCTTTGCAGGGCGAGTTGCAGTATAAGGTGTCAGCTATTAAGGGTCCGTGCACAGGCATCTGCACAGGCATGTGGGGTCCGCCGCTCACCTCGTATGTATAAAGCCATTGTAGAGCGAGCCATAGAATATGGAGTCTAGGTCCGCTATATAGGGTCCTATTGGTTAGTCCCATGCACGCATGCACAGACGATAGGTGGGGATGGAGGGGGTGAAGGAGGACGTGACAAAGGAGGGGTTCAAGCAGAGCACAGACACCACATGGCATCCCCACCAGCAGCACATGGCATACCCACCAGCAGCACATGGCATACCCACCAGCAGCACATGGCATACCCACCAGCAGCACATGGCATACCCACCAGCAGCACATGGCATACCCACGAGCACCTCCTACCCATCAACGGCACCCCCGTACCCATGAGCAGCACGCCTTACCCACCCATGAGCAGCACGCCCTACCCACCCATGAGCAGCACGCCTTACCCACCCATGAGCAGCACGCCCTACCCACCCATGAGCAGCACGCCTTACCCACCCATGAGCAGCACGCCTTACCCACTCATGAGCAGCACGCCTTAACCACCCATGAGAAGCACGCCTTACCCACCCATGAGCAGCACGCCTTACCCACCCATGAGCAGCACGCCCTAACCACCCATGAACAAAATGCGCAGATTGCAATGGAAGCACTGGAGGGCATCGGCCGGCTGTACGGTGTTGAGGCGGCACGCGTGGGGCTGTCACTGCTGGTCCATCCAGTAGCCCTCGTTGCCAGATGAGAGCAGCACTGTAGGCGTGCACTAGGGGAGGCCTTCTTTGCGCACCTCGGAGATAGTTGGCGGAAGGAATCGAGGGTTTGCCTCCACTCCAGTGACTGATCCTCGTGTTGATTAGGCTCTGGTTTAGCTTTTGTTTCGTTTTGATAAAGGTTGCTGCATGTCTACAACATTCCGCCTGCCTGTCTACAGCCGTTCGCTCTTCATTCTTCTCCCCACTGTACTCTACTCGGAAGAGCTTGTTTCTTACTCCAGCTTCTTGCCATTTAATAAAGAGATGAGAGGAGCCATCACGCTTACCTAAGCGCGTCTGGGAAGTACTGCAAAGGGCTGGAGACCTGCAGCTTGCGAAGGGCCATGAGTCGATAGCTTCACGGGTGAGCAGTGATGTGATGCCGGGTCATGCACGGGCGGGGGAATGAGGGCAGGCAATGCGTTGCTTGGTAGGCAATGCACGCATGCATGCATACACATGCTCACACACAGACGTGCATGCTCACATGCTCACATGCAAACATGCATGCGTGCATGCACACACACACGCGCACGCAAGGACACGAGCAAGGTATACTGTTTGGGGTTTTGGGTACGGGTCAGTGCCACTGTTGGGAGCAAATTTACATTGCACGACATCCTGCCGTCTGTTTGTACGAGTATGCGTGTGCGAATGCATTTGTGTGTGAATGGAATGTTCGTGTGTTTGTTTGCTTTCGCAATTTTCGCTTGATGCATTTGCAGGTACTCGCGCAATGTGCGCTTCGGCACAACATTGTACGCGCTATGAACAGTGCAAGCAGAAAGGACGAGCTCGCAAAGGAACCCAAGATGGAAGCTTTGCAGTTCGGTTGAGTTGATTGCGCAGATTCAGTTCTATCCAACTCGAAATTGTACTGTTTTGTTTGGTTAACTATAGTGTAGCAGGGAAGGCACTATAGGGGTACAATTTAGGTGAAGGTTGGATGTTGTTTGTCTGTATCTGCATGCTACAAGGCCAGGGGAAACCAGCGGAACCAGCATTTGGCTGGTTAGGCAAAGACAAAACAGGTTCTGTTTTTAGAACCTGAACCTGGTTGTTGTTTTCCCAGGTTGGAAAAACAGAACCAGAGGTTGTTTACCAACCTACCACCTGCTATTTTGTCCAGCCAGGTTGGTTCTGTTGCTTGGAATTATTTGGGATCATCCCTGGTTGTTCCCAGGTTGATTCCCAAGGTCCTTGCTAGCTAGAACTATTTAATCCTTCTCTGTTTGTACCTGAATATAGTCAAATTGATTCATGCGAATTCCTTCCTCGCTGGAATTTCGTTTCTGCGCTATTCGACGGCGGAATGCTACCCGAGTCAACGCTAGTATGCTAGCACTCCAACGCTAGGCAAACGCTGTCCGAGCCATAACTTAGTAATGGCAGAACTTTTCGCGAGGCAACTTGGCTCATTTTAAAGCTCTTGGAGCGAGCTTCGATATAGCGAATTCTCAGCTTAATCCGACCGACGGTCTGCACGTCACGCTGCGCGACGTTCAAGGTACTCTTGCTGTTTTGACTAAGTCCTTCTTGATCCCTCTCTCTACAAACTCGGACCCGAGGATAGGGGCTGGTCTTGTACCAGGCACCCAGGGACCCTTGGAGGTGACCCCGAGGAGAGGTTTTAAGTTTGATTAAGTCCTAATAGCTTGAGTTTATTAGGCCCTTACACCAACAGCCACTGCTGGCTGTGCATCGCCGCCCACTGCAGGACCTAATTTTGGAAGCCTTTGTTGTAGATTTTGTTGAGAGAAGTGCGCAGCTGGCAGGCATTGGTGAAGAGCAGATGCAGCAAGAGCACGTAGGGGCCACATATGAAGTTTTTCATCGTTTGGCTCTATCCATAGTATTGATAATAAGCTTGCAATATTAGGTTTTCTTCACATTGTAACAAGTTTTTAGTGTAGTAGGCGTAAATGGTGTGCTGAATATGATGTGTGAGTGTCAAAATCACAGACTGGAATGGCTGAACTAACAGAAGGCTGGATACAAATAGGAAACCCTAATCCAGTGTACCCCCTAAGGCGTAACCCACTACAGCCTACAACCATATAAACATATAATGTTTGACACACCCCCATAGGCGAAGTGGGGAGACCTGGGGGTCACACGACCAGTCAGGGCAAAGCAAGGCAAAGCAAGCTCAGGGTGGATCTCAAGGATTCCACACAAATTCCGAGCACAAGCTAGTGGTCACAAGACCAGTTCACATGCAGGTTTATAACAGAGCAAGAGATACAGTGATCACAACCTAGCAAGAGTAAACATGCAGGTATATATATATAGTGATCACAGTACAAGCAAAGTCAAGAGGTAAGCAAGTGAGGTCCAGTAGGCACAAGGCCTAGTAGAGTGCAGAAGCGCTGATGGTCACGAGGCTGAAGCGCCTTGGTGAACACATCAGCAGTGTTGGCCTCAGTGGCCACGTAGCGAATACAAAGCTGACCACGCTGCTGCAACTCTCGAGCAAGGAAGTACCGCAGGGCGATGTGCTTCGTTCTGTGCTCCAGTCTGTGCTCCTCACACAAGGCAATGGCAGCCTTGTTGTCGACGTACAGCACTGGAGGAGAACGAGGCCGCTCTCCGAGGTCGGTCAGCAGGTAGGTCAGCCAGCGTAGCTCCTGAGCAGCCATGGCTGTGGCGTAGATCTCAGCCTCACAACTGGAGCCGAGAACAGAAGAAGAGCGCGTAGAGCGCCAAGAAACTGAGCCAGAGCCAAGGCTGAAGGTGTAACCCTGAGACGACCGCTGAGTGGCCTGGTCGTCTGCCCAAGAAGCGTCTGAGTGCCCTGTGAGAACAACTCGGTCTCGCCCTCCAAGCACAAGCCCCATGCCCGACGTACTGCACAAGTAGCGCAACACCCTCTTAGCGGCATCCATGTGCTCCTTCCTGTGACGGCCAGGAGCGACATAGCGTGCAAGGATGCTAAGAGGGTATGCAAGGTCAGGTCGAGTGCAGGTCATCAGGTACATGAGGCAGCCCACAAGCTTTGGATACGGGCCACTCGGCTCTACGGACTCATCCGAAGGCAGAGCTGAGAGCGAGTGACCGGTAGGCAGAGGAGTGGACTGAGGCGAGGAGTACGTGAAGCGGAAGCGCTGGAGAACCTGCTGCACCATGTGTGACTGAGTCAGGGTGATGGTGCGCCGTGCTCTGTCCCGGGTGATCCGCAAGCCAAGATAGCTTGTCAGCTCACCCAGGTCTGTGCACGTGTGTCTCCTCTGCAGCTCCGACTTCACGTGAGCGAGTCCTGCAGTGTCAGCAGTGGCAAAGACCAAGTCGTCGACGTACACGAGGATGTAGAACGGCGGCAGTGAAGTGTCGGTGCGCAGGAACAGCGACGGGTCAGCTGTAGAAGGCGCGAACCCAAGAGCCGCAAGTGTAGTCCTCAGTGTGTCGTGCCACTCACGCGGAGCCTGGCGGAGACCGTAGACCGGCCGCTGAAGCCTCCACTGGGTACCAGGAGGAAATGACCCAGTGAAGCCAGGTGGGCGGCGCAGCCAGATCTCCTCGTGCAGGCTGCCCTGCAAGAAAGCAGTGCTGAAGTCAAGTGAGTGAAGCTCGTAGTCGCGCTGAGCGGCTATGTGCAGCAGCACCCAAAGAGTGGTCATCTTCGGGGTGGGGGAGAAGGTCTGGAAGAAGTCAACTCCCTCTCGTTGACTGAAGCCTCGAGCCACGTAACGCGCCTTGAAGACAGGCGGAGAACCCGGCGGCCGCTTCACCCTGAAAATCCACATGCCACTGACGATGTTCGCCCCAGGAGGGGGAACCTCGTCGACGTAGGTGCGTGTGGACTTCCAGGAAGCCATCTCGGCGTCCATGGCTGTCTGCCACTGAGAGGAGTAGGGATCCGCCATCGCCTCAGCGTAAGTGCGCGGGGTCGGGATGTCTGGTGCATCCGGGTCTCCCTCAGGGGCAACTAGCAAGGACACGAGACGGGGCAAAGCAGCAGCAAGACACTGGAACTCCTCCTGTCTGTCCTCAAGGACGTCCGTGCCAAGAGCACAATCACCCCCGACGGACGGAGGACAGACAGACTCAGACTCAGACTCAGCAACAAGGCTAGCAGCGTAGTCTAGACGACAGGCAGCAGCAAAGTCAACCAACTCAGCGACCAGAGCAGACGCAGTCGAGGACTCAAAGGTAGGGTCAGTGACAACAGTAGCGAGGAGACGCGTGACAGTAGGGTGCTCAGCACGATACCGGTCAAGAGGAGACGGTAGAGGGACACGCTGAGGAGCAGTAGAGGGACGCAGAGTCATGTAGTGAGTGCCTGGGACAGGAGGAGGACGCTCACGACGGGCACGACTACCAGTGCGAGCACGACGAACAGGCGACGTAGGACGAGACTCAGGCTCACGATGCTCTGTAAGACCTCCTGTGGGACCAGTGTAAGGAGAGGGAGCAGGGAGAGGCGAGGTAGGTGGTAACTGTGACTGCGGCTGGACAGGCGGAGGACACTCTACGGAGGGAGGAGGACAAGGAGGAGGAGTCTGCCCAAGAACCTGCTGAAGGAGCGGTACGAAGTACGGTCGCGGCCGCACAGCGTCTCCGGAAGCAGAGGAGACTCCAGCGGCCGGGTCCTCAGTACCAGTAGGAGCTCCAACGCCCGGGTCCTCAGCAGCAGTAGCAGTGCCACCGCTCGGGTCCTCAGCTCCAGCAGCAGCTCCACCGTCCGAGTCCTCAGCACCAGCAGCAGCTCCACCGTCCGGGTCCTCAGCACCAGCAGCAGCGCCACCGCCCGGGTCCTCAGCTCCAGCAGCAGCTCCAACGTCCGAGTCCTCAGCACCAGCAGCAGCTCCACCAGGCGGGTCCGCAGCACCAGCAGCAGCTCCCACGTCCGGGTCCTCAGCACCAGCAGCAGCGCCACCCCCAGGGTCCGCAGCACCAGGAGCACCACTCCGAAGACTGCAGCGCCGTGTGTACCACTCGCGGATCTGCTGAATGGGGGGGAGCTCCTGGGTAGGAGGGGAAGTACCGGGACGAGCTCCAGCAGCACCTCTCCGGAGGCGGCAGTACTCGAGGTACCTCTCCTGCAGCTGCTGGGAGGAGAGGGCTCCTCCAGGTGTAGCACGCTCAGGCTCAGCACCCCCAGACACAGCACCCCCAGGCTCAGCACCTCCAGGCTCCGCACCTCCAGGCTCCGCACCTCCTGGCTCAGCACCCCCAGGCTCCGCACCCCCAGACTCAGCACCCCCAGGCTCAGCTCCTCCCGACGCAACACCCCCAGGCTCAGCACCCCTAGCAGGACGAGAGTCAACAGCTACCTCGACAGGCTCAACCGGGTCTACCTGGGACACACCTGAGGGAGCGGCACCCTGAGGGGGGAGGGGGTCTGGTACCTCAGCACCTGGAGCGAGGAAGAGAGGCGGGGGGGGGAGCGGGGCAGTGCGGTAGGGGAAGAGGCGGTAGTAGGGGACGGACTCGTCAAAAGTGACGTCCTGAGAGGCCAGGACACGACGCGAGGTGGGGTGGTAGAACTGCCAGCCAGGGGCGTCCGGGACAAAGCCAAGGAAGACGCAGGGGACAGCGCGACGGGAGAGCTTGTCCGCGGACGTGTCGCGGACAAAAGCTCGGGATCCCCAGACCCGAAAACGCGACGCATCGCCAGCCTCTCCCGTCCAACGCAGTGTCGGAGAAGTCTTGGGCAAGGAGACACGGGGCCAGAGGTTGAGCTGATGCGCAGCGTATCGGACTGCAAACGGCCACAGAAAATGGGGGGCAGCCGCATGGCTCAAGGAGGTACGAGCGACCTCCATGACCAGACCAATGCGGCGCTCAGCAACCCCATTCTGCTGTAGAGAGGCCGGAAGCGTGTACGACTGCTCAATGCCCTCCTGCTGACAGAAGGCCTCCAATAGGCCAGAGGAAAACTCCCCACCTCTGTCAGAGTGCAGACGCAGGACAGGGAAGTCGGAGCGGAAACGCTCACGGAGCTGGAGACGAGATCTGCGGATCCAAGGGATCAAGACATCAGGGACGTCACCCTTGGCGCGCAAGGGGAAGACCGTGGTGTAGCGCGAGAAGTCGTCAACAACAATCAGGAAGTACCTCTCTTGACCCTGACCACGGACGCGGGCTGGGCCCCACACGTCCATGTGGAGCGTCTGCAAGGGAGCAGTCGTCGGGGGAAAGGAGGAGGAGTGAGGAGCGGCGCGCTGCCGTCCCTCGACACAGGGAATACAGGGAGGAGCAGGCGAGTCGGGAAGGGGAGGGAGCACCCTGGGAAGACCAGCAACAAGGTCCCGTTTGTGCATGGCCCGAAGGCGCTGCACAGACGGGTGACCAAGGCGGTGGTGCCAAAGGACAGTCTCATGCGCCAGAGAGCGACACGAGCAGGGGGCGGACAGCTGACCTGACGCAGACGCAGACGCGAACGCAGCTACCTGAGGGGACTCAGTGGTCAGTGTGTAAAGGTCCGACCCCGGCTCCCGAGTGAAGGTAAGCAGGGGTGGCGACCCGTCCGAGCACACGTGCAGTGTGTCACGCGCTCGTAGGCAGGGGTGAACTGGTGAACACCCCTGTCCTGGAGCGCACTACCTGCCACCAAGTTTCGTAGAAAGAGGGAGCATGGGGCCCGGGTGTGAATGAGGGGAATGGGGCGGGGTGATGGAAAGAGGGAGAATGGGCCGGGTCATGGAAAGCGGGAGAATGGGGCGGGGTCATGGAAAGCGGGAGAATGGGGGCGGGGGTGATATGGAAAGGCGGGAGAATGGGGCGGGGTGATGGAAAGGGGGAGAAGGGGGGCGGGGTGATGGAAAGCGGGAGAATGGGGCGGGGTGATGGAATGCGGGAGAATGGGGCGGGGTGATGGAAAGAGACCTGACAGCGTGCGGACGGGACCGCCGGACAAGGAAGGACAGTGGAGGAGGTCGCAATGACTGGACCCCCAGAGGGGTCAGCAAGGGAGACAGCAACTGGCCGAGCGAGTGCTAAAGACAGTGCGGTCACGAAAGAAGGAGCGAGAAGCACCTGAGTCC